>CM061141.1:325060601-325431050 GCA_030789695.1 Scilla litardierei
TATCTGTGCCCACCTACCCTGTTTTACACATGGGCTGCGCCCGCCAGAGCTGAAGACGACCCGCAGACCCGTTAGCCTATAAATATCGGTATTTTGGGCATAACTTTCACTACACAACTCCAAATTGAGTGATTTTCGTTTCATTTCGAAGATAAGGAGTTCTTCTATCCATTCCAGAGGAGTTTGCTCAGATCAAGAAGATTTTTGGGGGTGTTTGGGCTTCAAAAGTGGTGAAAAACTCCATTTCTTTACCTGTTTGTATTAATTTTGTATTACGGTTTGTATTAAAATTATGTTTCTATTAATGAAACTTGTTGTTTTTGTTACCATGCTTGGCTAAAGTATTGTGGGTGTGTTGTGTGGAAGTTAGTGTTGCTAGGATTTTGTTTTCATATCTCCATATTTTGTGCACTTATCGAAACCGTTAAAAAGACGTCGATTTCTTCATTTTTTGAAATACGCACAATCCGTAGAGGAATCCGCTTAGGATGACATGCCACGAGGTATTGTCTAAGTGCATCAATCCGTAGAGGAGCCCAAGGAGGGTGATGAACCGCGAGGTTCATCTTTTATAATTTATTATTCAAAGAAATCGCTTGTTTTTACGCTATCTTTTTAATTGAAAAATAATCGTTTTTAAAGTTGTATCTTCCAATCCACATACCTTGGCATGGATGTGGATTGAGAAACCATGGAGAATGAATAGCATAACCTATTGCAACACTAACGGAAACACAACACACACACGTTTTTTATAAATTGTATTTTCACGTTCACGTTTTAAACTTTTGTATTTCTTAAATCGACTTTTACCTCACGCTAAATCCAAATCCAAAATCGCCTTCGAAAGGTTGTTCATATCTCATCAATTAATTTTTCTAGCTTAATTCTAAACTTTGAAATTTGCAGGTTGCGTTGTCCCAGAGGAATACGATCCTGGTCTCACCAGGTTTACTACTTGACCGACGTCCTATACTTGGGATTATCAGTACAACTTTTTGGACCAGTCAGTCTTCTTCCCCAATCATCCCCAACCTTCCTCTAGCCTTCCCGCATCCTCCCGTGCTCTCTCTCACCCCCCATTACGCCAGCAACTACCCGTAGGCCGCCGGCCGACCCTAAAACCCCACAATTTCCCTTTTTGCTCCAGTTTTCCCCCTATATTCTCCATTCTCCAGATCCATTTTATATCAGCCGCAGGAGATCCCTTCAGCCGCAACTTCTTCCCGGATCGCTTCTTCCGTTGCCATGCTAGATCTGATTTGGCGACGGCAATCGGGATACGTCGAGATCCTCTTCTACCTGCAGTTTTCATTGTCGCCCTTGATCGTGGATTCTTCTTCCGCTTTGTATACGGTTAGTGATCTACCCTTAATCAACTTGTAACCCACACTATAATTTAGAAAACCTAATAAAATCGATTGCTAGACGTTGTAGGATTCAAATACAAATCCGGATTAGAACATCAAATTCTGATTTTCTGTTTTGCCATAACAGTGACCCATTCCCGTAGAATAGCGAACTCTCGTCGACCGTCATCACCATAACCAGGCAAGTGAAACTTGCCAACCTTGTTTTAGGCCATGCTTTAGGCCATTTCCTTACTTTTAGCGTGAAAGAGACTAGACCGTGAAATGATAGCGGTCTGGGCGCAATTTCAAATTCTAGCTTGACAACGAAGCTAGGATTGCCTTTTGTCATGTCATTTCATGCATTTGCCTGCCACGTTTAAATTTCTCTAACGGTACGCATTTTAATTGAATATCTGCCATGCATTTGCATTCTTACATGCCATTTGATTTGTATGTTGCATCGTAGCACACGCTACAAAATCCTTGTACAATCCGTGTTTCCGGCTAGGCACCTGCTATGCGGGCATAACCCTACGCCATACTTGTTAAAACACTTCCTGGCTCGTGATCCAGAAGCGAGCATTCCGTGTTCAGGGGTAAGGCCCTGGCTCGATACACGTGGATGGGTAGGGATAAACGGTCACTTGAGCGTAAGAGTTGGCACGTACAGCCTCTCTAGCCAAAGGGCGGAATCTCTGTGCACGACGTGCTTACAATACTTGTACTTGTCCTTGTGAATGTATACTTGTTTCTTTGTCATGTCCATGTTTCCATGTCATACTTGCTGTTTTTACTTATTTGCTGCACCTCTTATATGTGTCATGTCATGCATACTTTAGAATTGCTAGGTTGCTTTTACCTTCCTTTTAGTTTCCTTGCACAAAGTCTTGTAGACTTTGCTGACATGTGCCCCTTCTCTTTGGGTGTCACATGTTAGTTGCTGAGCCAGAGACTGTAGCTGGGGACGACGAGTTCGTGGATTTTGAGCCTGATTCCTTTGCTGACGTGGAGTACGAGGACACCGGTGACCAGTCCTACTGATCCTTCGTCGTTTCTCCTTCTTAGTCTGTTGTTAGCTTGTCGGTGAGTAGCACCATTTTGTTGTTACTTTCGTTGTTGGCCATGCTGGGTCTTTTCTTTTGGACTCTTTTGTTAGCCTGGTGGCTTTTCTGGTTGTTGAAATATTATCTGGACTTTGAGATTCATAATTTATTATAATGGTCTCTTCTATTATTCTTGTCCTTGTTCCATGTCACATTACAGGGATCTGCGTGTTTATTCCAGACGCTTTACATGATGGAGCCTCACAGCTCCAAGCCTGAGCGGGCCTCGTTACGCCTCGCCTCCATTTTAGGGAAGCGGGTCGTGACAAGCGTGAAGCTTCCTCGGCCGCAAGAGACTTAGCTCTCCTTCGTGTAACCGACGGGCTCGTGAAGGTTCGTAGATCATCTTCGGTGTTAAGCTTCCTCGGCCACGAGAGCCTTAGCTCTCATTCGTATAACCGAGGGGCTCGTGAAGGTTCGTAGATCGTCTTTGGCATTAATCTTCCTCGGCCGCGATAGCCTTAGCTCCTTTTTGTATAAACGAGGGGCTCGCGAAGAACTATAAATCATAACTGATTGAAAATGTAGCATAGCATTAGTATTCAAATGAATGTATTGAAGAATACATTCGGAGCAATGATATAATATGTATTTGGTTTTATAGTAGAAAGAAATAACTACTTCACTTTCTTTCACTGATAATACTTAAAGTGTTCGGCATTCCAGGGATGAGATAGCTATTCTCCTTCCATGGTTGCCAATTTGTAAGTAGCCGGTCCAAGCACATCAATGATTTGATATGGACCTGTAAGGATCGCCTTACCCTTGCAATACTAACAACAACACACTAGGGGGGTGAATAGTATAATGGCAATAAAATTGTACAATTAAAATTAAACTTGCAAATGCGGAATAATAAATGCAAGAGGAAATAATTGACACAATCAATCCAAACGCAAACACAAGATTTTACCCTGGTTCCCCAAACTTGGGTACATCCAGCCACACCAATATTCACTATATTCCCACAAAGAGAAGTGAATACAAATCTCACAAGGAGATATCCCACCAAGAGGATTTTGCCCTACACAAGGACCCAACCAACCCTAACAGGGGTCAAACTCCCACCTAGAGAATTACTAACTCCCACTCAGAGAATTAGGGTTAACCCTACACTAGGACACCAAACTCCCACAAAGAGAGTTATTTCCACTAAGAGAATATCCTAATCCCACAAAGAGATAAACTCCAACAAAGAGAGGAAGACTAATTCCCACAAAGAGAATTAGTGTTACAAGAATCACCAAGTAAAATAAATACTCTTATCTATGCCTTGAGATGCTTACTCATAAATGAATGCAAGGCATGGAAGAGGATCTCCAAGTGTTGAGATTGGCTTGAAAGTACTTGGATGATTTCCCTTGAGCTGGACTTCAATACATGAAGAGGAATGAGAGCTCAAAGAGGGAAATGAGAGAGTTTGAGAGTGGCTTATAGATCTCTTATGATTTTCAATAGCATCAAGAAGGTCTAGAGAAGTCAGCACACCCATATATATAGGAACCCTATATCAACACTCAAAACCCAAGAAAACAGCCAAAAGCACAATGCTGCAACGGCTAGAAACTGGGCGAAAACGACACCAACAGTCGACTGATGATCAAAAGACAGTCGACTGATCAACGACTAGAAAATATCCAACGGCTATAATCTTAGCCAGGATAGTCGACTGATGAAGTCGATACAGTCGACTGTAAACAGGACAGGTGTCACGCTCCGCTTCCCTAAAATGGAGGGCGAGGCGTGATGAGGTCCGCTCAGACATGGAGCGGTGAAGCTGCAGTCTGATAAGAGTCTATAAAAATTCAAATGCAGGTCCTTACAACCACGAATCGAAAAAAAATGAAAATGAATAATTTTTAGCAGAAGTAAAACTCCACCAATAACATCAAAAATTTATCTAAACATTCAGAGACAAGTCGTAAAGAAAGTACAAGAGTCTGAAAAGAGGCCTAAAGCATGGCCGACTATAAATATAACATCAACATAAAAAGAAGAGGTACTACGCACCGACAGCCTAACAACGACTAAGCAAAAGTGACAACAACAAGAAGGAGCTCCAGGACTGGTCTCTAATGTCCTCGAACTCAACACCTGCAACCTGCTCGTCCTCGACGACCAACTCTGGCTCACAATCTAACATGTGACACCCAAAAGAGAAAGGGGCACATGTCAGCAAGTCTACAAGAGACTTGTGCAAGGAAACTAAAAGAAAGTAAACAACCTAGCAGTTCTACAATTATGCAATGACATGGCAGTTATAGTATGAATGCAACAGGTAAGGAAAAACAGCAAGAACAACAATGCAACTAGCATGGCATGGCAAGAGTAGCAAGCTACTAACATTTTCATGGATATACAAGTCACATTTTCATGTCGTGCACAGAGTTCACGCCTTACAGCTGAAGTGGCTGTACAGGCACACTTCTACACTGAGTGGTCGCTCAACCCTACCCCAAACCCAGAGTTTACGCCTTACAGCTGAAGGAGCGGATCAGGCATCCTTCTACGCTGAGTGGTCGCTTAACCCTACCCCTCCACGTGTATCAGGCATTGGCTTTTGACCAACACATGTAGCCCGCTTCTGGATCATGAGCCAGGAAGTGTATTTGATAAAGGGTTATGCCCGCAAAAGCATGTGCCTAGCCGGAACAAGCAAGTACAAGTATAGCAGCGTGTGCTACGAATGCAACAATCAGACATGGATGGCATGACATGGCACGTTGTAATTTAAGTGCGTACAGATTAGGAATTTAAACATGGTAGTTATACATGCATGAATGACATGGCAGCATGAACAAGACAAGTAAAAGGGGTTGAATCTAGATTCGTTGTCAAGCTAGATCAAATGAGGTAACAGATCTAGTTTCGTTGTCAAACTAGATCAGATAGGCGTCTAGGCAGATATCATTTCATTGCCTAGTCTCTCTTACGCTACGGTACAAAAGTGGCCTAAAACATGGCCTAAACAAGCAACGGCAAGTTTCACTTGCCTGTTCCTGGAGTTCTTGGTGTCGACGAGTCCGTACAGAAGGCGCGTACGTTTTGGGACAAACGGTTCTCTGCTGATAAAATGTGGGTTCAATTAGTTTGTGGACGGGACCAAAATTTGTTAGGCACCCTAAAACGTCTATTATTCCAATTTATTTAGATTTTCTAATCCAAGATAGGTGACATATCTGTATAATGATCATTTAAATTATTATCTTGATAAATACGTCGCATAGCTAGTACTGAAATACACAACACCTATAACTAGCAACCTAGGCTAACACGTTAACCAGAAATTGTGTAAACAAATTATCAGCCCTACGGAAAACATGTTAACAACAATATATAATGTCCACTAGTTGATCATCGATCATTAAGACTACTAGCATGCATACGCCCAATCATTAAGTCATTAACTTGTTAACTAGATTACTATTGATTCATATAATTCATCAACTGATTATAAAGCATTCTAAAGAACGATTGCTAACCGTAATGAGGGGATGATTCCGCGAAGCTTCCGAGGGTGTGTCGCAAGTCGTCTACGGCTAGAGGGTGCTGGGTTTTCTGGGACCCTTAGGGCACAAAAGCTCTAATCCTGTCCTAAGTCGGACGGAACATAGACAGAAATGCAGCGGAAAAATTTTATGTTAATCTAATTAACATGCAACCCTAAGGAACCAGACCCTATTAGCCAGGATCTCTGCCAACTTGGGGTGGATCTGACCACCCCAAGAGGGATCTAACTACTGCGAATAATTAAATGAAAAACTTAAACACATACCCGGAATCTCAGCCCTGGGGCAGGCGAGATGTTCCGCACCGTCTTCCAAGCTGCTCCCGTCCCACGCCGAGCCGCTCCTTGAACCGCTCCCCGAACTGCTCCTCGAACCGTTCCGCATCACGAGGAGATCAATCCCATGTCACCGAGCCAACCACGCGCCGAAGAAAGTTTCACGCGAGTGAAACCTCCGCCTAGATTTCGGATCTGAATCCGAACTCCTTTGCGGCTTTGCTAGAGCCCTCAGAAGCCAGGCAGAAATTTATAGGGAGAGGAGAAATATTAATTTAGCTTAGATCCGAGCGTGCTCCAACATTTACGAGAGCCGCTCAGATCTAGAGCTTGGGACGAGTTTTGAGGAGGAGAGCAGACCCCTATTTATATAGGCGGCTGACTACTCCCCTTTCTCAAAATCCGATGTGGGACTATTAATTTGAGTTAAGCAAAATCAAGTTAGTTTGCACTTCACAAAGTGCAAACTTCCGTGAATTTTAACTCACTCTCCGTTGACCTTCATGATTGATACAACCTATCAATTCGAACGGTGTTCAACGGTGAACGCGTAGGAAAAAACGGCTCGTCAATCCGAGTCCGTTTGACCCTTCAAACAATTGTCCAAAGATAGCCAAAAGTCATGCTTCTCTTAGAAACGTAGCCGTCAAGAAAATCCCAGGTTTCAAAAACCCTAACCAGAAAATTCGGGCTTGGTGGGCCTCCATTTTCGCAGGTTTCAGCCCAACAGTTTGGGCTGACTTGTTTTGGCTATAACTTGTGCATTTGGACTCCGTTTTTGACGCGGTTTGAACCTGCATTTAGAGCGGGACGATCCCGTCATCTAGTTAACCTTTTCAACGCATTTATTTAATTAAATATAGTCTTAAAAAATTTAAGACACATTTAATCTCTTTTGCATCAAATGCAAAATAGTCCATATCTAAGCTTAAATTATCATTTGCATCAAATACAAATGATCCGAGGGCATATTCCTCTACATCTCTCACTTGCACTCAGGATCATTTATCCCGAATGCAGGAGATGATTGCAAACATCTTTTGCAATATTTTATCCCTTGCATCAAATGCAAATTATTCTCCCTAACTAATTTCTACCTATTACTAGACGAAGGTCACACTCTGTGTGAGACCCTACAGCCTGACCCTTACAACAGGTTGGGCTCGAAGCCCTATACGGCAGTGACCACGAGCAGTGGTTGCCGTCCCTGCTTCAGGAATCATCATTATGTGGTTGACTCATTGACATGAGTATTGTCGGGACCACCCTGACTGTTTCCGTGATGAATTCCGCAGTTATAGTCTCTTCGTCTTAACTATGTCGTGTAGATCAAGTCTAGGGTACGGTCAAACTGTCAACCCCAATAACTTGACTCCGGTTAGTTTCTATCGATCTTTAGTCAAATAATGTTGGACTTCTTCCAACAAACTCTGGCCAGAGATTTTACTAAAGACCGAACTAACCCTACGACACTAACTCCCATTGACCGAGAGAGACGAATCCTCTCTTGGTCATTACTCTCCTCATACGCTTCAAGTGTCACCCAATCAAAGACCTTTCGACAGGCCTTGCCTCGAAGCTAGGTCATTTGATCTAAGTGGCACCGTTCACGTACAGGTTCGTCAAAATGACCTCAAGTCAAAAGACCAACTAGCCTATCATCACTCAGAGTCATCATTGACAGATTGGTCAATATAACCATATGATAACTCTTGTGGATCGTTCAGTGAACTCATTCTCTAATGAGCACCTGTGTCTCGTCTACGACTTCGCCAAGTCAAGCGATCATGAGATCATCGCCACCGCTAAACGGTGAAGACTAAGACACAATGGTCTATCTGATGTTTCGATATCCTTGTCTCGAAACATCTACGACCACGAACCCTTTTAGACTTATGCTACAAACGGTCAAACATTTCTCCATGATCGAGATACTCATCTCGATACCTGTTTGACCTTGCATAAAGTCTTAGGACTTTACCTAAGTTAATGTCTAATGTTAACAACATTATAAAATAACTTAGATAAATTATTACCAAACAGCTTACTGTTATTTCGAACAAGATGTTTGTTCTATGCACACATGAAGATATATAGCCTCGAGGGTATCATCTCTCAACATCTCCCACTTGCACTTAGGCCCATTTATCTCGGTATCTCATACCGTTTTGCACATAAGTTTTCCCGACTTCATGTGGTAGAGCCTTCATGAGTGGATCTGCTAAAACCGTCTACACTATAGACTTAAGGGTTTCTATGTTTAGACCAACCATTTAAATCTCATTCAAATAATTCATTTGGTCTTTCGGAATCCATAATATTTTAATTTACTTGGATCTTATCCAATTCATCGTACATTACGATAATCATTTAAATTAGTTACGGGTCATTTCAAATGGCTCATATTTATTTCTGATAAAGTATCAAACTCTTTTGATCACTTTGTCAAAATATATGTTCCATCCCTTTGATGCTTCACATGTAATTTACACGCTCCCACTGACCTTAAAAACTATCTGGCTAATTCATATAAGTTGGTCCGTCTAAATCATATTTAGAAAAACGAACTTGTAAGTGAATGCTCCAATTTTCATGGTCAACTTAAGCGTTTACATCGAGTTTGGTCCGAGTAGTTCTGTACACATCTGCTGGTGGAAAAAGGTTTCATTATAATCCGTTTTATAGGAATTAGTATGGAAAAACCGTTCTCGACCAACATGATTGCACTTCACTATTTTCCTTTCTGCACCAATCTTTCAACTTAAAGATTTACTTGCAGAAAGTGAGGAAACATTTTCCTTGTGCACGTAAACTAAATTCCAAAATTTATTTACGCACACGGACCTATTCTGATTGCATCAAGTTTTTAAATCGGAGTTACTTCTCCGAATTTCATCCCAGAAGTTGACTAAGTCATCATCAGTTATGATGTCTAACTCGACTCTTCGTCTTACGAGATTCGAGTAATTATACAACTTCTTAATGATTGATTTTATGAATATCTTATTGATAATGTCCTCACAGAACATTATCAAAACCTAGGCATTACTATCTGGGACTTAACCCAGAAGGAGGACTAAACCCAGAGTCACTTTCAATGGATCACACCAAGTCTAACTAAGTGTGATTCATACCTTTTAACACACGGATGTGTTTATCAGACTTGACCTGAGAGAAAATCACATTTTCTTTTAATTACGCAAGATTTAATGTAGCTAAGTATTTGACCATTCGATCTAATCGAATCAGTTTAAATACTTTAGTCATTTCGTTCTTTATTTTACCAGACTTGTGTTTCATCAAGAACACGTGTCTTAATAAAATATACGAATAACTTAATCTGGTTAATCTAGACTCGGGTACATCAGTATGTACCAGACTGAGTTCGACAACTCATTCTCCCACTGTCTTACAGATGGGTTTCGGCCATTTTATCTAAGAGGATAAGACTCACAAGTGTCCGTAGACTTCATAATACGAGAGGTCAAACCCCTCTTTATGTGACTTGTGAAGCTTAGTCTCTTGATACGGCCTAGTCTATTTTACCAAATAAGGTTGCTACTATCTTGTGTATTTATATATTAACATTTAATATATATATTATCGTTATACATATTTACTCATTGCTTCAAAAGTAATGTGACGACATTCGTCAAAATGTGTTAAACTTCTGTATAACAATAATCATGAAATCGTGACATCAGAGTATGTCACATTTTTATTTCCTCCTACTTATGCCTTTACTAATGATAAATTAAACTATTTAACTCGATTGACTTTCCGGTGTGCCTTCTTCCTTTTCTAAATCACATTTAGATATTTAAATGGCCCAACATAAATGAATAGCTATGCAAGCGACTCATGTATCCAAACGCTTGAGAGTTGCAATCTTGAGTGTAGCTCAAGAAGTTGCTTGTCTCAAGATCCTGTTGGGATACATAGTCTTGCACCACTCATGCACTCGTATTCGACTCAAACGGTTTGATCGAATTCTCGAACTTTGCGGATCAGAATTGTTTGTCCATACATCCTTGAGGGTAGCTCGACAAGTTGTAGGGAGAAACATACTTCGAATATCCTATATGTTCAAGCTGCCTCATATAGAGACGAGTGACATATTGCATGAATTTTTTTGTTGGACCCAGAACTTAATGAAATCATATTTCTTAAGTCTGTTCTTTAGAAGGTCATTTTAATGTCAACAAGAGTATAGTTTAATCTTATCAATTAGAATTTAACTTGATATTCAATTAATCAACCTATTTGACTAATTAACTAATTCCATTAAAAAAATTATATTTTGATTCCTTCGGTAAACATAGTCTTGCCCTAGTTTAGCATATGTTCAATATTAAATATAGGTAGAATGGCTTTTATCTATCTATATCCTCCCACTATTTTTACGATCGTTTCAAAGCTTAATAACGAACGATTTAATCGAATTAAAATATTTAAAAATTAGTGAAAGAGGGATCCAATCATCCTGAACCTCACAACCTTGAGGAGACTCAACAAGTTGATTGGTTCCATGATTGGTAGACTAACTCTTAGTCAATCACATCACATGTGACTCCCTATCGTTTTTTACCCACAGTCACTTATGATCTTGAGGAGACTCAACAAATCATAATGACTGGTCTAGTCAGACCCTTGATTTCGTGTCCAGATTTGAGTTAAATCGATGCTCGAGGAGACCCGACGTATCGATTTGGGTCAAGTCTAGACTACATCACATGTATGTTGGAGTTTGTTCCTAAAAGATAAACATGTCATAGCTCGAGGAGACTCAACAACTATAATTGTCTTCTTTGAGTTACCAAGCTCCAAAATCAAGGAGGGATACGGATTAATCTTTAATAAGATTTATAACGCATTGACTAGATATAGTCCAGGGTGTCATACAATCATGATTCGCGACATTGCGGTCCAGCGGAACACAGCCAGGGAATTGACTAAGCCAGTATCACTACCCCTTAGACTAGTAAGGGTTGATACAGAACTCTTAGCCAAGCACATTGACTGGATCATGGTCCATTGAATGAAGCTTGTCATTTTTGTATGTGTGCCATAGACTAAATAGCTTTTATTAACAACTAATTAATCCTATCAACTAGTTGTATCCTTAAATTCAAAATTTTAGGATTTGTTTAATAACTTTTATTAAGTCCTTATCAACTATAAGGTTCACGTGTTATCCTAATCATTATTAGGATTTTAATAAATTTATTAACCAACGCCAAAAGCGAAGTCCTTTAATGAGAATTAATAATAACAATTAGAATTAAAAATTTCATTAAAAGGACTACCCTAATCAGGAATTAGGTCTTGAAGCATTGTTAATGTTTTATTAAAACATAGCATGTCATTAAAATTCAAGTAATAAATTTTAATCATTTCTTAATGGCTAACCTAAAAGGTTGGCTTGTGTTATCAAATAAGGGACAAGATGAACTAGCCATAAAGCTACACTAATTTATCGCATAAAAGGTGTACAACTATTTAACAATTTAAATAGAACAATGTTTATCACATAAACAATTTTAGCATGCAAACATAAATTTAACATTTAAATTTAAAATATGATTTTAAAATTATTTTATTTTTATCTCATAAAAAAATTGTTTTTAAAATCACAAATTTGCATGCTACCTTTTAAAAAATTTATCGCATAAAAATTTTAACCTTTAAAATCAGTTTTAAAATATCTCATAAAATTTAAAACATCATTTAAAAAATTCCATGTTTAAAATTTTATCACATAAAATTTTAAACAACATTTTAAACTTATCGCATAAAGTTTTAAAGCTTTAAAACAATTTTAACATTTATCACATAAATTTAAAATTCCATTTTAAAACTTTCATGTTTAAAATTTATCATATAAAATTTTTAAACAAAAAAAATTTAAATTTATCGCATACATTTAAAGAAAACATTTTTCTGTAAAAGCATTCAAATAATAAATTCGCAGTCCTAGATCAGCATACAGAGATGGCTCCGATACCAATGCTGGGTATCACTCTGATATCATTGCGACGCTGTTAAGGCCCATCATCCATGGCACCCTAGACCCGTCACAAGATACCTCAGAAACTTGTTTTACGGCATGCCTCTCGACAATGCCCAACCCATTATAAGATCACCATCTTATCGGGACTTGGTACGGTAAGAGCGATTACTTCGGGTCAGCTCATAACCCGAGAACCCGTACTCAAGCATCAACAAGCTCTGATACCAATGCTGGGTTTTCTGGGACCCTTAGGGCACACAAACTCTAATCCCGTCCTAAGTCGGACGGAACATAGACAGAAATGCAGCGGAAAAATTTTATGTTAATCTAATTAACATGCAACCCTAAGGAACCAGACCCTATTAGCCAGGATCTCTGCCAACTTGGGGTGGATCTGACCACCCCAAGAGGGATCTAACTACTGCGAATAATTAAATGAAAAACTTAAACACATACCCGGAATCTCAGCCCTGGTGCAGGCGAGATGTTCCGCACCGTCTTCCGAGCTGCTCCCGTCCCACGCCGAGCCGCTCCTTGAACCGCTCCCCGAACTGCTCCTCGAACCGTTCCGCATCACGAGGAGATCAATCCCATGTCGCCGAACCAACCACGCGCCGAAGAAAGTTTCACGCGAGTGAAACCTCCGCCTAGATTTCGGATCTGAATCCGAACTCCTTTGCGGCTTTGCTAGAGCCCTCAGAAGCCAGGCAGAAATTTATAGGGAGAGGAGAAATATTAATTTAGCTTAGATCCGAGCGTGCTCCAACATTTACGAGAGCCGCTCAGATCTAGAGCTTGGGACGAGTTTTGAGGAGGAGAGCAGACCCCTATTTATATAGGCGGCTGACTACTCCCCTTTCTCAAAATCCGATGTGGGACTATTAATTTGAGTTAAGCAAAATCAAGTTAGTTTGCACTTCACAAAGTGCAAACTTCCGTGAATTTTAACTCACTCTCCGTTGACCTTCATGATTGATACAACCTATCAATTCGAACGGTGTTCAACGGTGAACGCGTAGGAAAAAACGGCTCGTCAATCCGAGTCCGTTTGACCCTTCAAACAATTGTCCAAAGATAGCCAAAAGTCATGCTTCTCTTAGAAACGTAGCCGTCAAGAAAATCCCAGGTTTCAAAAACCCTAACCAGAAAATTCGGGCTTGGTGGGCCTCCATTTTCGCAGGTTTCAGCCCAACAGTTTGGGCTGACTTGTTTTGGCTATAACTTGTGCATTTGGACTCCGTTTTTGACGCGGTTTGAACCTGCGTTTAGAGCGGGACGATCCCGTCATCTAGGTAACCTTTTCAACGCATTTATTTAATTAAATATAGTCTTAAAAAATTTAAGACACATTTAATCTCTTTTGCATCAAATGCAAAATAGTCCATATCTAAGCTTAAATTATCATTTGCATCAAATACAAATGATCCGAGGGCATATTCCTCTACATCTCCCACTTGCACTCAGGATCATTTATCCCGAATGCAGGAGATGATTGCAAATATCTTTTGCAATATTTTATCCCTTGCATCAAATGCAAATTATTCTCCCTAACTAATTTATATCTATTACTAGACGAAGGTCACACTCTGTGTGAGACCCTACAGCCTGACCCTTACATCAGGTTGGGCTCGAAGCCCTATACGGCAGTGACCATGAGCAGTGGTTGCCGTCCCTGCTTCAGGAATCATCATTATGTGGTTGACTCATTGACATGAGTATTGTCGGGACCACCCTGACTGTTTCCGTGATGAATTCCGCAGTTATAGTCTCTTCGTCTTAACTATGTCGTGTAGATCAAGTCTAGGGTACGGTCAAACTGTCAACCCCAATAACTTGACTCCGGTTAGTTTCTATCGATCTTTAGTCAAATAATGTTGGACTTCTTCCAACAAACTCTGGCCAGAGATTTTACTAAAGACCGAACTAACCCTACGACACTAACTCCCATTGACCGAGAGAGATGAATCCTCTCTTGGTCATTACTCTCCTCATACGCTTCAAGTGTCACCCAATCAAAGACCTTTCGACAGGCCTTGCCTCGAAGCTAGGTCATTTGATCTAAGTGGCACCGTTCACGCACAGGTTCGTCAAAATGACCTCAAGTCAAAAGACCAACTAGCCTATCATCACTCAGAGTCATCATTGACAGATTGGTCAATATAACCATATGATAACTCTTGTGGATCGTTCAGTGAACTCATTCTCTAATGAGCACCTGTGTCTCGTCTACGACTTCGCCAAGTCAAGCGATCATGAGATCATCGCCACCGCTAAACGGTGAAGACTAAGACACAATGGTCTATCTGATGTTTTGATATCCTTGTCTCGAAACATCTACGACCACGAACCCTTTTAGACTTATGCTACAAACGGTCAAACATTTCTCCATGATCGAGATACTCATCTCGATACCTGTTTGACCTTGTATAAAGTCTTAGGACTTTACCTAAGTTAATGTCTAATGTTAACAACATTATAAAATAACTTAGATAAATTATTACCAAACAGCTTACTGTTATTTCGAACAAGATGTTTGTGCTATGCACACATGAAGATATATAGCCTCGAGGGTATCATCTCTCAACATCTCCCACTTGCACTTAGGCACATTTATCTCGGTATCTCATACCGTTTTTACACATAAGTTTTCCCGACTTCATGTGGTAGAGCCTTCATGAGTGGATCTGCTAAAACCGTCTACACTATAGACTTAAGGGTTTCTATGTTTAGACCAACCATTTGAATCTCATTCAAATAATTCATTTGGTCTTTCGGAATCCATAATATTTTAATTTACTTGGATCTTATCCAATTCATCGTACATTACGATAATCATTTAAATTAGTTACAGGTCATTTCAAATGGCTCATATTTATTTCTGATAAAGTATCAAACTCTTAGTACCAGCGGATGAACGGCCTCCGACGATGGGAAAGACAGCCACTGCTGTTAGTACCGGCGGCGGCTGCTGCTATCAGCAGTTGGAGCACGTGCGGCAGCTCCCCGGGGTTTGGACGAAGCTACAGGCGTTCAGGGGTTGCTGGGGGTCGTTGGGGTCGGGTCACGGTGGCGGCAGCGCCGGAGCTGCGTGCGGCGACGGTTGGGAATCCACGGCAACGCAGGCGAAGGGGAGAGCCGGAGAGAGGGTCGGAGGGGGTCGATGGGCCTTTGCACGAAGCAGCGGTGGACAACCGCTGTTGGTGGCCTAGGCGACGCTGTCGCGTGCCTGGGGTTCACACAGGCCGCTGAGTGCTCGGGGATGGTCGGGGGTCAGGGCGGAGATGGGTGGAGGAGGCCGACGTCGGCGAGAGAGAGAGAGAGAGCTGTGCAGCGAAACAAAATGTAGGCGGCGCTCGTTTGATTGCTAGTAGAAAATAAAAGCCCTAGGTGCTGTGTTTATAAAGGCTAGGGTTTGCTATAGGATTTAATAGGTAATAGGTTGGCTTTAAATAGGAAGGTTGGGCACGTGAGGAGGGGCTCATCACATTGCCTTGGGTTGGCTGTTGTGCTAGTAGCCTAGAGTTTTAACAATATGATGGGTTGTTGTGTGTGGGGTTTAAAAGAGGCAACTGTGAACATGCCCCTAGGTTTGCTAATAAAAGTATAGCTGAACCAAGGAGCACGTGAGTGAGCCTAGGAATTAGACCTAGGTTCTAGTGTTTCATTTTGAAGGCTGCTGTGTTTGTGGATATGGGCATAGGGTTATTAGGTTAGCTTCTCTTTATTATAAAAAAATATGTACATTCAATATATATTCTCTCCCAAAAAGTGTTATGTACGTGCGTGAATGTTGTGTGCGGCCAAGAGGAAAATCACGGGACTAGGTTCAAAATTAGGAAGTGATTAAGATTATAAAATATTACTTAGGGGAAAATCCCAAACTTAGGGTTAACAAATAATTGGTTGGGCAAAACGTGAAAGTAGGTCAAACGAGCCCAAAAATTGTGAAATAAATACTGGGGTGACTGCACAGACGAGAGAAACGCGACTAAGAAGACGGTTCATAATTTCGACGATGAGAAACGAAATTAAAAATAGAAAGGCCTCATGATAAAAGTGAATATCGCGACGTCTCTTCAAATAAGGTCAAATCGTGAAAGAATGACCCGTGAAATGACGTTCCAAATAAGTGCCAGAATTTAATACTCTTCGAGCGGGTCACACCAGCATATCACACTATAGGGTTCGGATGCGGGCAAGATCTAGAATAAATACGTGCACGAACAGTACTATGTGCACGAAAAGCGTACAAAGGATACGTGGTCCAAAGGTGACAGTGATTCCAAGTTGGGCACATGTCGGGGGTTGGCTTGCTAAGGACGCAACCAAGTGCTACGGCCCTAACGACTATACGACACGACTCCCGCACAAAGCAACAAAAACCAATCAGGTACCCGAAATTGCTATACGCACAGCCGTATAATGAATAGTGAGTACCTGCCGTTACATCCTACCCACCTTAGAATAAAGTCCGTCCTCGGACTTTCTAATTATAAATATAACTCTAGCCAGACTGGTAGCTATCCCAAACACATCACACTATAATTCAACCAGGTATAGTCATTACAAGTGCTCATATATGCACTAGGTAGTCAAACAATAACTCTACTAACATGAATATATATATTCACGCACATTATACACCTATACCTATCATAGTCAGTCGAATTCATACACGTACTTCAATCATTCATATAGTCACGTACATCCCTATATAGCTATTACACACTATCACATAACCATGTTACACATTCTTACCAAAAATATAGTTTCATACCAGCAGGTACAAACGGAGTACTTTACGTATAGGTAACTACCTACGCACCAAGCAAACATGGACATTCTATTCCCTAATATCTCTTAGTATACAACCAACACCCAACACATCAACACGTGTAATCACACCATACCATTCTTAAAACAAGTTTACTATATCTAATATACATTCATCATCACTATAATTTCACAACGTTGCATGCAAATATTTCACCATAATTCTCATCACATACGGTCCTATAACTTTATTCACGACACGCCACACATATCATAGTCACCAATACCTATAACTAAGCACATATTTACCCGTGCATGGTGCACACCCACACACGCTAACATTTCATTCATATATATACCCATCGTACCACTGTATACTCAGCACCTCTACACACGTAGTTTAGCTAGCACATATACGTTCACACGGGCAAGTCCTTAGTAAATAACTATACCACAACCAACACCTATAACTATATACTGGTATAGCGACCCACAATCGTGTGCGTAACACCACCGGGCCCAAACAATCCTATCACTATACATACATCATCCACCGCTATATTCGTGGCATTACACACAAATCACATACATATGTAACAATATACTTAGGGTATACCCACTCAAGCTTGAGTGAGACTCAAAACACATGTCCGAATACTCTATATACATAACACGGTATCTACACTGATACCAATACCACTCTAATGCATACACACCTACTAACATAGCCATATACATACATAATGTCAATCACACTTAATATTTAGTCGGGTAACACCCACATAGTTAAATCACTTTATATACCATAATAATATCACAAACATCAACACACGCATAATTACACTACTCTATCTAATAAATGCATTTATCTATAGTCACCCACCGGTAACATATATATTTACACAGACATTCCTAAAGTGTCATAGCTACCCACTCATATATATATACCTAAAATCATCCATACCACTTTATACACATCATGAATAGCACTGAGTATGTATATATCACACAATAGGCAAACATTAATATACTACAGAGGAGTACACTCATACGTGAGTGATACACCGGGGTTCACACACACTTGTCCACACGCTCCATCTGTACATGCACCACACGACATCACAATAAAATCAATGGGCTCGCTACTACGCTAAGGTTGACACGGGCAACGACGAAAACTACGAAAGAAAGGAAACCGAAACCAAAAGTGTAACGAAGGAAGGATCGAAAAGCAAGAGTTCCGATAGGACGAAGATAAGGGACAGCTTAGTTAGGTGAATCAGGGGTATACTTGTGAACGTTTAGGTGGAAAATAAAGATGTAATGATACTCGTATAGGATACAAAAAAATAGTGTGTAAAAGTTATAAGTTAAACACGAAGAGAACAAAACCGGTCCTACCTCAAAAATTGGAGTTCTCTTATGCGTAGAAAATATTGGTGGTCGATAAAATGAGTTGTTCGAATGAGTTTGAGTCGTATTTACATAAATAGAAAAATGGTTTATTAGCTTATTGAAAATCATTATAAGGAAGAATAGAACATTCTCACGAACATTAAGGACGTAGGTTAGGAAATATCATACGACAGTAATTTAATGTAATTTCAGCAAAAATTTCGAAATTCAAAGAATGAAATTAGATTAACTGAAGTGTAGGAAATCTAGGCTTACGTTAAATGCTTTCAAAGTCTCTAAACTGGGAAGAAGTTTAGAATAATTATTATTGAAAATACTTTTTAGAGAATAAGGATTTGCCAAAAGAAACAGATTTATTCAAAGATCTTAAAGTACGAGTACAATGAACCTAGAACTGATATATATAATATTTGAAGTTCTATTTAGCTTGGAAAAATATTTCTAAAAGTATGTATGGCAACCGGTTAAAATAAATTCCGTAGTTTAGAAAAAGGATGGTATATCGAACCATCAAGATAGTAACAAAGTAAAAAAAACCGTAATGCGAAAGATATTGGTTAGGAAATAGTTACAAGATAGTAATTAAAATTACGACCAAATAGACTTCAAAATCTAAGAATGACTTTTAACTCAACCGAAAAGTAAGGGAAATATATAATAAGGGGGTTTAAAACAAAATTTAAACTGAGTGAAAACTTTTACTAAGGAAAAACCGAAAATAACTATGAAAGAATCATGATTTGCAAAGAGAAGATTTGAAGATTAACGATAATCGTCACGATGCGATCATGTGTATCGAGGACAAGGATTATGATCGCGTGATGAATACGCCTAGGATACTGTTCCTGAAAACTACAATGGGATTATACAGTCGATAACCTAGAAGTGTAATGATCAGGGAAAATGATAGAATCAGGTGTCCTAATTACCAGGTCGACCAATATAATAGAAGTTTAGAGAAAGGGTCCTAAGAGTGACATGATTGCGTTCTGTTGGGCCGAATCGATGAGCCCAAGCGAACGACTAAAGAAATTCTAGAAGTCTATCATGGTCGGAGCTAGACAGGAACCACTAAGGTAACTCCTAAGATGATTATATCAATCTCTAACTTGGAGTCTAACTAACAATCGGGGACCTCTAACTGGCAAGCACAGACGTCTAACTAAGTATTACTATAGTCCCGACCTAATGGATCTCCCTACTAAGCTGAGTCCGATGCTCACCTAAGACACAGAAAACACTCTTATTAGACTCAGATTTTACGACTTGAATGTTTCGAATAATTACTGAATGTTATTATTATTATCGTTGTCCCGATATTTCGCAGTTGCAAAGGAGACCTGCATGGGCCACCAACAAAACCTGTCACGTCCCGCTTCCCTAAAATGGAGGGCGAGGCGTGATGAGGTCCGCTCAGACATGGAGCTATGAAGCTGCAGTCTGATAAACGTCTATAAAAATTCAAATGCATGTCCTTGCAACCATGAATCGAAACAAAGATAATAAATAATTTTTAGCAGAAATAAAACTCCACCAATAACATCCAAAATTTATCTAAACATTCAGAGACAAGTCGTAAAGAAAGTACAAGAGTCTAAAAAGAGGCCTAACGCATGGCCGACTATAAATATAACATCCACATAAAAAGAAGAGGTACTACGCACCGACAGCCTAACAGTGACTAAGCAAAAGTGACAACAACAAGAAGGAGCTCCAGGACTGGTCTCCAATGTCCTTGAACTCAACACCTGCAACCTGCTCGTCCTCAACGACCAACTCTGGCTCACAATCTAACATGTGACACCCAAAAGAGAAAGGGGCACATGTCAGCAAGTCTACAAGAGACGTGTGTAAAGAAACTAAAAGAAAGTAAACAACCTAGCAGTTCTACAATTATGCAATGACATGGCAGTTATAGTATGAATGCAACAGGTAAGGAAAAACAGCAAGAACAACAATGCAACTAGCATGGCATGGCAAGAGTAGCAAGCTACTAACATTTTCATGGATATACTAGTCACGTTTTCATGTCGTGCACAGAGTTCACGTCTTACAGCTGAAGTGGCTGTACAAGCACACTTCTATGCTGAGTGGTCGCTCAACCCTACCCCAAACCCAGAGTTTACGCCTTACAGCTGAAGGAGCTGATCAGGCATCCTTCTACGCTGAGTGGTCGCTTAACCCTACCCCTACACGTGTATCGGGCATTGGCTTTTGACCAACACATGTAGCCCGCTTCTGGATCACGAGCCAGGAAGTGTATTTGGCATAGGGTTATGCCCGCAAAAGCAGGTGCCTAGCCGGAACAAGCAAGTACAAGTATAGTAGCGTGTGCTAATGCAACAATCAGACATGGATGGCATGACATGGCAAGCTGTAATTTAAGTGCGTACAGATAAGGAATTTAAACATGGCAGTTATACATGCATGAATGACATGGCAGCATGAACAAGACAAGTAAAAGGGGTTGAATCTAGATTCATTGTCAAGCTAGATCAAATGAGGTGACAGATCTAGTTTCGTTGTCAAACTAGATCAGATAGGCATCTAGGCAGATATCATTTCACTGCCTAGTCTCTTTTACGCTACGGTACAAAAGTGGCCTAAAACATGGCCTAAACAAGCAACGGCAAGTTTCACTTGCCTGTTCCTGGAGTTCTTGGTGTCGACGAGTCCGTACAGAAAGCGCGTACGTTTTGGGATAAACGGTTCTCTGCCGATAAAACATGGGTTCAATTAGTTTGTGGACGGGACCAAAATTTGTTAGGCAACCTAAAACGTCTATTATTCCAATTTATTTAGATTTTCTAATCCAAGATAGGTGACATATCTGTATAATGATCATTTAAATTATTATCTTGATAAATACGTCGCATAGCTAGTACTGAAATACACAACACCTATAACTAGCAACCTAGGCTAACACGTTAACCAGAAATTGTGTAAACAAATTATCAGCCCTACGGAAAACATGTTAACAACAATATATAATGTCCACTAGTTGATCATCGATCATTAAGACTACTAGCATGCATACACCCAATCATTAAGTCATTAACTTGTTAACTAGATTACTATTGATTCATATAATTCATCAACTGATAATAAAGAGTTCTAAAGAACGATTGCTAACCGTAACGAGGGGATGATTCCGCGAAGCTTCCGAGGGTGTGTCACGAGTCGTCTATAGCTAGTGGGAACGTCTACCCGCGTGGACCATGGCTAGGGGCATCGTAGCGACGCGAGGGAAGGTCGACAACACCCCGGGAGTTGTCGAGCATCGTCGTCGCACGGGGGGCGATTACTGTGCTGTCGACGACTAGGGCAGCAAAAAAATGGTTTCAGGCGGGGAGTCACTGAAAATAGCTCTGGGTGACGTCGTGTTGTCGCTCAGGCGGTTAGGGGAAACGCGGCTACGTGCGCTGCTGCGGACAGTCGCTGCTGCGTGCCTGGGTGCTTGGTGGAGCACAGGGTAGTGGGTTCGGGGCTGGTCAGCTGTTGTCGGTGCAAGGAAGGCACGACAGGTGAGGGTGGCCGCAGATGAACGGCCTCCGACGATGGGAAAGACAGCCACTGTTGTTAGCGCCGGTGGCGGCGGCGGCTATCTGCAGTCGGAGCACGGGCAGTGGCTCCCCGGGTTTGGACGGAGCTACAGGCGTTCAGGGGTTGCTGGGGGTCGTTGAGGTCGGTTCACGACGACGGCGGCGCCGGAGCAGCGCGCGGTGGTGGTTGGGGATCCACGGCAGCGCAGGCGAAGGGGAGAGCCGGAGAGAGGGTCGGAGGGGGTCGATGGGCTCTTTGCACGAAGCAGCAGCGGACAGCCGCTGTTGGTGGCCTGGGCGACGCTGTCGCGTGCCTGGGGTTCACACAGGCCGCGGAGTGCTCGGGGATGGTCAGGGGTCAGGGCGGAGATGGGTGAAGGAGGCCGACGTCGGCGAGAGAGAGAGAGAGAGAGAGAGAGAGAGAGAGAGAGAGAGAGAGAGAGAGAGAGAGAGAGAGAGAGAGAGAGAGAGAGAGAGAGAGCTGTGCGGCAAAACAAAATGTAGGCGGCCCTCGTTTGCTTGCTAGTAGAAAATAAAAGCCCTAGGTGATGTGTTTATAAAGGCTAGGGTTTGCTATAGGATTTAATAGGTAACAGGTTGGCTTTAAATAGGAAGGTTGGGCACGTGAGGAGGGGCTCATCACATTGCCTTGGGTTGGCTGCTGTGCTAGTAGCCTAGAGTTTTAGTAATATGATGGGTTGTTGTGTGTGGGGTTTAAAAGAGGCAACTGTGAACATGCCCCTAGGTTTGCTAATAAAAGTATAGCTGAACCAAAGAGCACGTGAGTGAGCCTAGGAATTAGACCTAGGTTCTAGTGTTTCATTTTGAAGGCTGCTGTGTTTGTGGATATGGGCATAGGGTTATTAGGTTAGCTTCTCTTTATTATAAAAAAATATGTACATTCAATATATATTCTCTCCCAAAAAGTGTTATGTGCGTGCGTGAATGTTGTGTGCGGCCAAGAGGAAAATCACGGGACTAGGTTCAAAATTAGGAAGTGATTAAGATTATAAAATATTACTTAGGAAAAAATCCCAAACTTAGGGTTAACAAATAATTGGTTGGGCAAAAAGTGAAAGTAGGTCAAACGAGCCCAAAAATTGTGAAATAAATACTGGGGTGACTGCACGGACGAGAGAAATGCGACTAAGAAGACGGTTCACAATTTCGACGATGAGAAATGAAATTAAAAATAGAAAGGCCTCACGACAAAAGTGAATATCGTGACGTCTCTTCAAATAAGGTCAAATCGTGGAAGAACGACCCGTGAAATGACGTTCCAAATAAGTGCCAGAATTTAATACTCTTCGAGAGGGTCACAACAGTATATCACACTATAGGGTTCGGATGCGGGCAAGATCTAGAATAAATACGTGCACGAACAGGACTACGTGCACGAAAAGTGTACAAAGGATACGTGGTCCAAAGGCGACAGTGATTCCAAGTTGGACACACGTCGGGGGTTGGCTTTCTAAGGACGCAACCAAGTGCTACGGCCCTAACGACTCTACGACATGACTCCCGCACAAAGCAACAAAAACCAATCAGGTACCCGAAATTCCTATATGCACAGCCGTATAACGAATAGTGAGTACCGGCTGTTACAACAGGCGCATGTAAAACCTTCAGCAGGAGCCTACTGTATGGGATGGAATAAAATATACACACCCTGCATAATCTAAAATCCTTATATCCATCACATCTTACATACGTTACACGTCACACTTATATCCTTATCCCAAACTAGGCACGGTATAAAGCTAAGTGCCTGAACTTAGGGTGGACGGGTCTAAAGCACCCCTACCCACCTTAGGATACATCTACTCTAAATACCCTGGAGCATTACTTGTATTATTCATACGTCCATTAATTAGCTATATCGCTACATACACACCATATATGGCCATAGCACAACAACTATCTTCACGCAATAATACAACCCATGACCATATACCAAAGTAAATCAATATACCAACTCCTATAGGCATATATGCAGCGGATACATATACTCAATGCAACACTCGTGATATATATACACTAACCTTCCTCGCATATATCTACACCCCCTACCTATACAAGCTTACATCTGTATTCACACATATACACTTCCCCCCCCCATGACCAAAGACAATATAGACATTCCACAACTCTATCTATACATAGATAGATGTACACACATTGGTGTACTCTCCATATGAAACACAACTATAATTTAGGAGATAGTGAACCGCATACATGCACTCACATCACATACGTACACACCCACGCCCACGCCCTACAAACATATAATATCCCCGCTAGCTGATATGTATCCACCAGTACACATCCACTAATAAAAATATATTTATCACATACACCTCAGAGTTACACAAGTATAACACATACCTACTCACATACCCGTATCATATATCTATATAGAGACAATATATGTATACGCTCAAGTATTCACCCACCTAGTATATACACCCACGCATATCTATATTCCACTACAAGCATCCAGACTACTTGTAACGTTCATGCCATTCAAATATACGAGTATACTACAACATATATAATTCAAATCTTTAAGCACAACAAATGCGCTTATACACAAGGGTTCACACAGTTATAGACACACGCGTACTTCCACAATATACATCTATAGTATAATACACTGTAATGTTCATCCCCAGACTCCCCAAAGCTAGGGGTACAAGGGTGGACCACATACGGCTCTAAGATCACTACCCATCTTAGGGCTAATCTATCCCAATCACCTACTGAAGCGTTACATGTACTATCCTTACGCACATCGCAGTGCGATGACCTGCATGCGCCGCCAAAAACTGTCACGCCCCATTCCCCAGAATACCCGGCATCTAGATTTTTTTTCCAACTATCCTGGAGAGTGGGGTGATGAGAAAGGAAAAGGAAGCGAAAGAAGAAAACTAAATATGCATGCCACTGCGCACATGCTAGGACAGTACAAGTGAAGCTCCACTAAAATATCCAACCGTCACACAAAACAACAACAACATTTAATACATAACATGCTTCATTTGTATACACAGTCCAAGTACACCAATACATACATACAACCACTCTCCACCTTCAAAGACAACCAAGACACTCTGCAAGCTACATCACTCACCAAACGCTACCCCTGAGACCCGACTCTAAGTCACCACCAACCATACTGCCCCTGCTACCTGAAAAATAGGGAGGAGCACGTCAATGTGTGCCCCAGTAGGAACCAACTTGGATTTGAAACATCATTTTAAGGTTATTAATCCACAAAAGGCAATGCAGAGGAAATAAGACAGGTAAACTAACTATATATCGAAAAGTAAACAGCCAAGTAAGAGGGTCATATCTGCGGTCCACCGTCGATCTACTGCAAGAAAAGGGTTAGCACGAATACTGATACAAATATTTATACAACCACATACACAAATACACATACAAGGCACAAACATATAAATATAAATACAATGCACAACACACAACACGCATACATTGCATATATGTAACACATCATACAGAATGGATATAATGATACATAATGATGCACATGATGAAACATGAGATGCAATACAATGCAATGCAATGGGATCCCATGAATGTGCCGGCGTGCAAGTGTATCGTGATCTACTCTGTTCTCAACTGTGGCAACTACCGATAGAGTCAAGAGGTGCCTACACGGTCACGGCCCACAGCGAATTCCCCCACCTCCTACTGTGGCTCTCGCTCCATATAGTGCCATCTGTGTACTAAAATATTGCCCATTCACATCATTTCTCATATTACAAATATATACATGTCCATTCCGCATGTTACTCAACTTTTGTTTCATTGAGGCATTTCAGCGAACACTTGACGGGCGTAATTCATATCAAAGAAACACAATATCATTTCCATGTGCCATTTTGCAAAATTAAACTATCTTTCAAGTAACAATAATAATCATGGATCATATATGGAAGTTTAGCAACAATACACAATTAATATCACCACTCAAATACTTCAGCTTGCAGGAAAATTGCAAACAATACACACAATTGACTAATGTCACCCAATTATAATCAGAATTTAACAACAATTTCCAAATGCAAATTGTAGATATGTTAGTCCTGAATTCACAGATAAAATTTCATGTAAAAATATTAAGTAGGTTATTTATGGTGAATTATTTGGTGAAGTGTGTCAGATCTATTTTTCAGACAGATTTCAGGGTCTGTATTGAAAGCCAATTTTGGATATGTTGGAGCCAAAAATTCAACACATAAGTACGCTGATGAATTTTTAGAAAAACTTATTAACTTTCCAACAAGACCAAGATCATAAAATTCCATGATGTGTGCAGGTGTTTAGGCCAATTGTACTAAACTGTGTCATGACTGAAAATCAAACAGACATGTTGTAAAGATGGAGTTTTTGCTCCCAAATTCTGAATTGAACATATATCAAAATTTATATGATTTTGGGGTAGAACTTCAATATCTACAAGCTCATATTTTTTTCGAATCCTAATTCGAGCTACAGTAACAGTAATTACAGCAACAACATGAAACAGAATTCTAGAAATTCAAAAGAGAGAAATTTGCTTGGAATTTCAATAGGATATTCATGAAAATTAAGTCATGGCACCTCAATTTGATTACTACTAATTCATATTGGGAAAACATGATATAAAAACATGAGGAAAAGAAACTCTCAATAGATTTCCAAAAACAAGTTGGAATCCTACCTCAAATCTTGATTTTCTTCTCTTTTCATTCTCTTCTTTCTTCTCCAACTTCTTCCCTCTTGCAACCACTTGTGCCACTTGATTTTTGGGGAAAATAATTAGGGTTTTGAGTTGAAGAGTAAGGAGGAAAAAGGGGATGGGTGGCCGGCCTAGCTTGTGGGAGAAAGGAAAAAGAAAGAGGAAGGGAGAAGAAATGAGAAGATTAAAGAAAGAAGAAGAATTCCTTAGAAATTTCTACAATCCCCCCTTAGCATCTCCCTTAAGCCATGGTTAACCTAAAATGACTAAAATACCCTTCCAAAAATGCCCCTCAACTTTTAGATATTTACAAGTTTGCCATTACTTTATGCACCGACCACTTAAGGATGTATGCACAGCACTTTTGGTCCAAATGACCATTTTGCCCCTCGCCTTTCTAAAAATTTACGGGGGTTGCCATTGATCCCCAACCCCTTTCACACTTGTATGGCTCTTCCTACACACATCCATGCACATCCATGCGAGCATACATGCTTCACACACACACGTCTAACACACTCCTGTCGTTTTACACCCACGACGTCATTTGCACTTTTCCCGCATTCACATTTGCATTCTCTTCCCTTAGCCACGTATTACGGTCCAATCCCCCTTGTACTACGCTACATACATCAATATCTATGCTTATATCATGCCTACCCATGTATCATAAATAGAAATACCACGTGTGTTCAGTAGAATACACGTATAATGCAAAATAGGGCATGACAACTTTCCGCTATATTACTTAGTTTATATGTCCTATTCCTCTTGCCTTGCCTTGTGAATTGATAACCTTAAAATGGCATTTCAAATCCAATTTGGTTCCTACTGGAGCACGCATTGACGTGCACCTCTATATTTTTCAGGTAGCAGGGTTATCATGGTTGGTGGTGACTTGGTGTTGGGCTCAGGGGGCAGCGCTTATTGTGAGCTATATTTGTAGTGCGATATGGTTGGTTTGGGACATGAAGAATGACTCTGTTTATGTAGTGGTGTACCTGAATTATGTATATAAATGGAAGTTGTTATATATATGTTATGTTGGTGGTGTTTTTTATTATTATTCATGAGGTTATTTTAATACTATTATAGAGCTTCACTTGTACTATCCTAACATGTGTGCAGTGGCCTGCTTATGCAGTTTCTTCTTTCTCTCTCTCTTTTTCTCTCGTATCACCCTCACTCTTCAGGATACTTGGAAAAATAATAATTTAAATGTCGGGTATTCTGGAGAACGGGTCGTGACACTCACACAAAGAGAGTTATTCCCACTAAGAGAATATCCTAATCCCACAAAGAGATAAACTCCCATAAAGAGAGAAAGACTAATTTCCACAAAGAGAATTAGTGTTACAAGAATCACCAAGTAAAATAAATACTCTTACATATGCCTTGAGATGCTTACTCATAAATGAATGCAAGGTATGGAAGAGGATCTCCAAGTGTTGAGATTTGCTTGAAAGCACTTGGATGATTTCCCTTGAGCTGGACTTCAATGCATGAAGAGGAATGAGAGCTCAAAAAGGGAAATGAGAGAGTTTGAGAGTGGCTTATAGATCTCTTATGATTTTCAGTAACATCAAGAAGGTCTAGAGAAGTCAGCACACCCATATATATAGGAACCCTATATCAACCCTCAAAACCCAAGAAAACAGCCAAAAGCACAATGCTGCAACGACTAGAAACTGGGCGAAAAACGACACCAACAGTCAACTGATGATCAAAAGACAGTCGACTGATCAACGGTTAGAAAATATCCAACAACTATAATCTGAGCCAGGATAGTCGACTGATGAAGTCGATACAGTCGACTGTAAACAGGAAAGGTGCTTGTAAAACCTTCAGCAGGCGACTGATGTAGGGGATGGAATAAAATAGAGAGCTGCACTCTTTCTCCAGATAAGCATACAGGCGACTGATGTCAATAATACAGTCGACTGTAAAATAGTTAGGCGACTGTAAAACCATCATCAGTCTACTGCTGTATGAGATGGAGAAAAATAGAGAGAAGCAGTATATGCACTTACGCTACTCAGATGACTGTTGACCAATCTACATGCGACTGTAAATATACAGGCGACTGTAAACTGAGCATCAATCAACTGTTGTGTATAGCTCAAGTGGAGTCAATAGAAATATTGAATTGAACAGTGCATATCAGTCGACTGTAGAAGGATCGACAGATGACTAGAAATCACCCAGTCGACTGTAAATCCTTCAGCAGGCAATTGATGGAAAGCCAGAGACTCCAAATGAATCTTTGGTCAAGATGAACCTATTAGGTTAGATTCTATGATAATCCTAAGGCTCACTAAGATGGCTAAATGCATATGCATGAATGAGTAGACCATCTATCAAGGCATTACATTAACCTAGATCAAATGAGAGAGAAAGCAATAAAGGAAATATTACATGGATTACATTGCTTTCTTTAGATTCTAAGTCTTCCATCTTGAAGCCTTGATGCTCTCCATCATCTCCAAGCTTTGGCACCCCTTGAGTCCAAGCTTTGGCCCTTCTCCACTTGATGTCCATCGTTGCACCAAGTGTTTAGTCTCCAAGAAAGATATTCTAGAAATGAAACTGTGAGACTAAAAAAGAGAGTCATTAGCAACAACATAATGTTGTGATCATCATCAAAATAATATTGGTATGAAACACCAATACTCAACAGGACCCTCCCATTTTGCAGCAAGCTTCCCTTAGCGGACGATCTCTGGGGCAAAAATGACATTTCTCAGAACAAGATCGCCGATCGGAAATGTCTTCCCTTTGGCACGAGCATCGTAGTGTCGGGCTACATGTTGCTTTTGCTTGATGAGGGTCGTTAGAGCTTGGTCATGTACTTCGTCAATGATCTCCATATTAAAAGCCAAGCCTTCAAGGTTTCTTTCTTCGTCGAAGTATTTAATCCTCAAGGATTCTTCACCTATCTCCACAGGGACAAAGGCTTCTGCCTTATACGCGAGCATGAAAGGACTTTGACCTGTTGCAGCTTTGTAAGTCGTTATGTACGACCAAAGTATGCTCGAAAGTTCGTCAGGCCATGAACCTCGGACCTCATTGACTTTCTTTTTCAACGGCTCAAGAATGCACTTGTTTGTAGCTTCAGCCATGACGTTGCTTTGAGGATGTGCTATAGAGGCGAAGTGCAGTCGAATGCCCCATTCCGAGCAGAATTCTTTAAAATTTGAGCAGTCAAATTGCTTCCAATTTTAGGTCACTATGGACCGAGGTACTTCGAAGTGGTATATGATCGACTTCCATATGAAGTTTGGCATATCTTTCCAAGTGATACGAGCCAAAGGTTCATCTTCAATCCATTTGGGGAAATAATCAATAGCAACGACCAAAAACGTCCTCCCCCTCTTTGCCAAAGTGAAAGGTCTGAGAAGGTCGAGCCCTCACTTTGCCAATGGGACTGGGCCAATAATGGAGACCAACTCTGTGGGTGGAGCAGAAGAGTGTTCGAAGGTGACATGTATACTCACAAATGCCTTGCGGACCACTGGATCCCACATGCGATATCATTTCTCGCCATCGCTATAACCAAGTAGAAAGCATTTCTTTGCCTTCGGCTCCAATTTGTTGCCTCGATCATAAGCATAAGCTAGGCAACTGATGATACGAAGGTATGAGTAATCTCTGACATTCCCACTCCACATCTCCATTGGAATTTTGTAATCAATTGCCGCTGATGGAACTATGTTCACAATGTGCACGACGATTGTAATGATTTCTCTTCTCCAATCCGCATGCGTGCCTCAAGCAATGCACTTGCTCTAACAACGTTCGTTTTATTCTCTCTGTCACCCCATTCGACTGCGGATCATCCGGTGGTGTAATATGTCGTCGAATGCCTTGAGATTTGCAATAGCAATTAAACTCTCTTGAGGTGAACTCCCCACCATTGTAGGACCTAAGGGTTCTCATGGCCCTTCCTGTTTGCTTCTCTACAATGGTATTCCATTGCTTGAACTTCTCGAAAGTTTGGTCCTTTGTTTTCATTAAATACAACCAACACTTCCGAGAGTAATTATCAACAAAGAGGAAAAAATATTTGGCACCACCACCCGATGGCATGGGACACGGACACTACACATCTGTGTGCACATAATCTAGGGGACCCTTGCTAGAGTGTTCATCGGTGCAAAATGAGACTTTAGTCTTATTTCCCGAAAACATAGCTCTCACAAAATTCAAGTCATCACTAGCTCCAATAGGCTTTCTCCTTCGGAGAACATCAAGTGTTTTGTCGTACATATTATCCAATCTATAATGCCATAATTTTACGGAGTCTCCGTTGCATGAGCTAGTAGAGGTGGCATCGACTTCGCCTTCCAACGTGTTTCCTTGCAGGGCATACAAATTCCACACTTTCTTTCTCTTCACCAAAACCATGGCGTCCTTGGACACATTCACCTGGCCGTTTTCCACCACTGATTTGCATCAAACATTATCAAGCACACAGATAGAAATATGACTCTTACTTAAATCGGGTACGTGTCTGACATCAGCAAGGGTATACACTATCACGTCATGCATCTGGATCCGGACCGTTCCTATTCCCATTGTTTTATATGCAGCATTATTCTCCATGAGGATCGAGTCTCCATCATCTTGGGAACTGTACGTCAAAAACCAACTCCGATGTGGAGTCATATGGAATGAGCACCTGCTATCCATTAGCCATGCAACATGTGCCTCACTGGACACTCTCACTGCAAGCATTTTGCCTTTTTCCTTGTGATCATGATCTCTGTCATCATGCATATTCATATCCCCAAATCTTATAGATGTATCAGATGTATCAACATAGGAACCTTTGCCTTTCCTCATTTCTTTGGCATTTGGGCATATTGATCTTTCCAAATGCCTCTTCTTGCATATGAAATAGGTGGTGTCCCTCTTATCTCTGGACTCCCTGGACTTAGAGTGGCTCTTCTTTCGGAAGTGGCTTTAGCCTCCTTTCTTGTCCATTCTCAGCCTCATATACAAGGTGGCTTCTTGGTTACTACAAGGTCTCTCACATGGAATCTCTGTATGGAGTACTACCTTCACCTCTTCGATGGTGAAAGTCGTTCTTCAATCATGGAACGAATGAAGTTAGAGATATTCTCGATTAAAGACCACAAGAGAATACCGGCTTGCTACTCATCTTCAATCTTGACCTCCATTCCTTGTAGAACCATCACAATACGATTCATCTCATCCGAAGAACCAGGCTTCATCCTCAGAGTATATAGTTTTTGCAATAAATAGAGGCGACTAGTAACTGACTTCTTCATGTAAAGTGTTTCTAGTTTCTTCTAAATATCCTTGGATGTTGTCTCTTCGATCACTTCTCTTAAGACGGTATTTACTAGAGACAACTGGATAGCGTTAAATGCCTTCCTACCCTTCTTGGCTTTCTATGCTATAGTGACATCTTTATCAATCACGCCTTCCTCAAAGACGATCTGATAGCACTCAGTTTGCCTCATGTAGGACTTTATCCTAACCTGTCATAACCAAAAATTATTACAGCCTGTGAATGTTTCTATGTTGAGCGATGAAAGTGTCAGCATCTTTGATCATTAATTCATTCACCAACAACCCTAGGGGTCTGACACCACTTGTTACAAAAATATCTTCGCAGAACAAGCAAATTCTACCGGTAGCTAAGAAGTAGATTTCACAAAAATTGGATCACAGAAACAAATAATCGCACCCAATCCAGATCTTGCAGAAACAAAGAAAGCAAGCGAAGCCCATCACTTACACAAATTGTAACCGCCTATTTTTGTTGTGCATGTATTTCCGTAACAAAACATTTTCAAATGATTTCAAAAATGGGTAAATGAATTTTTTTTCTTTTTTTTGTCGCTCAAATCTAAAAATGGGCTTCATTTTCATGATCTTTGCGATGATACGGACCCGTGGTATTATTTTCGTAATTTTTAGGAGTCGTTTCATCTCAGGGGCAAAATCATAATTTCGTTTTTTACTAATTACCATTTCCTAATTACATCTCTAATTACATTTTTATCTTAAACTAAATAACTATTTTAAAAAACTATTTAATTAAACCTAGCCCAGTCCAACCAAGGAAAACGTGGCTTCACGTTTTCATCTGCCTCTAATTTAATTCATCCCCCCAATGTGTAATGACCCCAAAATTCATATACGTGTATTAATACATAATCTTAGGCGTATAAATATGCGTATAAATTTTTGGAACACGTGTATAATTTTATTTGATTTTGTGAGATTAAAATTATTTTTAATGAATTTTATAACATCTTTTGGAATTATTAAATAAGGATATACTTGTATTAAAGGAGTATACATGGTATAAAGGGGTAATCATATTTAAACTAAAAGATTAAATCCTAATTTATTCCCTTAAGCCACTTCCTCCGTGAGAGGTGGCATCATCCTGGTGATTTTCACCTAACCTTCATTATGTGGCATGACTGGAATGATTTGGGGAAGCTTAAAGTGGCTCAGAGGAGATTAAAAGAAAGAAAATTTGAGGAAATCAGGAGAAAAAGAAAGGAAGTTAGAAAGAAAAAATTCTGAAGAGGTTCTCAGCTTCATCTCCTCGTCTTTTCGCGCACGCACACACACATACAGCCTACTTGCTGCTTCAGATTCCCAAACTCAACTTCAGATTCCCAAACTCAACTCCAGTGCTTCACAACCCTAGCCCCTTTGATTCAATAGAAGAAGGAAGAGGGAGAACAAGAGATTGTTGAGGTCATCTAGGAGAAGAAGGGCCCCGGATTTAACTGATGGACATCTCAGGTAGGATTCTAACTTGATTAGATAGGATTCAGTTGGTATCGCGAAGAATTTAGCTCCGATGCTGTCAAATTTGACAGTAAACGAGAGCAAACGGCCGAATGGCCCTTTTCACGCTACCGTATGGTGGTCAGTAGCTCCATGAACATATCCTTGGCTCCACATGGCCGTATGGTCAAAACCATACGGCCCTGTCACACTTTGAATGCACTTTGGGAATGTATGCATGCACTTTAGAATTCACACGGCCGTAGGGATTTCACCATACGGCAGTGTAGCTTACAGAACAGATGGCCGTATTCAACTAAATCCACACGGCCGAATGGATTTCGCCATACGTCTGTGTGGATCTTTCAGCCGCCCTTATTAAATCCACAAGGCCGTATGGATTAAACCATACTACTGTGTGGCCCTGTCTTTTCCATATTACTCACAGAACTTCATTTTAGTTAATTTTATTGATTCACATGGTTTCAAATTGAAATGTTTTGAATGTTATTCATGTAGTATGTAAAGCCCAGTTTCTGTAAAGAAAGGCCCAAAGCCTTTTCTATTTCTTTCTTTCTCCCTTTCTTTATTTTTATTTTTATTTTTCTTTCTTTTGCTCCTGGCCCAGAACATCAAGGCCCCTAACTAAACCTTAGCCCTCTCTTTTCCTCTTTCCCACTCCCGATCTCTCTCCCCCCTCTCTCTCTTGGGATAACACAGCGCGCAGCGTGCGTGAAACAGCCGCGACAGAAAAAAGGAAAAAAAAGGAAAAAAAAGAGAGGATCAGATCAAATTCTCCCCTCCTTCATCTGTTGCCAGCACCCACTTGGAGTAAAACAAGGCTCCTTCTCCTCCTTCCACCTCCAGCTACACGTGGCTCATCTCCAAACCCTAATTTTTGGGGTGTTGCCACAGTTTTCCTTCAGATATGAAGGTAAGGGCTACGTGGCACCTTCTCATCTCTTCTTCAAGCCTTCTAGGCTTGTCCCTTCCTCTATTTAAGACTGGTTAAGTCCAAAAATTTCAGCTTTCTAAAAAAAATTCTTTTTTTCAAAGAAAAATCGATCTTTTCATGCGATTTGGGGTTTTTACTCTCTGTTTGAGGACTGATCTGAAAATTGAAGTTAGGATCTCTATTATGTTCGTCCTATGAGCTCAAAATCAAGGTAAATCACTCTCAACTTCTGAAATTTCGGTGTTAAACCTTTATGTTTCATAGCTATAATGAATTCTGAGCGTAAATTAGTAGTTTTTGGGCTTAGTGGCACATTATGCCGCTGCCCTATGCTCTGTTGCACCTTTATCATGATGTTTTGAGCCATATTTGACCCTGAAATTTCAGCCAAGCTTAACCTTGGCTCTGTTATTCTTGTTAGGCAAATTTTGGGCATTAATAAGAACCTGCAGTTCAATTTTCTGAGTATGGCTGAACCCTATTTGGTGCCATAGAGACCATATGCCCATAAATCATAATTGGTTGCCTTTGATCTACGTTGTATACTTGTCCCTTAAAATTTAGATTTCCCAATGATGATAACTCAGGGTTCAGTCCCTTAAGTCCTTAAATGAATGCTTGAAGGATCACAAGATTAAACCATGAACACATGGTTTTGATACTTAAGTCCCTATGTTTCCTAAGGATGAAATTAAAGCCATGAATATGGTTAAGTCCCGTTAAAATGATCAATGATGATACTTAACTGAGATCACCATCAATGACCCCCCCTTTCCACTTGAAATTCCATCTTAATTCGAAAATGAAGTGCAACTGTAGCATGATTCTCTGATACAGGTATTTATTATGCTATTAGTGCTTTATTTGCAGTTAATGCTCAAATGAAACATTGTTCATAATATCTGTCACTTGTCGAATGCTTGATATGACTACTACCGTGCTATATGTTGTCATGCTATTAAATTATGTTTCAAGTAATTGATGTTTACCTCATGTTTAAGTCAATGACATTGAATTTAGCTCTATGGTGGGTGTGCAATGATAAACACGGACACTAGAAGGTCTTGTTGAATCCTGTTATAAATATCCTGAAGGAACATCTAGTTAAATTCATGGACATAAGAATGCGTGGTACCACTTAGCACACCCACATATTGCCTAAATTCAATATGACTATAGTTGAATCAAGAAAATTGAATATTTGCCTCATGTGACAAATAAAAGAAATGATATCAAATTAGTGTAACACATGTGACATATCACTGAGAGGTTGAGTGATGTACACTTGGTTTACACTGAGCACTTGAGACTCACTGGGTATAGGGTAAGTCATATTAGTGGGAGTGTGGGAGCGACAGGAGCCATGATTTGTTCCAAAAGACAGTTACACTCCGGTTGTTAATGTGAGTCAATGGGTCATGTGTCTGCCCTCCTGTTGTTTCTGTGGGCTTAGCCCGGGTGAGCGCCCTCATGGCCTGTAGTGGACTCCTTGGTTGCTCCTGTACTCCCCAATATGATTCACGGCCTAGGTTTGGCTTAACTTGTAGAAAGTAACAAATCTACCACAGAATGATGCATGTTACTTTACTCTTTGTTAGCTTGAGTAGTTAGTTCCTTGATTAATGTGCTTCTCATAATTTTGAGCCTTGTTTTCAGTAGTTTTACTTACGTACGGTCACATAAATGTTTAAATACCAAAATTCTTGAAGTTATTGTGATTTACTTGGTGCTCTTGCTTTGCATTGACCACCAGGTGTTGGTAGTTCCGAGGAGTATCCTGTAGACGCGGTTCTAGAGCCAAAGGTGGAGTCTGCTGATATCTGACTTTGAGGTAGTCCGGTGTTGCTATGTTATCTTGTGGAACTTTTTGGTGTACCTAGGTCTTAGAATGTGATCCTATTTGTTTTGTACATAGATCATGTTCTAAGAGCCTCTTTTGTAAAACTCGCTCACATATATATAATGAAGTTTTTCTTTACGCATTTTGTACATGTATGCTCATAGCTTAGATTATCATCATTGGTTAACGCTAGTTTCATCACAATCAGGCGAGTATATTTTCCTCAGTATTTTCTAAATCTAAAATCTATTTACGTTGTTTTCACTTGATAATTAATATCTTAATTATTTCACATACACTGACGTACGATAAATTTATATGTCATAGTACTAAATGAGACGCTCGTTTTGACAGCCTATTTGAAGTTTTTCGATGTGTCGTTCACTCTGAATAATTCATTGAACATTTAAGATACGTATTTTATAGTTTAGAAAATTAGTTTTTAATCGATTCTAAGGGTTTAAAAATTATTTAAAATACCAATGAGCTTCAGAAAAATATTTTCTCCATATATAAAATTATTTACCTCACATCTAGCCTATCTAAAAATATTTAGTACGTATTTTGACGATTTTAAGACTTTATAAAAATACGAACACGTTAAGAAAAATAGATAGAAAGTAGTGTAGTCTTTAACCAATGATTTCTAATGTTTGCTGCTTGAATGTGTCTCAAGTTTGTGATGCTTGAGTGCTACTCCCAAGTGTAGGAGGACGTCAAGTAATAAATTTATATCTGGTGAGACTGAGTCGGATCACGGGGACAAGTCGTTTTGCAATCGCAAATTCAATTGATGTAGGAACGGTAACTGTGGTTAACAACCAACTACGCTAATGGGGTGGAAGTGTGTGAAAATGTGTGTGAAACCATCTACCAAATCAACAAGCTCGGGTTTGAGAATCGTAGAGGAAAATAGGCGAGGAAGCGTGTGTGGTGTGTGGGAATATGGTTGCTAGGCATATGGGTTCAATCCGAATATAACTCAATTGTCTTTCCAGCTACGGAATGAGCAATCGGTGGATGTGGTATTTTATCAAACACTTGGTGTGCAATGAAAGTAGGGTATGGAAAGTTGAGATAATAAACAACCAAGCATACAAGAGTGGTACAACTACGTAAACTCTGCTCTAGGGATACCCACTAGGGTCCCTAACTCAAAGTATATCTCATTAATCCTACCACATAATCATTAAAACATGCAAGATTGAAAACCAAAGCCAAAGCAAATACAAATCACCACACAACCACACAAGAAGAAGATCTAGCTCATTATAACAAGAACAGAGAGATTTTTTACTTCTAAAAACATCATCCATTATCATTGTAATTCACTAAATCAAAATACACAAGGAGAGGGAAAGAGTTCACCAAGATCTCCAAGGAAGAACAAAACCCAAATCAAATGCTCCTCCTTGCTTCTTTGTTGCTGCACCAAAACCCTAACCCTAAGATGAAGAATGAGGAAGAAGGAATGAGGGGAATAAAGGCGAGGAAAGTCCAAGAAATAAACTCAGCAATTCGGGTCCGGAAATTGCCCAAATGGGTCGGATCCGTGCCCAAACCTACAACTAATGCCCAAATCTGTAAAAATTTTCAGCACCGTCACACTGTCTTGCGAAAATTCTAAATCATCTGACCTTAGAATGACGCATTTCAGGAGGCGATGGAACCGTCACAAAGTCTACTACGACTAAAAAATATCACGAGGCCGAAATGTACACTGGAATGACATCAGAATTCTGCACAAGAGAAGGCAACGAATAATTCTTCTTCTCTTCTTCTTGCTTCCAACAAATCTCCATAAATTCCAGAAAAAGCTTGAAAAATAGGAAATGTAATAATTAGTGATAAAAGTGGGTTTTAAGCATAAAAATTGATAAGATCTAAAATACGGGCTTTGCACAATTACGAGCTAGATAGAGCCTATATTGAAATATGCTAAGACCAAAGGAAATATGGGGTGAAAATGTCACTTTTCATTCGAAAGCATTTGCAGGTACCGTTTCTCATGCATGAGCGTCCCAGATAGCCTTAGTTTCATCCTCGGCTTACTACAACGCTCTCGAAACCAGTAAGTCACTCTACTTCTAGTTTTAGAAGTCAAGCAAGTGTACTAGTATGAACTTAGGACATCACATATAGCCTCATAACAGCTATTGACTTGAACAACGCCTAGAGACCTAATTAATCAGGAAACTAAACTCATAGTCTCAGAACGACTATTAACTTAATCATACGAAATTGTCAACTTTCAACTTTGGTAATTGTAGCACACAATCATCTACTTGGAAAAACGGTGTATTAAAGAATATACCATATGCTCGAAGCACGGAATCAACACCATAGTTGTTAGACTTGTCCTTATCCTCAAATTTCTTAGAATCCGCTTTGCTTTACTTTCTGGCTTTCAATAAGAAAGTTGATCAGTGGTCCTATATTAATTATCATATATGTGTAGATCTAAATAGGGAACTACTATACTGCTCGTTAATATAATCAATGGAGCAGATGTGATAATTGGCATTATTAACATTGGTACCACCCGGTGTCTAGGATCGTTTACACCAAAGTTTGGATCACCCTGCTTGCCAGGATAATTGTTGAGTATTGGTAGCTTCATACCAATCTTATTTTTATGATGATCACAACATTATGTTGTTGCTAATGAATCTCATGTTTTAGTCTCTCAGTTTATTTCCTAGAATATCTTTCTTGGAGACTAATCACTTGGTGTAAGGATGGACATCAAGTGGAGAAGGGCCAAAGTTTGGACTCTAGCAGTGCCAAAGCTTGGAGATGGTGGAGAGCAATCAAGGCATCAAGTTTGAAGACTTAGACTCTAAGGAAAACTTTGCAATCCATGTAATTTACTTTATTGATTTCTCTCTTTTTTGAGTCTAGGTTATTGTAATGCCTTGTTAAATGGTTTACTTATCATGCATATGCATTTAACCATCTTATTGAACCTTAGGATTATCATAGAATCCAATCCAATAGGTTCACTCTGTCCAAAGACTCATTTGGAGTCTCTGGCTTTCCATCAGTCGCCTGATGAGTAAAACACAGTCGACTGGGTGATTTTCAGTCGCCTGTTGATCCTTCTACAGTCGCTTGATTTGCACAGCTCAAGTCAACATTTCAATTGACTCAAACTTGAGCTTTACGCACAGTCGTCTGTCGATCAGTTTACAGTCGCCTGGAAATTGACCAACAGTCGTCTGTCTAGCGTAAGTGCAATCTCTGCATCTCTCTGTCTTCTCTCCATATTATACTGCAGATGACTAATGAAGAATGTACAGTCGCCTGACTATTTGACAGTCGACTGTAGTATTAACAGCAGTCGCTTGTGCGAATAATTAGAGAAAGAGTGCAGCTCTCTGTTTCGATCCATCCCCTGCAACAGTCGTCTGCTGAAGGATTAACAGGCGCATGTCTTGTTTGTCAGTCGACTGTATTGTCTTCGTCAGTCGACTGTACTGGCTCAGATTACAGCCGTTGGATATTTTCTAGTCGTTGATCAGTCGATTGTATTTTGATCAACAGTAGAATGTTCCTGTCGTTTTCACCCAGTTTCTAGCCGTTGCAGAATTCTTTCTTTGGCTGTTTCCTTGGGTTTTGGGGTTTGATATAGGTTCCCTATATATATGAGAGGGCTCAGTTCATAGGAACTTCTTGATGCTATTGAATATCTTGAAAGATCAATAAGCCACTCATAAACTCCCTCATTTCCCTCTATTGAGCATTCATTTATCTTCATGCATTGAAGTCCAGCTTAAGGGAAATCATCCAAGTGCTTTCAAGCATATCTCAACACTTGGAGATCCTCTTCCATGCGTTGCATCCATTCATGAGTAAGCATCTCAAGGCATATGTAAGAGTATTTACTTTACTTGGTGTAATTTATTTTCATATTTCTCTTTGTGGGATTAGGATACTCTCTTTGTGGGAGTTTCCCCCTTTGTGGGACTAGGGAATTCTCTTTGTGGGAATTAACTCTCTTTGTGGGAGTTCTAGTGTCCTAGTGTAGGGCTAACCCTAATTCTCTGAGTGGGAGTTAGTGAATCTCTGCGTGTGAGTCTTGATCCTCGTGTAGGATTGGTTGGATCCTTGTGTAGGGCATAAATCCTCTTTGTGGTGTATCTCCTTGTGAGATTTGTATTCACTTCTCTGTGTGGGAATATAGTGGATATTGGTGTGGCTGGACGTACCCAAGTTTGGGGAACCAGGGTAAAACTTTGTGTTTGCGTTTAGATTGATTGTGCCTTTTAATTCCTCTTGCATTTATAATTCCGCATTTGCAAGTTAAATTTTAATTGGACAATTTTATTGCCATTACACTATTCACCCCCCTCTAGTGTGTGTTGTTAGTATTGCAAGGGTTAGACGATCCCTACAATAGTAACCTGCTTGGCCAAACCTGACTGGCCGTGTATGCGTGGATCAATGTTAGAATTCTAATTATCATTAGTTTGCAACCATCGATTATAAATACATTTAAAAGAGTTAATTACTTCGACCTTTCATCGCACTTAAACTCGTATTCACTTTGATAACTCTCGTTCACACTTGTCTACAATGTTTTGATGCTTTTCCCTTGAAAACTATGCATGAACTTTGGATACACTTGTTTGCATGATTACTCACGTTTAAATAGTTATATTACTTGTTGCATGACATTTATGACCCAGTGAATGCTAATGAATTATCATGTGGGATATCTTGTGGTATACATTCTATGGGATATCTTGTGGTACATCTTGTGGAATATCTTGTGGCACATTCTATGGAATATCTTGTGGTACATCTTATGGAATATCTTGTGGCACATCATGTATTAAACATATGCTTGATACACATGACACATCACTGGGGCTTGGGGTAACTCATTGTAGAGAGAGTGTGTGTGCTATGACTGAGAGGCGCCTCTCTTATCAAGTGACTAGGATTCTCATCTCCTTTTCAAGTCCCGTCCAGTTTTCACAAATATTCCAGATTTCAAAAGTATGTTGTGTGTAGCCACACGAGATTAGCTCCACATTGCGAAAGAGGTGGGCTCCACGTGGCATATCATACTCTCCTACGTAAGTCACATAGTTTAGGTAATTACCGCTAGCATCACAATTACTATTTAATTGAATGCACATCTTGTTCAGTACTTTACATGTTTACTATTGTTACAGTTCATGCATGCTAGTCTTACTATTGATATCACCATGGTTGCGCTTGTATGTTACTTATTATACCTGCATCGCCACCATTTCCTTTACTCATTGCACTTGCATGTACGTTTACTTTTACCGTAACCGTTGCACTTGTATGCTCACCCTTAGTTAATTTTCGTAGCTTGTACATTCACATACTTGTACACTGCTTTTAATACTATTGATAGAATTATTGTGACTTACATACGGTTCCATTTCATGTCACCGACAGACGACATACAGGTTGATGTAGAGGATCCTGAGTATGAGGAGCCGGGGTTCGACCTAAAGGCTGCAGTTTAGAGTTCATGTCGTAGTGTATTACTATTTGTACTTCTTTTCTTTCATGTATATTTGTTGTAGCGTTTTGTACAGTATGGATTGTAATAAATGGACACTGTTTGAGTATTTTTAGTACATCTCTGCATCATGGCTATGTTGTTTTCACTGGTGATCTGCAGACCTGTAAGTGTAATCAAATAAGTAATGGCCTCCTGAGAGCGGGTCATTACACAAATACTGAAAGTAAATGAGGCACATCAGTTACCCTGGTTCGGTCAATCTTTGACATACTTTAGCATACGAGACGATCTACGATCTGATCAGAGATTATAAGCCTTTACACCGACTCCTTCACCGTCAAGTGAGTAATAACTTGGAGAAAAACAAGCCCCCATTATCAACTAACGCAAAAGAAGCAAATAGAAAACAAAGAATACCCAAGAACCCAAGAAATCCCAAAAGACCTTATCTTTCTCTTCTTTGGTTCTAATCTCTTCTACGATCCTTCAAAGCTCTGTCAATGAATGCTCAACAACCTAGATTCAAGTTCTTCAAAGCTCTCATTAAAGCCTTGACCTAACATCCTCGGGCATGGCCTTAAATACCCCTAAAAGACGCAAAGATCGTGACCATTTGATTAAGCAACAAATCAATCCAACGGTCACATATCTGCTTCAAAAAAAACAGAACAGTCGACGATCAGATATCTGAGATTTCCTCCCAGATGGCTGGCCTCGGGTCAGTCATCTGAGAGGGAAATGACCTCCAGACATCTCCTCATAGACATCTCCTCCCAGACGTCTGACCCCTTGTTTAATCATCTGGGAGATGAACTCCAGACTACATGAAAAACCCCTAAACAAGTGGCAATATTTCCCATAGAGTTGGGTGTTTTTGGTTGGCGACTGAACAGACGTCTGTGGAAGATCGCCCAGACTTTTGGCCTTTGACTATACGTCTGATGAGCAATCACTGGATGCATCTTGACTTACCTTGGCTGACATGGCTGGACATTCAACATGACATCAGATGTTTGGTGCAAATGCATCAAACGTCTGATCCTGGTAATTTTCCAGGATTGGATTTTGGAGCAGATTTTCAACATATGAGAATGTGGATGGAGGAAATAGTTCTTTTTTAGGTTGTGTGCGTGTGTGGCTGGCCTCGGGTCAGTCATCTGAGAGGGAAATGACCTCCAGACATCTCCTCATAGACATCTCCTCCCAGACGTCTGACCCCTTGTTTAATCATCTGGGAGATGAACTCCAGACTACATGAAAAACCCCTAAACAAGTGGCAATATTTCCCATAGAGTTGGGTGTTTTTGGTTGGCGACTGAACAGACGTCTGTGGAAGATCGCCCAGACTTTTGGCCTTTGACTATACGTCTGATGAGCAATCACTGGATGCATGTTGACTTACCTTGGCTGACATGGCTGGACATTCAACATGACATCAGATGTTTGGTGCAAATGCATCAAACGTCTGATCCTGGTAATTTTCCAGGATTGGATTTTGGAGCAGATTTTCAACATATGAGAATGTGGATGGAGGAAATAGTTCTTTTTTAGGTTGTGTGCGTGTGTCATTGACAAGGTGGACGGAAGGAAAGGGTTCTTTTTTTGGTTTTGTGTGTATGTGTGTGGGTGTGGGGGGGCGTTGGTTATGGGAGTTTGAGAGAAATAAGGATGTGGGAACCTTGCATTAGCCAATTACATGTCACTCTTACTGATAAGAATGAGTAGTTCGAAGGATGATCTGTTGAGTGTTTATTCTTTTATAACAAATGGGAATAATTACACCCTCCGTTGATCTTGGACCTGTCTGAAATAAAGCCAGAGACATGGCTGTGAGCGAGTCTGCTGTTTGTTCCTGTGACTCTGACTCTCTCTCTCTCTCAATCATAAGACAATCTTTCTCCGGTTTGTTTATGCTGTTAATTTTTATAATTGGGGTCCTAATATCCTCAAAAGGCCTCATACCAATGGAGATTTCCTAGCCTATTATAAACCCAAGACCACCCTTCTCACAATCGATGTGGGACTATGTTCACATCCCAACATATACTTGGTGGACCTTACAAGGTAAAAGGAGAAAAATGATGCAGTCAAATTTCTTTTGGGGACGAGTGGCATATGCATTATAATTAAGATAGAGACAAATTATTTTGGACTTTGTTTCTATTTGTTGATTGCGTTTCTTTTTTCAGGACAAAGAAGCCGGAGACGATCCTGATAAGGAAGTTCTTAAAGCATACTGCTAGAAGAGGTATCCTTCAAGTTTCTGAGACATACATACACGGATATCGAGCTGTATAATTGTAAAATGTGTATATAGTGTACAAAATTCAGTAACAGTGGATACAAGTTTTATATACGGAGTAGTATCTTCCAAAATATATTACAGCTGGGCCATGGTGGTTGTAGCAGAGCTGTGAGCCAGTTGATAATTTTCCAGACTAATGGAATGAACTGCATTCGAAGGTCATCGTCAAGAAAGAATTATGCTATTTTTTTATCGATATCTGCTGCTTCTTTGTAGTGGAGATGTTACCTGCCTCTGTGATTGTTATTTCCCCCCTGATGTTTCGTATGTTCAGAACGTTTTGTTATTATTGTGGCATTGGTTTGTAATAAAATTAATGTTTTGAGTATATATGTAGTAATTCTTGACATAAGTACGGGTGCATGTTGTCTTATGTGCGAGGCTTTTTTTCCCCTGTTTTATATCAAAGCTTGCTACCTAAACATATTGAGATAAACATCTGTAGAAGCATAACAATACCATGCTTCATTTACATGATCAAGATCAACTCATGAACAAATTAGTCAAAGAATCCTTATTTTTTGTTTGATCGATTTATCCACTGTTAATTTGACTAGCACAGTTTGTGAACATGCCATGTGACAATTGCCACATTGGTGTAATAATGTGAAATCAATTGATTTCTACATTCTTTTCCCATCTCTATTCCACCCTGGAGGTGTTTGGATTTGTTATCTGCTCAAGCATGCTTCCATTCACGAAACAAAGCATGATGCTACAACAACAACAACAACAACCCACTTTCTGTGATTTTCCTTTTTCTTTTTTTGAGTGTTCCCTTTTCTTTTTCTGAGTGTTCGTCCCCATAATCAACTTATAACACCACTATGTTTAGCAAGAACCGTATTTCTGTGAAATAAGAAAGCAAATATCATGAATCATTCTATGTCTGGTTGTAAATACAACAGTACTATAATAGAGTGGTAGAATTCACATTGATGCTCAACGTAGATATCCAAATTCGGAAGGTCGAGCAAACAAAATTGTAAGCAAATAAACAGAATCTAGAAGTCACAGGATAGCATAGGCAACATCTGCAAACACTACAACCTGATTCATTGTAAGATATTATCAAGGCAATATGCTTTTTCATCCAGCAGACTCAAAGCCTGCTCTCTTTCTTATGCACATATATTTCTTTCTTATTCAGTTAAACAAGCTATATCCCAGCATACGCATGATCCAATCTGAGATATGATTGCAGACAGAACAATATTCCATGCAGGAAGATAATCAAGATCCAAGCCTGGGCCACAATGCAGATTCCTGGAACTAACCGAGAAAAAACATGTTTGGAGGTAAGTATAATGAAGTTCATATTCTGGAAGTACATCATGCATAAAGCAAAAATATAGAGGGACCCAATAACAATATTGAAAATGCAGATGTGTCTCTTAGTACGAATATACCAAAAGGAAACAGGTTCTTTATACACGACACGCACCACATTAAGGTTAATCCCAAAAAGAAAAACATTTACTACATAAACTTATCAGTATTAGTTAAAACACAAAACAATCCCCCACTGCATCAGCTTCGTTCTGTAAGACCAGCTAGATTTAAGGAAATGGGCAGAAAGAAAGCGTGCAATTTCCAACATGGTAACCGTGTCTTTCCCACCAAAGATTGACTTCAGCCTTCCATCACAGCGAATTTCCCTCTTGTTGGTTGGGTTCTGCAATGCACCAAGTAAAACCGGCATTAACAAATGCTCAAATATTTATAAATACATAAAGACATGTTCCCTAAGGCTATGTTTGGTTTGAGAGAAAACCAGAGACAGAAAAGTGAAATGAAAATGAAATAGAAATGGAAAGAAAAGGAGAAGGAAATCAATTTTTTTCATGTTTGGTTATTGAGGAAAATGGTAAAGAAAATCAGAAGGAAAATAATAAAGAAAATGATTTCTCATGTTATGGTTGCTTATGAAAATGAAATGGAAAATTAGATAGGAAATACGATTTTAGTTGTAATTAATATTTTAAAGGGTTTCACTTTTCTATTAACCTCAAGCAAAAATCAAAAACCATCCTATTTGTTGTGAACGGTTATTTAACCGTAGTTGGTTGAGATTCTGGGCTATCCTAGAGATAGGCTCATATCATTGTACCACATGTTTGTATTCTCCCCTATTGCCTATAAATAAAGAGCTGTGGGCTCCTCCCCCAGTAGTTGATTCATAACACATTATCAGCACGAGACTCTACAAAAAATTTTCCACAAAATTTTTGTTTTCGTTCGTTGCGAAGGCAAAGGCGAAAGGAGACGGGAGATCCATGTGTGCGGTGCAAGGCTTCCTATCGAGCGTCGTTATCCGCGTAGGGCTTCGTTCAACCGTCGCTATATCCGGAGGACGAATATAGAGGTAAAATCGCTAAAAACGATGTTTTTCTATCATACGTATGATTGCTCTTCCCCTAGATCTCGCTAGATCGATAATGGGGATTGCTTATTGCCCATAAACGACGAATTCTCTCGTCCAAAAATCAATTCTTCCCCCCAAAAACCATCGGGACTTGGGGCCTCGCGCCGCCTTGCGTAAACAGCCCCCCGAAGGGGGGCGCCACCGATCGTCCCCCCGAAGGGGGGCCGGCGTCGACCCGCGCGAAAAGAGCCCCGGGGCGTCGTCGATCACCCCCCTGAAGGGGGGCCAGCGTATCCCCTGTCCCAAAAACAGCCCCCCCGAAGGGGGGCGCCGCCGATCACCCCCTCGATGGGGGCCGGCGTTTCCCCTGTCCCGAAAACAGCCCACCGAAGGGGGGCGTCGCCGATCACCCCCCAAAGGGGGGCCGGTGTTTTCCCCTGTCCCGAAAATAGCCCCCCCGAAGGGGGGGTGCTGCCGATCACCCCCCCAAAGGGGGGCCGACGTTTCCCTCAGATCCCGTGAAAATCGCCCCCCCCCCGAAGGGGGGCACCGCCAATCGTCCCCCCCCCCCCCCGCCTGAAGCGGGGAACGACCGCCTGTCACTACCCGCTGGGCAATTCGCCCTCCCAACCCCCCGCCTGAAGCGGGGGGCGGCCCCCTGTCACCGCCCGCAGGGCGGTTCGCCCTCCCAGCCCCCACCCGAAGCAGGGGGCGGCCGCCTGTCACCGCCTGCAGGGCGGTTCGCTCCCCAGCCCCCCCCCCCCCCCCGCCTGAAGCGGGGGGTGGCCACAGTCGTCGCCTGAAGGGCGGTGCCGCCACAAACCCCCCTGAAGGGGGAGATCCTCACGGTGCTACAGTGAGGGGCGGCGGCAAACCCTAGCCGCCCCCCCAAACAATAATGGGCCAGAAGCCCATTTTGAATATATATATAGGTTATTTAGTACCGACCCCATGTGTTTTTTCCATAATTAGCAACACCCCCCTATGGTTTCAATTATTAGTAAGACCCCCCTATTGTATCCAATTTGGACTCCCCCGCCCCTGTTTAGGGGGGGTCTTTCTATAGGCGGTGGAGTCCAAATTGGATACAATAGGGGGGTCTTACTAATAATTGAAACCATAGGGGGGTGTTGCTAATTATGGAAAAAACACAGGGGTCGGTACTAAATAACCCTATATATATATATATATACAGACTGCGGGCCTGAAGCCCGCCGCAACTCTGCGGGCTTCAGGCCCGCAGACCATTTTTCAAAAGGGGGACTTACTATTAAAGGGGCTAAAAATAAGCTTTAAAAGGCTTATTGTATCCAAATTTAATTCAAAAAGGGCGTTTAAGGGCCTATTAATTCGTGAAAAATCACGGTACATTATGGGGCAATTATCGGGTATATAAGGGTTTATTGGGGACTTTTGGGGGTTATTTGGGATGTTTTAAAAAGGAAAACTCTTTTCCTTCTACAACAAAAATGTCAACTTTGAGCTCTTATTCAATTTGATTGATTAAACCCACTTACTATACAACCCTTGCATCGTAATGATTTTTTTGTAAAAATCATCTTTACATGCTTTACATCACTGGCAAATTCTGTTGGATATTGTATGTGTGGTTGTGCATTATATTTAAAACTTAATAATTAGGAAGATCCTTCGACCGCTCTGCCGTTAGTCACCTAACCTAATGGTGTATGACGTTGCCCAGTGGTCCAATAATTATTAAGTGATTAAATGTTTTATCCTCATGCGAATATAATTACCTGCGATGTCTGTGAATAAAAATGTTGCTGAGCACAATATTTCTGCATGAATGGCTAAATGTGATTTTTGGATCAGCTGTTTAAGTACTACAGTTTATTTTCTGCACTTTTCTTTTATCTTTTGAGAGAAATTGTAGTGAGGAATTTATGTAAATGTCAAAGAAAGAAGACCAACTTCCATGGAGACGGAGGCCACATTTGAAGCTGGAGATATCATATGGGACCCGCGGGATTTTCAAAGTTGTATTTTCCTTTTAAAGCTGCAAATTTGTATAAGTGGACTGTATGGACTTTGGACTCTTTCTTGTGGGACTGGCCGATCCACGCATTTAGCTTTTCATTAAATATTGCCTCCGCATGAAAATTTTTTCTTTGATTAAAATATTAATTCAAGCATGTTTGTGCTCTGCTAGATAAATGGCTAAAATTGCAAGCGTTGATTTCGAAGTGCTGGATGCATCAGGTAGAAACTATCTAAGCTAGCAGCTAGATGTAAAGTTTCACCTGCGGGCAAAGTCCCTCATTGCTGCTGTGACAGAAAAAGAAAATGTTAGCGATATAGAGAAGGCGCAAGCCATCATCTATATTCGTCGCCATGTGGACAAGACCTTAAAGGCTGAATACCTTACGGTCGAAGATCCGCTAGAGCTATGAACTGCCCTTGAGGACAGGTATAAACATCAGAAAGATGTTATACTCCCAAGGGCACGATATGAGTGGGAGAACCTGAGACTGCAGGACTTTAAGTCCATTGCTGAGTACAACTCAGCACTTTTTAGCATCACCTCACGCCTGAAGTTGCGTGGTGGGAAAGTCTCAGAAGATCGCATGCTGGAAAAAGCGTATATGTCTTTCCATTGAAAAGATGCGATACTCATGCAGCAATACCGTGGATGCAAGTTCACCAAGTATTCAGAGCTGCTGTCATGTTTACTCATGGCCGAGCAAAACAGAGAGCTTCTCCTCGTCACTCACAATATGCGCCCTCCCGGCACTGCCCCTCTACCAGAAGCTCACCATTCCTCTTCTTTCAAAAAGAAGAGTGATAATAAGAGAAAAGAAAGACCACAGAAAGGGGGACAACAGAAAAAAGCCAAGGGCCATGCACAACATCAGTGAAAGAATGAAGGGAAGCGCAAGTTCACCTGGCGTAGGAATGACAACAAGAAAAATGATGCACACCCACCCAAGAGGGATTGGAAAGACCAGTGCCACATCTGTGGCATGAAAGGCCACTGGTCCAGAGTGCAGGACCCCTCTGCATCTCCAGGAGCTTTATAAACAAAGCAAGAAAAAGAAAAAGAATGCTGAATCAAACCTGGTGGCTACGAACAATGCAGTCAAGTTCACAGCAAAAGATTTCGAATCAGATGACATGCTTGATTAGCCTACTTTATTTATCTTAGCATTTTTATTCAGACCAATTTATCTTATAAGAGCTTGTTAATGTAATTTGATTTCTGTTGAATAAAATTTAGTTTTTCTGAACGCAAATGTTTACTCATCTTTTTAGATGGGATGCTCTCATGACTGCTTGGTAGACAGTGCTTTGACACATACGATCCTTCAGCACAAATGCTATTTCCATAGCATCACACCGTATAGGAGCCCTGTAAATACAATTTCAGGGCATCAGACATAATTGAAGGTTCTAGGAATGCAACCTTGTTGCTCCCCAAAGGAACAGAAATAAATATTAAACATACACTTTACTCTCCGAATTCCAAGCGAAACTTACTAAGTTTCAAAGATATCCGTCTTAACGGATTCCACTTGGAAACAGCAAATGTAAAAGAAAATGCATTACTGTATGTAACGTCTCAAGAAAATGGAGTTAAAACAATACTTGAACGTTTTGAGAGCCTTTCATCGGGCCTCTACCATACAAAAATTCGGAGAGAGGAAGCAAACCTGACGAAGCACCTGAAGTGCCCGACATCAGCCAAATTCTTACTTTGGCACGATAAACTTGGCCATCCAGGATCTGTGATGATGCATCACATCTTATCACAATCCCATGGGCATAACCTGAAGAACCAGAAGATTCTTGAGAAGGGAGAATTCCCTTGTGTACCCTTCTTCAAGGGTAAATTAATAACAAGGCCATCACCACTCAAAGTGGATATCGAGTCTCCTAGCTTCCTCTAAGGAATACACGGAGACATATGTGGACCTATCCACCCCCTAGTGGGCCTTTCCGGTACTTCATGGTACTAATTGATGCATCTTCGAAATACTCATATGTGTGTCTACTTTCAACCCGCAACTTAGCTTTTCCAAAGCTCTTGGCACAAATAATAAAGTTGCGGGCACATTTTCCAGACAACCAAATAAAGAAAATACGTCTGGATAATGCGGAGGAATTTACCTCTCAGTCATTCAAGAATATTGCCAGGCAATAGGAATAGAAATTGAACATCCGATGCCGCATGTTCACACCCAGACGGGTTAGCTGAGTCGCTAATTAAAAGACTCCAATGGATTGCACGTCCATTGCTAATGAAATCCCAGTTGCCGGTGGATGCATGGGGACATGCAATCTTGCATGCTGCATCACTAATTAGAATAAGACCCTCGGGAGGTCAGAGTCTATCTTCAATGCAACTTGCATATGGAACGCCGTCGAACATCTCTCACTTGAGAATCTTTGGCTGCGCAGTTTATATCCCCATTGCACCACCCCAGAGGACCAAGATGGGCCCTCAACGTCGACTAGGTATTTATTTAGGATTTGACTCACCCTCCATTATAAGAGACCTAGAACCCCAAACGGGGGACGCTTTTAAGGTACGTCTTGAAGACTGTGACTTTGATGAGACTTATTTTTCCAAAATGGGCATAGACATTGAAAAGTCTAGCGCGAAACAAATGTTAACGTGAGATACAAAAAGTCCCACTATGATCCGGTAAGAAAACAATGTGATGATGAGATCTTGAAGATCCTACACATCCAGAACACAGTTCATAGATTATCGGATTCATTTACTGACAACCAGAAGATTGTCAAATCACACATCCCTGCTGCAAGTACTCCAGCTAGGATTGACATCCCAACGGATGGATGAAATCCACCAGCAGCAGAAGTGGTTGAACCTTAACAGAAAAGAGGCAGACCACCAGGCTCCAAGGATAAAAATCCAACAAAAAGAAAAATATCCGGAGACCTTGGGACGATACCCCCACAGAGAAACGAGCTCGTGTCCATACCCTCTCCCCTCCCGGAATACACTGCAGAGGAACTGCAGGGAGAAACTGAAATATCATTAAATTATATACGTACAGGGGAGGTATTGGACAGAAAGAGTACAGACGTCGACGATGACTTCGCGTTTCACATTGCTATTCACGTCGCCGGAAGAGACGATGATCATGATCCACAATCCGTTGCGGAATGCAAACACAGAAATGACTGGCCAAAGTGGAATCAGGCAATAGAAGCCGAGCTGGACTCACTTCAGAAACGCAAAGTCATTGGGCAAATAGTCCAGACACCTACAGGTGTCAAACCTGTGGGATACAAATGGGTATTCGTAAGAAAAAGAAACAAAAATAATGAGATCGCACGCTACAAAGCTAGACTTGTAGCACAAGGATTTTCCCAAAGACCGGGTATTGACTATAACGAAACATACTCCCTGGTCATGGATGCGATCACTTTTAGATTCCTGATAAGCTTAACAGCAAAGAAAGGCCTAGATATGCAGCTAATGGATGTCGTGACTGCATATCTATACGGCAATCTCGACAAGGAGATATACATGAAACTTCCTGATGGCTTTTCTATGCCTGCTAAACTAAAAGATAGACCTCGGGACGTCTGCTCTGTTAAGCTACAAAAATCATTGTATGGTCTCAAACAATCAGGAAGAATATGGTATAACAGACTCAGTGAATTCCTTGTTCAACACGGATTCATAAACAATGAAGTCTGCCCTTGTATCTTCATAAGAACAAAGGGAAAAGGATTCGTAATAATTGATGTCTACGTAGACGATCTAAATCTCATTGGATCTCCTGAAGAGATCGCCGAGATATCTGTAAGCCTGACAAAAGAATTTGAAATGAAAGACCTAGGCAAAACGAAATCTGCATTGGCTTACAGATTGAACATCTAAAAGATGGAATCCTATTACATCAAACCACATACACGAAGAAAATGTTGCAAAGATTTCATATAGACCAATGTCATCCACTAAGTACAACTATGGTGATACGATCTCTGGGTGCACATAAAGACCCCTTCTAGCCGCTGGAAGAGGGGGAGGATATACTTGGTCCAGAAGTCCCTTATCTGAGTGCCATCAGAGCACTACTATATCTGGCAAACTACACACGTCCCGAAATAGCGTTCGCAGTAAATTTGCTAGCCAGATACAGTGTAGCGCCCACACAGCGCCACTAGAACGGGGTTAAGCACCTTCTGCGCTACCTCCAAGGGTCTACAGATTTGGGACTCTTCTACAAAAATGAAATATACTCTACACTTGCTGGTGATGCTGATGCAGGTTACTTGTCTGATCCCCACAAAGTGAAGTCACAGACTGGGTACGTGTTTACCTACAGAGGGACAGCCATTTCCTGGAGATCCATCAAGCAAACCTTGACGGCAACCTCATCCAATCACTCAGAGATCATTGCCATTCATGAAGCAAGCAGAGAATGTGTATGGCTACGCTCAGTTGTCCACCACATCCTGTCTACGATCGGACTAAAGACTGGAGATCTCGAGACTACTATAATGTTCGAGGACAATGCTGCTTGCATAGCTCAGTTACGAGGTGGCTTCATCAAAGGCGACAGAACAAAGCACATTTCACCAAAGTTCTTCTAGACGCACGAGCTATAGAGAGATAGCAAGATCGACATCAGACAAGTGAAATCATATGACAGTTTGGCAGATTTGTTCACTAAAGCCCTTCCTACTGCCACTTTTAGGAAGCTTGTACATAGGATTTGAATGAGACGCCTAAGATATCTGAAAGCTTGAGAGCTTGTACAGATCCGGAGAAGTTAGGTGGAGTTTGTACTCTTTTTCCTTAACTATGGTTTTTCCCACTGGGTTTTCCATAGCTAAAGGTTTTAACGAGGCAAATCTCACCAACTCGGGATCCTGAAGTATCCACCCCATGTGAGACTCTCATACGCTCAGAATCCTGAAGTATTCACGAGCAGAGTCCACACCTATGGCTGGACAAGGGGGAGTTTGTGAACGGTTATTTAATCATAGTTGGTTGAGATTCTGGGCTATCCTAGAGATAGGCCCATATCATTGTAGCCCATGTTTGTATTCTCCCCTATTGCCTATAAATAAAGAGCTGGGGGGCTCCTCCCCCAGTAATTGATTCATAACACTATTGAAATTTTAAAAAAAAAGAGCAATAATAGAAAAAATATTTTTGTGTTGATGATAATTTTTTAAAAAATTAACTTATTCACCTACAGATAAATAAAGGATGTTTTCAGGATCCATGTGAGACTCTCCTACGCCCAAAATCCTGAAGTATTCACGAGCAGAGTCCACACCTATGGCTGGACAAGGGGGAGTGTTGTGAACGGTTATTTAATCGTAGTTGGTTGAGATTCTGGGCTATCCTAGATATAGGCACATATCATTGTAGCACATGTTTGTATTCTCCCCTATTGCCTATAAATAAAGAGCTGGGGGCTCCTCCCCCAGTAATTGATTCATAACACTATTGAAATTTTTAAAAAAGAGCAATAATAGAAAAAATATTTTTGTGTTGTTGATTATTTTTTAAAAAATTAACTTATTCACCTGCAGATAAATAAATGATGTTTTCAAAAATAAATACTTAAGAATGGCATTGATACTAGAAAGGTATATTTGATCTAGTAGATGTTAGTCTCTAGAATTTCATGTATTTAAAATATCAAGATAACAAATTATGTAATGTTAATTGGAAATATGAACCCTGAATTAGGTCCTCCAATTTGCTCTAAGGATGAATTGGGGCCTCTCGGCGCGCCACCGCCCACCCTCCCAGTCAGAGGGACCCTCCCAGTCGGAGGGGGTGCCGTCCGATAGCCAACATGAATGGGAACAATATTCAACAATAGTTGAATATTGGCAGCATCCTTCTGGAAACTACCATAATATGCGACAACAATAGTTGGATATTCAACAATAGTTCAGGGGGTGCGCAGAGGAAGGCCCCCCTCCAACAGGGAGGGGTGTGGCGATCAGGGAGGTCGGGAGCACACAAAAATTTTGGCTATTTTTTTAAAAAACAACTCAAGGTTGGTGTGATTATCGCAGCTCAACACGCATTGTTAGCCATTATTTATTTTCCCAAAGGTGTAAGAGATTTTCTCTAAGATAAGCACGTAAGATACTTGCAGTTGGCTTTGACATAACATTGGAAAATGGAGGGGATTATCAATAATAATATGCTCTGTTAGTGAAAAACTGTCAGTGAGAAATTATACTCTGCATGTTATTTTAACATATGATGATTCAACTCTTAAATGGAATGCAAGATCTCACATCATTTCTACTCAAGCAAGAGAAAATGAAATATTATCACATGCTCAGCAGCATCTGAACTTGTAATACCAATTCGATTGAACAACTAATAAGAAGCAACATTTCACATCATAATATTTGCTAACATCCCAGTTCTTTTGTTAAAGAGGGGATGATTGTTTTTTTGATTTGTTATGTAATTTAAAGAGATATACAATGAATATGTATGATCTAATTTGGTAATTTGATTTCCTTTCTATATTACATTTAATTTCCAGAAGAATTTTATGGTTGGGATGCAAGCAAATTTTGTGGAATATCACCACGCTGAGCTGGCGCGGGTTGGTAATTGGAGGAAATGGTATAAGCTTGTTTTAATCTAGATGCCAGTATATGGTACCACATGGTGTAGTAAAGATAATATGTTCAGTAAGTTGAGTCATGGGTTGATATTTTAGACAAAAATCATTGCCTAAGAGAATATCCGGTCCTTGTACGTTACTTGCCCAGACTCTGGGTATTTTGATTTTATTATGTCCAATTGTAAAGGGAACATTAATTGCATATTCATCATATCGTATTTCCTTTTCTTGGATATCTAGTGCTATTATGGCTTGGCCATCATTTATCCACCATTTAGATGGTAATAAGTACTTTTTACACAAGCAAATTCCTGAGCCAGTATCTATGTATGCATGTAGCGTTATAGGGTGATAATATGGTATTTCTAAGATTCCTTCAATATATGTAGAGTAAGGTGATGTAGTGATTGCTTTTTTCAGATTAGTTTTGTCTAGTAATGGGAATTCATATTGATCAATTTTGATGTATGTTGGTTGTATGGTCAAAGTATATTTATTTATGAAATTCATACCTAGTAGAATTTCATTTTTTGGGATTTTGTCATCTATTAACATTTCCATTTCTACTTGCAGAGTCTTCCCATGGCGATCTGGAAACATTAATCTGACTATTGTACTTTTGTTTAAAACATGTACTTGTCCAAAGTAATCTATGTACTTGTAATTTTGAGTTGTATTAGTATAAGGATATGTTGATACTAATGAGAGCTTGCAGCTCCTGTATCTATTAATACCGCAACTTCTTTGTTATCCAGAAATGCTAATATGTATAATTGTTTATTGGATTCTAGTAAATTTAATTTTCCAATGTCTAAATCCACTCTTTGTGATGAATTTCTTGAATTGCTACTAGACCCTTCATCATATGTAATTCTGAAGGAATTTCTACTCTGTGATTGTATAGTAGGTTGTGTAAGTAATCTCTTTTTTCGATTTAAAATTAATTCCTGTGGGAATTCAATTTCTTCTGGAGATAATTCTTTAGGCGGAATTACCTGACATATTTCGTCAAAGGGTTTAGGTATAGTGATACTTTTATCTTTTACTTTTTTGTTTGTTATACGATGTCTGCTCGAATATGCATATACAAGGCATGCAGTAATACTACAGACTACACTGCCTGGAGGCATTTCTAATCTATCTATCTTATGGTATAATGTTATACCTAGGTCTAAATTTTTATCAGATAATGCAATAGCAAAATCTGGAAATATTCTCATTTTTAATGTTTGATACGCAAAATTTCCTCTTATGATACCTATTAATGCGTCTTTAGCATCATGTAGAATTCTATCATCAGAAATCCAAAATGTACAAGGTACATTAATCCCTTTTCTAAAAGCAGCCTTAAAGATTAATTCAATACCACATAAATGTAACCATTTGGCTTGTTTTTTGAACTCAGCTGAAAAATTCTCTTTTTCAGATTTCATAATTTGTTGTGTGATTAACTTTATAGGTGTTTCTCCTTTCATGGTATATACGTCTATTGGATGTTCTAGAATTCTAATAATATGTTTTTCTTTGGATATATATTTGATTAACGGCATTTCATAACATGTTCCTAAAGATAAAGTAAACTTTGTTTTTGTATTTGTTGATATTTTTCTTGATCTAATTGTATTGTTTCTTCATATCCTGATTCATCATCTTTTATATCTCTGGTTTCAGAGACTTCAGTGATTTCTGATTCTATTTTAGGAACCTCAGGTATTTGTTCATTTAACAAGTCATTAAACTCTTTTTCTAAGGCTTCTGAATTGTCTTCAGACATAGGTTCTGATGTATCACTATCAGAGGATATGTCTGATATGATTTCTTTCGGTTCTCTTTCTTTGACTATTGTAATTTTTCTTAGTGTATCCATATATGTTTGTACATTGTACTTTTCTCTATCAAATATTTGTAATTGTCCATTATTCTTTTTACTGACAACTACATTTTGTTTATTTTTCATTACTCTATATTGTTTATGGTCAAATATATATTCACAAGGGATTACTTTTTTATGTTTAGGTTTGACTCTTTCTTTTTTCTTTTCTTTAGGATCCTCAAATTTTATTATATCATAGGGGAATGGTGTTTTAATAAGCTTTTCAAATTTTTCATTATATGTTTTGACAAAATCTTATTCTTTTATATTTCACATTTTTATATTTACCATATTTAGTCTAACATCAATATCTTCCTCAGTATCACTATCCGTCTCAGATTCCGATTCTGATCTTAATTCATAGATTTCTTCTTCTTCTTCTGAAGATTTTTCATATAAGTTTTCTATATTAATGGGTTCTAATTCTTCAGAGAATAGCCAGAATGCTTTTACTGTTTTAGTATACTTTGTTTTCTTAGGACATTCATTTGCATAATGCCCTTACTGATTACATGACCAGCAGCTGCAAACTTTTTTGGCCATGTCTTTTTTATTTTTAAAGTTTTTCTTTCTAAAAAATCTCTTCTTTTTGAAATCATATTTTTTATGTTTCTTAAATTTCTTAGGTTTAAAGTATTTTCTAAACTTCTTATACTTTTTCTTACTTGGATAACATCCCCATTGTGTAGCCATCTCGGATGTGCTACACGATAAGCCTTTCTGCTTCGTATATTGTTTTGCACTTCCTATTAAAGACTGTTGCATACAGTAATATGCAATTTTATCTTTTGTAAATTTTATTTGTAATCCTAAAGATGGGAATTCTTTAGGATTTTGTTTAAGGAATTTTTCATATTCATCAGTTAGGTCTTCTGCCCAAGGAGGTGGAAGTTTTAAGAAGTATAATGCCAATACATTTTCTATAGTTCCAGCATCTGGTGCTGAGGCGTAATAATATTTTGCAAACTCACAATTATATTCATCTAAGTATCTTAGATCACAGATTGCTAAATTAGCAAGCTTAATTCTAGCTCTTCTTTTTTCATCCTCAATGATTTTTTTCATTTTCAAAGGGGACTCCTCCAAATTCTGTTTTCAATATTTTTCTTTAGGATTCCATGAGACTTAAGGGGTCTAACATGGTTAAAGTATCTTTTGACCCAGTATTTAATAATTGTTTTGCTTCTTTAGATAGATTATTGAACCAATTTTTTACATTTCCTATGAAGGCATTTTCTATTATACCTATCATGTCTATTGAAGATTCTATGTTTTTAGTTATTCGTAAGGTTTGTAAATCTCCTGCCCATGCATCAATGAGATCTATTGTATTTTTTTGCACAGTCTAGATTTAGTACTGCTCCATGTCTTTCTGGTAAGGGTTTTTCTTTTGGTTTATATAATTCCGTATAGGTTTTATAAGGTTTTTCCTTTTTGGAAATCTATATTCCGAATATATAGCTTCATTTTCTGTTTGTACTGTTGTTTTTAGTTTAGGTTTCTCTTGGCCTGCTGCTGCTGTTGTTGTTGTTGGTCTAGCCTGTGTAGTAACATAACTACTTGTGCTAGTTATTTCCATGCCACTTTTCATATTTTCTTTTTCTGTTATTTGTTTTATGTCTTGCAAGACTGATAATCTTGACATAGCAATGGCTATGTCTCCTAATTGGGTACCATCCGCAGTATCCCATAAGGTTTCTAGTTCTTCCATGGTCATGTTATCATAAGGTGTCTTTGTTTCTATGACTTTTATCATTTTGTTATTTTCTATTGGAGCTTTGTTACCTATAGAAAAGCCACCAGAACTTGTAGGGGGTAACATTTCTTCAGATATTCCTATTCTTTTCATCATTTTATCACTTTTAGTATTCAGAGTTTGAATGTTCTTATCTTCAGAATGATTTTAATGCGTAGATAATCTAAGCTGATTATAGGTTAAGATATTTCCAAATAAAGGATACTCAGGTATCCCAGTCTTAACTACAAATAGTTTTTCTTTTGTTTCTACGATAGTCTTTGCAAGTAAAAATACTGATAATTTTTCTTTTAGTTCTGAATAAAATTGTTCTACTTCACTCACCATTGAAATATCTAAGTCATAGGGCTACTTGCTTCCAATATAGTTTATTGTGGATTATTATTCTTCTTTCGTCTTTTCTGTAATATTTCTCAAATTTATGCAGATAGTAGAGCTTAAGTCTATATGTAATTTGATCAGTTGTTTCTGTAAAATAAGTTTTTTCGGATACAATCCCTAGCAGTCTTTCTATGTTTCATAAACACGTCAAGCTGGCTCCGATACCACAAAACAGGATCTTTTCCTTCCTTTTTAGTTTTTCCCACTAAATTAAATTCTTACTACTCTAAGTTAAGAAACTTCAACAATAAACTTCTTAAGGGCAATCTCCAATGGCAATCTTTGATGGTTACTTGGTCAGGCCCAGCATCCTTCCAATGCCTACTATTCCCCCCGGTACCAACGGCTTCACGGCTCTCCCTTGCCTAACGCCTTAACCTCTGGGTACTGATCAGCGCTCCAGGAAGTACTTGGAACTTAACCAGCAAAACTCCACCAAAAGCTTTCAAGGAATCTTTCTTAAGAGCTTTAGAGTTTAGTTTCTTTACAGCAAGTAGAAGAATAGATTTGCAAACAGGGAATTTTATTTATCAAGTGGAGAGTTTACAACACTCGAACACACAAAGAAGAAGAACTCACACACTCTCTTCTTACAACTGATTACAAGACTCAGGGCTCTCGGGACCGATTGCCCTCTTACAACACACTGAGGACATATTTATAGTACACACAAGGCGGTAAGTGACATACATCTGGTATAACAGCTGTCTCATGATTTTTATAAAAGTTGCTTTCTTTCTCTAGTATTGTAGACAGCTGGCTTGCATGATTGAGGCGGCTCCATTACTGAGGACAGCTGTGAGATGCTTTTTCTATCTTTTTCTGGTTCTTCGGCATTTGGAAAGCTACTTATGGTAAAGTGACGTTGTGCTTATCTTTAGACATCCAAGTTGATATCCAGATCCTTCTTTTTGGCTTTTCCTATATAATCTTCTTGCTGTGTTTCTATCCCTTCTTGGCTGATCTCTTTGAGATTCCAAGTTTCCCATCTGATCCCGTGCAGTATTATCTTCTTTTGTAACTCTTCAGACATATTTTTCAGGAAGATTTTATAAGCACCGCGATGTACTGACCATGCAAGAATACTTTCCACAAAGTTAATAATCTTTCTATTGTCTCCGGTCTTCGTAATTTTGCTGACTGTTAAAATAAGCTCATACTTGTCTGAATCATAAACCCAAATAATAAGATTCAGAGCTTCCAGTCTTCTTTATACAAGGGCCTTTAGCTGTCTTGCCCTTGTTTCAGCAAGCATATCATCATTAAAGAGAAACATATTCTTCTGGAATTTTGGGATAAATCTTTTTGATCCCATCTTTAACTCAACCATAGTGATTGTAGGAAGAATGCTGCCATCCTAAGCTCTCTCTGGAATTACTTGATTTAATACAATATAGATATTGCTATGCTTTATGGCTCTGGAATATTCATATACTGCATTTTGCAGTTTTGGTAGGGCCTTGAGATTATCAAGGCTACTCTCAGTATAGATATAGTAGATAAGTCCGGCCTTATATAGCTGACCAACTATATAAGGGTTTGCTTCTGGATGAATATATACTTTATTGATATCATATCCATGTGCTGTATAAATACCTTTATATGTATTTGGTTCAGAGAGAAGTGGAGTAACTTGCTCTGTGAACCATTGATAGAATTTATCCAGGCGTACTGGACTTTGTAGGATATCCACGTTACTGCATGCTGTAGGAGCTGTAGAGCCCTCAGCTTGTTGTAACATTTTGAGATTATCATACTTGACCGGGGCGACAGAGCTCTCTGTCTGTGATACGTTCCTTGTTGGTTTTTTCCAGTCTTTCCTTCTGGAATTCTGTTATTGTATCTTCTGATAGACATATAATATAATGGAAACATTCTTCAATTTTTTCCTTATTTGTTGGTGCTCCATCACTGAAATATTTTTGAAGTGTGCTGATTCCTTCTTCAGCTACTTCTTTTAGCATGTGTAATATTTCTTCATAATTAAGAGGTTCACTTTTCTCCATGTTCAACAATGTCTCTGCTTAATGTCTCTGCAAGAAAGTTGTTAGAACCTGCAATGTGCTCAATGTCAAAATTGAATTCAGCAAACCATGCTTGCCATCTTATTAGTCTTTTATTTGGACTTATGTCAGGGATTTTATTTTTAATCCTAGCTTTTGCCGTTATAGAATCTGTTCTTACTATAAACGGTTTATTAAGATAAATATAAAAGCTTTTGATACTATTTTTTATTGCTAATATTTCTTTATCATTTGAATGATAGTTTAACTCTGCTTGTTTAAACGTTCCAGATTTATATTTACAGAGTTTTTCTTGTTTTTGTCTTACTGTTATTAAAGCAGCTCCCCAGTATAAGTCTGAAGCGTCTGTGTATATTATTAAATCATCATTTTCTAATGGCAAAGTGAGTTTAAGCATTTTTTTGGCATATTTGTTTAATTTTTTTTATATGTAAAGTATCATTTTCTATCCAGGTCCAAGGGATATTCTTTTTTAGTTTCTGTTGTAACGGTGCTCTTATTTGTGCTAGCTTATTTATAAAATTGTCTGCGTAATTCAGACATCCTAATAGTCTTTGTAGTTGTTTTTTATCTTCTATAACATCTGGGAATTCCGTTATTTTTGTTAATATGTGTGGTTGTAATTCTATGTTACCATTATCAATTGGCATTCCTAAGAAGTCTATTTTTTGTACTCCTATCACAGCCTTTTTGGCTGACAGAGTTATTCCTCTTTCGATGCAAGTATCAATTATAGCATTACAATGTTTAATTTGGTATTCTAATGTTTCAGAAAAGATTAAGATATCATCAACATAGACAATACAATACTTATTATGTCTTTTTAAAACATCATCCATTCTACGCTGAAATATTTGTGGTGCATTTTTTAGTCCAAATGGCATGACGAGCCATTCATATTGCCCTTCTGGAGAGCTGAAAGATGTATAAGGAATAGAATCTTCTTTTAATTTGATTTGCCAAAAAACACTTTTACAATCCATCTTTGTAAACCATTTTTTATTCTGTATGTTGTTTAGCAAGACTTCTTTATTTGGTAAATAATAACCATCAAAAACTGTTGCGTCATTCAATACTTTATAGTTAAATACTATTCTAGGTTTCCCTCTAACTATTTCACTATGCTTTCTAACTATAAAGGCTTGTGAACTATGTGGACTATTTGAGGGTCTTATAACTTTTAAGTCTAGTGATTCTTTGATTTGTATTTCAAATTCTTTTAAGTCTTCTAGTGTATACTTCATGGGTCTAACCCTAATGATTTTATTAGGATCTTTCAATTTTATTTCAGCTAGTGTTTTGTCTCTATCCCATTTGGCTAATGGGTCATCATTATAAGTTTCCTTGAACCTTTCTTTAATTTCTTCTAAGGTAAAGGCAGTTGTTTGTTCTTGTTTTAATAAGGGAAATTTTTCAATTTGTTGTGGAACCAATCAATATTACATTTACTTCCTCACGTCTCTGACGGCTGCCCCTACCCACACATCCTCTCTCCTTAAAGCCCTAATTAGGGTAAGGGGAGAAAAGGCATGTGCCTCCCCTGATGGACCAGAAGCCCAATAATTAACAAAATAAATAAATAAAATGGGTATTTTATGGCTAACGGGCCTGCAGCCCGCAGCCAGCCCACATGCCTAATTTAATTTAAATTAATATAATACCCAATTAAACCCCTGAAATTTCCAGAAAATTCTAGAAAAATCAAAAAAAACTCCCAAAAAAATTCTGGAAAAATCCAGGATAATCAAGGAAAATCAGGGTGAGGATATAGAGTATGAATAACTCATTTTGGGGCAAGTATTTTATTTGTTAATGAATCCTCTGTGTAATTCATTTATTACTCGCTTTATTTTTTTTAATTGGATAAAAATTAATATTAATTTACGTTTTAATAAATTACAAGGATTCTACGACCGCGCTGTCGTTAGGTTAGTTCCCTAACCTAACGGGTAATGACTTTTCCCGTGGTCCAAGTAACTATAAAACGTAAATTTAATATATTTATCCGATAAAATTGTCTGCGATGTTGAAAAAATGTATTGTTTATGCATGTGATGTTGCATAATTACATTATTAAAACTGCCTGGAATGTTAGTAAGACTGTGTTGTGGGTTTTGGATCGGCCGTTAAGTAGTCACCACCATTTATTTTTCTTCGCATTTTATTTTTTCTTTTTGAGTGAAAATGTAGTGAGGAGCTAAATGTACAAGCCAAAGACAGGAGAAACTTCGCCTGAAGACGGAGGAAAATTGCTGATGCTGGGACCTCCCAAGGGTTTTCAAATTTTAATTTTAATTTTCTCGTAATTCAAAATGTATAAGGACTTGGGACTTTTATTATTTTTGGTAGTGACATGCCGATCCCCAAAACATTCTTAGTTTTACTACTATGATTGTCTTAATTTTTGAAAAATAATTAATTCATGCTTATTCCATGCTTAGATAAATGGCTAAGATTGCGAGCGTCGATTTTGATGTTCTCGATGCGGCTAAAAAAATTACTTGAGCTGGCAGCTGGACCTGAAGTTTCATCTGCGCTCACAGGGCATAAGTCACATAATTCAGGCTCCAGCTACGGCTATGACAACTGATGAAGGGATTTCTACTGTTAGAGTCTCCGATGTAGAGAAAGCGAAAGCCATTATCTTTATCTGGAGACATATTGATCGGACCCTGAAGGCAGAATATCTAACAGTGGAAGACCCTCATGAACTGTGGACAACACTTGAGCATATATACAAACATCAGAAATATGTTATCCTCTCTCGTGCACATTATGAGTGGGAAGATCTCCGACTTCAGGACTTCTAGTCCGTAGCTGAGTATAACTCTGCTCTCCATAACATCACCTCACGCCTAAAGGTGTGTGGTGAACAAGTCTCGGAAACCCGAATGCGTGAGAAAACATATACATCCTTCCATGAGAAAGATGTTATTCTCTTGCAACAGTATCGTGAACGCAAGTTCACGAGGTACTCTGATTTACTCTCCTGCCTTCTTATGGCAGTGCAGAATAGAGACCTCCAAATGGCCACTCATAACCTATGCCCTACTGGCTCTACTCCTCTCCCTGAAGCTCACACAGTTTCTTCCCAGAAGATGAAGAACAAGCACAGAGGAAGATTCAACAAGGGGAAAGCTGTGAAGGAGCAGACCAGAGCTACTCCCCAAAACAACTATATTGAAGGGAAGAAAAAGAACACATGGAAGAGGAATACCTCTGACCAAATGTCTGCTCCCAAGAAAAACTGGGAAGACAAATGCCACAGATGTGGCATGACTAGACATTCGTCCAGGGTCTATCGTACTCCACGCCACCTCCAAGATTTGTATATGGCAAGCCTGACGCTTTCCTCTGAACCAAATCTGGTGGATATATAGCCTTCAACTCGGTTCAACACCGAGGATTTCGAGAATAACGACCTCCATGACTAAAGCTAATTTAGTCATCTTTTCAGCCATTATCATTAATATTTTGATTATTTCCTTCTTTATCTTACTTATGAATCGAATGTAGTTTTACTTTTCAATAAAACTTTTTACATTCTTTCCTAGAGATAGAGATGAATTTTGACTGCCTTATGGATAGTACTGCACAAGATCCTTCTTGATAGATGCTATAGCATCTTAATTATTATGGTCCCATCACTACAATTTCGGGACTAAATAATATAATAGAATGATCAGGTGAAGCAATTTTATTGCTCCCAAATCAAACATAAATTATAATAGAAGATGTTTTATTTTCTCCATAATCAAATATCAATCTATTAAGTTTCAAGGACATCTGTTTAAACGGATATTATGTGGAAACTGAAGATTTCAAATAGTATTGAATACTTTTATGTTATTCGTCATAAGGATGGTAACGAAACCATCCTAGAAAGTTTTAAAGGACTCCTGTCGAGCCTTTATCAAACATACATCCAACTATAGAAGCTAATCTAATATAACACCAGCAGTGTTTTACATCAATAGAATTCAATCTCTGGCAATTATAGACTAGGTCACCCAGGATCGACAATGATGCACTAAATCATAATGAAATCCCGTAGACATAATTTGAAAAAACATGAAGATTCTTGAAAAGGGTGATTTTCATTGTCCCTCTGTTATAAGGGTAAATTTAATCATGAGACCATCCCACCTGAAAGTGGGGTTTGAGTCTCATGGCTTCTTGGAGAAAATACAAGGAGACATTTGTAGGCCAAATCACCCATCAAGTTCTCCATTTCGGTACTTTATGGTACTGATAGATACATCTTCATAAAATTATTTTCCATACTATGCTCACAAAACAAAAGCCTGAAGCTTTTGAGACAATTTCTTGGGACACTAAGTCTTTGTCTCAATATGATCCGCATACTATTCTTTGTGAAGATGGGATCCTGAAGATCCTTCACATTAAGAATACTTTCACTACCGGACAAATTTTGTGCTAACCAGCAGATTATCAGATCACATGTCCATGCTGCCAATATGCCAGCTAGGATTGACATCCCTAAAGATGGGTGCAATCCACCGGCAGCAGAATCGGCCGTAACTCAAATAAAAATAGGTCGGCCGCCTGGCTCCAAGGATAAATTCCCTCGTAAGAGGAATATACCTGGAGAAATAAAGAATATCCCACCATAGGATGCTGAGCTCGGACCAGTAATCTCTCCCCTCCTTCAGTCCCCCGAAGAGGACAATACATGAGAAATATAATAAAAATTCGTACGTACTGGGGAGGTACTGGGCAGAAAAAGCACTGTCAACGACGATGACTTCGCGTTCGATATTGCTATTCATGTCGCTAAAGGCGCCGCTGATATAGATCCACTATCTCTAGCTGAATACAAATGCAGAGATGGTTGGCCAAAGTGGAACGCATCAATAGGAGTAGAGTTGGACTCACTCTTGAAACGCAAAGTCTTTGGACCAATAGTCCAGACACCAAAAGGTGTAAAACCTCTGGGATACAAGTGGGTATTCATGAGAAAAAAATAAGAATAATCAGATCGTATGCTACAAAGCACCGCTTGTAGCTCAGTGATTTTTCCAACGACCGGGGATAGATTATGAATATACTTCCCATGGTTATGGATACGATCACATTTTCGATTCATAATAAGCTTAAATGGAAGGTCTATAAATGCAGCTCATGGACGTTGTGACTGCATATCTATATGACAATATAGATAAATATATCTATATGAAACTTCCAGATGGTTTCAAAATACCAACAGAAATAAAAAATAGACATTGGGACGTCTATTTTGTTAAGCTTAAAAGATCATTATATGGTCTTAAACAATCGGGAAAAATGTGGAATAACAGACTGAATGATTTCCTTGTTCAACAAGGTTTCACCAATAATGAAGTCTGCCCGTGTATTTTCATTAAAACCATGGGAACATGATTCGTATTAATAACCGTCTACTTAGACGACTTAAACCTCATCGGATCTCCTGCAGAGATTGATGATATATCTGCAAGCCTCAAACTAACGTTTGAAATGAAAAACCTAGGTAAGACTAAATATAGTCTTGACTTACAGATAAAATCTCAGTGGAGGAATCATGTTACACTAATCCATATACACAAGGAAATTATTTAAAAATTTCCTTATGGATAAATGACATCCTCTAAGTACACCAATGGTCGTTAGATCATTGGATGTACATAAAGACCCCTTCTGGCTGCTGGAAGAGAGGAAGGAAACATTAGGTCCTGAAGTACCTTACTTTAGTGCCATTGGAGCACTACTATATCTGGCAAACTGCACGCGTCCTACCATAGCGTTCACAGTCTTCATACTAGCCATATACAGTTTTAGCCCTCGCAGCGCCACTAAAACGGAGTAAAGCTGCTTCTGCGCTACCTTCAAGGGTCAGTTGACCTAGGATTATACATTCCGAAAAGTGGATCTTCCACTTTGATTGGTTTTTGCAGATGCAGGTTACAGGTATGATCCACACACCGAGAAACCATAGACTGGTTTTGTGTTCACTTTCGGTGGTACAACCATTTCCTAGAAATCTGTGAAGTAGACCACCACAGCAGTCTCATCCAGCCTCTCAGATCTCCTGGCAATCCATGACGATAGCAGAGAATGTGTCTGGCTTCATTCAGTCATTCATCTCATACTAGTGACGACCGGCCTGAAGACGGACGACCTTGATCAAACCATATTATATGAAGATAATGCAGCTTTTATATCTCAACTACAAGCTGGTTACATCCAGGGCAACAGGACGAAGCCCATCTCTCCCAATTTCTTCTGGATGCACGAGCTACAAGAGAAAAAGCAGATTGAAGTACGGCAGATTTAGTCTTGTAATAATTTAGCTGATCTGTTTACTAAGGCATTGCTTAGATGAACTTTTAGAAAGCTTGTATAAGGATGTGACAGCTGAAAGACCTACAAGCCTGAAGCTTGTACGGATCAGGGTGAGTCACTTGTATATTGTACTCTTTTTCTTTAAACTGCTGGTTTTTTCCAACTGGGTTGTTCATAACTAAGGTTTTAACGAGGCAAAACACGGTAACTCTGGATCCAGTAGTATCCACCCATATTAGCGTATTGGATTCTGAAGAATTCATAAGCTAAGAATGGATGGATGTGGGGGGGTGTTATGAAAAGGATAGACCTTTGGTCTCCCCCATTTACATCCACCATTACACCCACTACTCAGTGGGTGTCTCTTGGGAGTCTTCTATTATCAATATATATTTGGCTATGGTCTCAACCATTAGCCTATACTTCTTCTCTATATTCCAACAGGAATCAATTTATTTTTCATGTTTGGCTATGGAGGAAAATGGTAAAGAAAATCAGAAGGAAAATGATAAAGAAAATGATTTCCCATGTTTGGTTGCTTATGAAAATGAAATGGAAAATTAGATAGAAAATACGATTTTAGTTGTAATTAATATTTTAAAGGGTTTCACATTTCTATTAACCTCAATCAAAAATCAAAAAGCATCCTATTGAAATTTTAAAAAAAGAGCAATAATAGAAAAAAATATTTTTTTGTTGATGCTAAATTTTTTTAAAATTAACTTATTCGCCTGCAGATAAATAAATGTGTAGTGAAGGGAAAAGTAGGGTAATAGGTGTAAGGGGTTAAGAGCCCCCCCACCCTCATATATATAGCTTTCTATGGTGGGCCGGATACGGAATGGGCCTTACGGGCCTATTCATAACACTTCCCCTTATTCAACCAACACTGAATAAGAGGTGGATTCTTCAGGATCCAAGTTAGGATAACTGCCTTGTTAAATAAAGAACAATTTATCCATAACTTTTCCTATTTTAGGGATGTGTCTAGGGGTGGATACTTCAGGATCCAGAGTCAACGAGGTTGCCTCGTCAAAAACTTGACTATGGAAAACACTGTGGGAAAAACCAATAACCAAGGAAAAAGAGTACAACTCTGCAGTTGACTCCTCTTCATCTGACCAAGCTTCAGGCTTGCAGATTTCCTATGAATCTATACATCAGTCTCATATGTATCTACACATTCATAGACCTCTCATCCTGACCCAGTTTACATTTTCTCACTCTCATCATCCAATCCCATATACAAGTTTCTCAAAGATACTAGTATGCAGGGATTTGGTAAGCAAATCCGCTAAGTTATTACATGATTGGATCTTCTGTACCTCAATCTGCTTTTGCTTCTGAAGGTCATGCGTCCAGAAGAACTTGGGAGAGATATGTTTCGTCTTGTCGCCTTTGATGTAGCCGTCCTGTAGCTGGGCTATACATGCTGCATTATCTTCATAGAGTGGTATATGCACAAGAACACTGGTCCTCAGGCCGGTGGAGGTGAGAATGTGCTCGATCATAGAACATAGCCAGAAGCTCTCTTTACTTGCTTCATAAATTGCTAGAAGTTTTGAGTGAGTGGATTAGACGGTCGTCAAGGTCTGCTTCACAGATCTACAGGATATGGCAGTGCCGCCATAGGTAAACATGTATCTGGTCTGAGACTTCTCTGTATGAGAATCAGACCTGTAACCTGCATCAGTATAACCAACTAAACCTATTGTTGCCCATTTCCTGTAGAATAGACCTAAGTCTATGGACCCTTGGAGGTAGCGCAGAAGATGCTTAACTTCGGCCCAGTGCCATTGTGTAGGTACAACACTATATCTGGCGTGTAGGTTGACTGCAAATGCTATGTCAGGGTGAGTGCAGTTGCCCAGGTAAAGGAGTGCACCGATAGCACTTAGATAAGGCACTTCAGGGCCTAGTACTTCCTCCCCCTCTTCCAGCGACCGGAAGGGGTCTTTATGCACATCCAATGATCTGACGACCATTGGGGTACTGAGTGGGTGGAACTTATCCATTTGGAACTTCTTCAACAAGTTCGATGTGTAAGTTGACGGATGTAACTTGATCCCATCGTTAAGATGCTCTATTTGAAGACCTAAACAGAATTTTGACTTTCCGAGGTCTTTCATCTCGAAAGTTTTTGTCAAGCTTCTAGAAATCTCAGCGATCCCTTCAGGAGATCCGATGAGGTTCAAGTCGTCCACATAGACGGCTATAATGACAAATCATGTTGCCTTTGATCTTATAAAGATGCAAGGACAAACTGGGTCAGTTGTAAATCCTTGTTTTGCAAGGAAGTCGCTCAGTCTGTTATACCACATCCTTCCTGCATATCTAAACCCTCTTGAGCTATCAAGCCAATGAGGAACCGGAAGGTGATCGCGTCCATGACCGGGGAGTATGTGGCTTCAAAATCCACCCATGGACGTTGGATAAAACCCTGCGCTATAACCCTTGATTTGTAGCGAACGATCTCATTTTGTTCATTTCTTTTTCTAATAAATACCTATTTATAACCCACAGGTTTTACACCTTTTGGTGTCTGGACAATAGGTCCGAAAACATTGCGTTTTGTGAGTGAATCCAACTCCACTCCTATTGACGCTTTCCACTTTGGCCAATCATCTCTGCTTTGACATTCTGTCAAAGAGTGTGGTTCAATATCCTCGTCGTAGTACACAACGTTAATGGCAATATTACACGTAAATGTGTCATCTATAATTGTGCTCTTTCTGTCCCAATACTCCCCAGTTCGTACATAATGTATCGAAACTTCATTTTATCCCGGTTTTTCTCTGTTTGAGAGTTTTGGAGAGATAGGGAGCAGGGCTTATAGTAGCATCCGGTGGTGGTATTGTTTTACCATTGCCAAGGGTCCTACTCTTTCGAGGGACTTGGTCCTTAGATCCCAGTGGTCGTCCTCTCTTTTTAAGAGGTCCAATCATCTCTGCTGCAGGCGGATTGCATCCATTTTGTGGTATGTCAATCCTAGCTGGAGTGTTAGCAGCATGGACGTGTGATCTGACAACCTTCTGGTTGTCAGTAAATTTGTCCGGCAAGAGATGGACCGTGTTTTGGATATGGAGAATCTTCAGGACCTCCTCCTCACACTGACGTGTGGGCGGATCAAAGTGACTTAGTGTCTTAGTATTCCAAGTGATACTCTCTGAAGCTTCAGGCTTCTTGGTTTGTAAGCCTAGTTTTGGAAATGATGTTTCATCAAATTCACAGTCTTCTAGACGTGCCTTAAAAACGTCTCCCGTAAGGGGTTTTAGGAATTTTATTATGGAGGTCGTGTCAAACCCAACATAAATGCCTAGATGACGTTGGGGACCCATCTTTGTCCTTTGTGGTGATGCTATGGGGACGTATATTGCACAACCAAATATTCTCAAGTGTGAGACAATTGGTGGAACTCCAAGTGCTATTTGCATAGGAGAAGACGACTGACCTCTAGAAGGCTTAATTTTATTAAGGATGCAGCATGCAATATTGCATGACCGCATGCATTCACAGGTAACTTGGATTGAAGTAATAATGGACGAGCAATCCATTGCAGTCTCTTAATTAGAGATTCTGCTAACCTGTTTTGGGTGTGAACATGTGCTACAGGATGTTCGACTTCAATGCCATGTGCTTGGAAATATTCTAGAAAGACTTATGATGTAAACTCCTCTGCATTGTCCAGACGAAGTTTCTTTATCTGGTAGTCGGGGAAGTGGGCCCGCAACCTGATTATCTGAGCTAAAAGCTTAGACAAGGCTAAGTTACGGGTGGACAGTAGACACACATGTGACCACTTAGTAGATGCGTCTATCAGGACCATAAAGTATCTGAACAGACCACTTGAAGGGTGTATAGGCCCACAAATTTCTCTGTGGATTCTTTCCAGAAAGCTTGGAGACTCCAAGTCCACTTTAAGTGGAGAGGGTTTCGTAATTAGTTTACCCTTGTAACAGGGTGGACATGGAAATTTACCTGGGAATTTACCTTTTTGAAGAATCTTCAGGTTCTTCAAATTTATACCCCTTGAGCTTTTTATGATGCGGTACATCATAACAGATCCAGGGTATCCCAGTCTACTATGCCAGAGTTGGAATTCTGGTGTTTGGGGGCACTGCAGGTGCTCCGTCAATAATGTTTCTGGAGAGTGAATACTTGTTTGGTAGAGTCCCGAGGGGAGTCTCTTGAAACGTTCCACAATGGTTTTTGTACCTTTTGTGAGATACGTTACGTGCAAGTATTCCTTTTTATTATCCTCGACCGTCTCTAAGTGATACCCATTTAAGCGGATATCTTTAAAGCTTAGGAGGTTTCGGATTGATTTTGGTGAGTATAATGCATCTCTAATTTTGATGAGTGTGTTATTGGAGAGCAATATGATTTCTTTCCCTGATCCTTCGATAATATCAACTGGTCCTGAGATTGTTCTCAATGGACCAGAATAGCTACTAATGCTCGTAAAGTAGTCTGTATTTTGAAGGATTGAGTGCGTTGATGCACTGTCCACTAGGCATATGGATTCCATATCTATATAAAAAGGAAACATTCAAGCAATAAATAATACGAAAAGAAACTACTTTCATTTATATTAGATGCTGAATAGTTTGACATGGATTTTTAGAAGACATAAAGCAAGATACATTACAGGGAATTAAGATACAGTGCTAGAATAATAGAATGCATATGGTCCATGACTACAGAGTGTCGTCTTCCATGAAGTCTTCTGGCTTCCATGTAGTTTCTGGTAACGCTGCCCTAACTATCAAGTTTGTCTCAGCGTGGGGCTTGAGACTTGCCTGGTAGAGATCCTGTAGGTGTTTGGAGGTGCGACAGATTCTAGACCAGTGGCCAGTCATTCCACATTTAGAACATTTATCCTCCCAGTCTTTCTTGGGGGGACCACCTTTGTTGGGCGTACACTTTTGCTTCTTTGCCACGAACTTCTGGTTCTGCGGAGGAGCCTGAGGAGTAGCCTTTTCCGCTGCTTCTGCTCTTTCCATTTCTGGAACTTTGCCTTCTTATCCATCTTCTTCTTCTAGGAAAATTGGAAATGTGCCTCTGCATGAGGTGGAGGTGGAGCGGAGCCAGGAGGGCGCAGGTTGTGGGTGGCAAGCAACAAATCTCTGTTCTGTTCAGCCATTAGGAGGCACGAGAGCATATCAGAGTACTTAATGAATTTTCTCTCACGGTACTGTTGCACGAGGATCATGTCATTCTCATGAAAATACGTAAACGTCTTCTCTAGCAACATTTTCTCAGACACATCCTCACCACACAACTTCAGGTGTGAGGTGATCCAGAATAGTGCTGAGTTGTACTCCGCTACGGTTTTGTAATCCTGTATGCGGAGATGAGTCCACTCGTACTGTGCACGAGGGAGTATGACATCCCTTTAATGTTTGTACCTCTCCTCAAGTGTGTCCCACAGTTCATAAGTATCCTCTATAGTATGATACTCGTCCTTCAGGGTCGAGTCTAAGTGTTTCCTGATATAAATAATGGCTTCGCCGTAAGTATTCGGAAACTTCTTCTGTATTAGGGGCTTCTTTAGAAGCATCCTTTTCAGCTGCGGCTGTACTTTTTGTTGTATTTTCTGTGGGTGTCAGACTGAACCCATGAGAGCGCAGGTGGAACTAGGGGTGTGCGGGCCCGGGTATCCTATTTTTTCTCTTACCCGGACCCTACCCGGTAAGGGACCGGTTCCTAAAATTGGGACCCGGAACCTACCCAGTTGGACCTTATACCCGGAACCTACCCGGAACATATGGTTCCGGGTAGATTCTGGGTACCCTGTAAAGACACTAAAAAAAGTTAGGAGTGTTTGAGTTAATACCGACTTTTTTAAAAATGTAGATACTGCTTACATTGCAATCACCAACAAAAGAAAAATTCTCTTATGTGCACAGCGATCATAACAATCCTTTACAAACTGTCTCATACAAGCGATTAACTTAAATCAATATATAACACGCTAGTTTTTAAAAGCCCTGAAAGTCATTTGGTCAATGTAATGAAGAGGTTCAAATCCGTGATCACGGGAAAAGCGTGCGATGCCCAACTAATATGTAAGCAAATGTTGCCTTGTTGATGAGCTGGCAAAGTTCCAAAGTTGTCAAGATGGTACTATTAAACATCCACGCATGCAATTTAGCAGTATTTACATAGCACGAATTATTTAAAAATAAACATCCATACATGCATTCTAATCAGCATTTACATAGCATGAATTGAATTTTTTTAAAATAAACATCCACGCATGCATTTTTTATTTCAACATTTACATAGCATGAATTATTTAAAAATAAACATCCACGCATTTAATGTATATGCAATGAAAAATAAATTATAACTAGGGGGATCAGCCAGCCGACACTAACAGAAAAAAGAAAGTTCGAAATTACATCCCATAAATCAAAAAGTGCATAAAAATAAAGACAACTTGGGAACTTCTGAGAGAAGCCCCTTTCTCTTTATGCTAGTGCCTTCATCTCCTTGGGGTGGTCCTTCAGCTTCTTTTTACATATATAACCTCACTTACAAATTTCTCTCAAAAAGAAAAAAATTGCACAAAAGTAAAAAATGTCGGAAACCTAGCTGATCCCTAAAATCATAGTCTAATAGCACATCCACACAGATTTTATATAAAATATACAACCACGCAGAGAATTATCTCACATGCATAAAAAGATTAATAAATAATCTAAAAAGAAAGTGACGTGCTAAAAATGATTTTGAAAACTTTTAATCCTGATCCATTTTATTTATATTTATCTTTCCGCTTAACCCTATCACAAAATTAAAATTTCTTTCATTATTGGGCTTTTGAGGCCAAAATAAAAAAAGGAAAAATTATGTGTAAGTGGGCTAATTTCCAGGCTTTTGGGCCATGAAAACAACCCAATAGGATTAATTGGGCCTCCCCCAAAAATTAACCCGTTAGGGCTAAGGTTTCGAAAAATCCTAAGGGGGGCTAGTGGCGGCCGTCGCGGCAGCTGGCCACGCCAAGGGGACGCGGCCGACCATGCCCTTTGGGCATGGCCTGGCCGTGCGCGAATGCACGGCCATGGATCAAAAAATTTTGATTTTTTAGACAAAATCGATTTTTACTGTTTTTAGACATTCAGATCCAAATAAAAATTCGATTTTTACTGTGCTTTCAAATTAGTTGATCTTAAAACATGCAGATCTACTGGAAAAACAAGTTTAGATCTAATTTTTTTGAGGATTTACGTCTAGATTCGACAAAGGAATCTAGACGACGGTTGATGAAGGATGCCATTTTCGCTCCCCGTTGAAAAGAATACGATCTTCTTAAAACTGACCGTTGGATGAATCTCCTTCCTTGAGCGCCGTCGCCTTTTCCTACGAGCGTGATCGTGCTGATAACGTGTTATGAAGGGAAAAGTAGAGTAATAGGTGTAAGGGATTAAGAGCCCCCCTACCCTCATATATTTAGCTTTCAATGGTGGGCCGGATGTAAGGATCGCCTTACCCTTGCAATACTAACAATACGCACTAGAGGGGGGTGAATAGTGTAATGGCAATAAAATTGTCCAATTAAAATTAAACTTGCAAATGCGGAATTATAAATGCAAGAGGAAATAATTGACACAATTAATCCAAACGCAAACACAAGATTTTACACTGGTTCCCCAAACTTGGGTACGTCCAGCCACCCCAATATTCACTATATTCACACACAGAGAAGTGAATACAAATCTTACAAGGAGATACCCCACAAAGAGGATTTATGCCCTACACAAAGACCTAACCAACCCTACACAAGGGTCAAGACTTCCACCTAGAGAATCACTAATTCCCACTCAGAGAATTAGGATTAGCCCTACACTAGGACACTAAACTCTCACAAAGAGAGTTATTCCCACAAAGAGAATTCCCCAGTCCCACAAAGAGACAATCTCCCACAAAGAGAAAAACTCCCACAAAGAGAGAAAGACTAATTCCCACAAAGAGAACTAGTGTTACAAATTCACCAAGTAAAATAAATACTCTTACATATGCCTTGAGATGCTTACTCATAAATGGATGCAAGGCATGGAAGAGGATCTCCAAATGTTGAGATATGCTTGAGAGCACTTGGATGATTTCCCTTGAGCTGGACTTCAATGCATGAAGATGGAATGAATGCTCAATGGAGGGAAATGATGGAATTTGAGAGTTGCTTATAGATCTCTTGTGATATTCAATAGCATCAAGAAGTATAAGAGATGGCAGCACACTCATATATATATATGAACCCTATATGAACCCCCAAAACCCAAGGAAACAGCCAAAGAAAGAATTCTGCAACGGCTAGAAACTGGGCAAAAACGACAGGAACAGTCGACTGATGATCAAAAGATAGTCGACTGATCAACGGCTAGAAAATATCCAACGGCTATAATCTGAGCCAGGACAGTCGACTGATGAAGTCGATACAGTCGACTGTAAACAGGACAGGCGCCTGTAAATCCTTCAGCAGGCGACTGCTGCAGGGAATGGGTTGAAACTGATAGCTGCACTCTTTCTCCAGATACCATACAGGCAACTGATGTTAATACTACAGTCGAATGTCAAATAGTCAAGTGACTGTACATTCTTCATCAGTCGTCTGCTGTATAAGATGGAGAAACGACAGAGAGATGCAGAGATTGCACTTACTCTAGACAGGCGACTGTTGGCCAATTCACAGGCAACTGTAAATCTACAGGCGACTGTAAACTGAGCATCAGGCGATTGTGCATAAAGCTCAAGTTTGAGTCAATTGAAATGTTGACTTGAGCTGTGCAAATCAAGTGACTGTAGAAGGATCTACAGGCGACAGGAAATCACCCAGTCGACTGTGTTTCCCTCAGCAGGTGATTGATGGAAAGCCAGAGACTCCAAATGAGTCTTTGGGCTAGATGAACCTATTAGGTTGGATACTATGATAATCCTAAGGCTCACTAAGATGTTTAAATGCATATGCATGAATGAGTAAACCATCTATCAAGGCATTACATTAACCTAGACTCAAAATGAGAGAGAAATCAATAAAATAAATATTACATGGATTATATTGTTTTCCAAAGAGTCTAAGTCTTCAATCTTGATGTCTGAATGCTCTCCATCATCTCCAAGCTTTGGTACTCCTTGAGACCAAACTTTGGCCCTTCTCCACTTGAAATCCATCCTTGCACCAAGTGATTAGTCTCCAAGAAAGATATTCTAAGAATGAAACTGTGAGACTAAGACATGAGAGTCATTAGCAATAACATAATGTTGTGATCATCATCAAAATAAGATTGGTATGAAACACCAATATTTAACACCGGATACCCAATGGGCCTCATGGGCCTATTCATAACAAAATGATGTTTTCAAAAATGAATACTTAAGAATGGCAATGAGACTAGAAAGATATAATTGATCTAGTAGATGCCAGTCTCTAGAGTTTCATGTACTTAAAATATCAAAATGCCAGTTCCCATCACAAGCATTAGCTAAAATTTTCAAGAAACAAAAGTATTCAACATAGAAAACGAACAATCTTTAGGATTTTAGAAACACGAGCACATATTGCCAAAGAGACAGGATTGAAAAATCACCTAATGCATACAAAGAAAAAGGTGTGGTAAACTTGGTGGCTACCGAACCCATAGCCATGTATTTGTAGAGTTACATAATGGGTGGATACCCAATACATAGATGGGCCTACAAAAGCCCGTTTATAACACTTCCCCTTATCCATCCATTGTTGTAAGCCGTGTATGAGCACTTCAGGGTTTGTAACGGCTGGTTTTTGTATGATGAATATTATTTAAATATATATATTATTGTTCGTCTTCTTTACTTACCTCTCCGTGCTCAAATCTTAGTATATGTTCACTTTTGGAACTTATTGGAATCATTCCGAAGCTTCCCGCTTCAATTTGCGACTTCCTGTGCCAATTAGCCGGTTCACGTTGAGGAACCGACCGACTAGATGTCCATCTAGTCGATCAATAACTTCTCATGGACCGACTAGTTTCCGTCAGGTTTTTCCCTTGAGCTACTGTTTACGATTAGTCGGTCTAAGTTCATCCACCGACCGACTAGTTTCCAAACTAGTCGGTCAACACTTCTTCTCAGACCGACTTGTACAGAGATCATTTTTCGCACCCATGTTACTGTTTACCGTTAGTCGGTCAAAGAACGAAAACCGACCGACTAGTTGACGAACTAGTCGGTTAGGTATCCTTCTCTGACCGACTAATCTTCAAAATATCTTGTTGACCATTTTCACCCTTTAGTCGGTCTATGAACACTGGCCGACCGACTATGTTGCAAACTAGTCGGTCGACGAGCCTTCACAGACCGACTAACCCTATAAATTCTACAACATCCTTGTTCACGGTTTGGGTTTTAGTCGGTCACAGTTATACGACCGACCGACTAGTTCCTAAACTAGTCGGTCGACCGCCCTTCTCTGACCGACTAGTTGACCCCGAAACCCTAATTTCTGTGCAAGCCACCGTTTCATTTTCTTATTTAAACGGGGCTTTCTCTTCCATTTCTTCTGATTGTTTTCAGTCTCCATCTTCCCCAAACCCATTTCCCTACCTCCCACGTCCTCCCCTTTGCTCGTTCCTCCATCCTTGCGTCTTCCATCTTCCCCAAATCTCTCCATCTTCTCTCATTTCCCTTTCTTTTGCCCTAGCACGGGACGGTGTTTCCATCTCCGAATCCAGCAACAACGACGCCGGGAGACGTTGGGATTTTCACCATCACCGACGATCAACGTTTCTCGCTGCGCTACCCGCGGCTTGGGAATTTCCGGACGACGTAAAGCTTCCACCCTTTCCAGATTGAACGCCGGATCTTCGTGCAACCGTCAATTCCAGGTTGGTGCCCTAAATTCGTAGTAACCCCCACAATAGATGATCAAACCCTAAATAAAATTCGCAACCTAATCAAACTAAATTTATTTTCCGCGGATCTTTAAAACGTTGTATAACCGTAGAAATCGATGAATGGACATTATGCATGCACACATAGGATAGATCGTCGATTAGGTCAATTCATTAAAAATATGATTTTTGGATTGATTAGGATAGTCCCGATAACCTAGACACAACCTTAATAGGAATTAATGAAATTGTGATCTGACGCCATCACCGTGTCATGATTTTCAGACGCTCATCCGCCGACGAGACGTTTGGACGAGGCATACCAGGGAGACGACGCACTCGCCACCACAGGCAAGTGTATCACTTGCGTTCTTGGCCGTGTTTTAGGCCTTAGTTTTGCTAGAACTGTTAGTCTTGAAACATGAGAACCGGACGTGAAATGATAGCGTCCGGGACGCCTTTGATGGCTCAGATTTGACAACGAAATCTGAGTCCAACAACAACAATTTCTGACATCATAGGATTGACATGCGTGTGCGTGAGTTGTGGACACCCTAGTACAACCCTTCCTGTTTTGTCGTGTCTTGTTCCTTTCCGTCTGCACAGCTTGCGGGCAATAGGGCACTCGCCAAGCCAGAGCGAGTGATCTCTTGTACTAGTTCACAGCCCGATGGGCAATTGGGCACCTGTCAAGCTAGAGCAGGTGATCCCATGTACCGATACACAGCTCAGAGAGCAATTGGGCACTTGTCAAGCTAGAGCAAGTGATCCCATGTCTTGTCACGATTCTTGGGGTTATGGGGTAGGGTTGAGCGTGCAAGCGGCAAGAGGGACTGATCCCCCTCGAACTGCACAGGCGTGAACCCTTTCGTGTCTTGTCTTGTCTTGTCTTGTCTTGTCTGGCTTCCATGTCCCGTCTTGTCTTGACACCTGTAGGCTAGTCCCGTAGTCTGTAGCACTCGCTGCGACTACTACTTGTCTTGTTTACTTTCCTGTTGTGTTTCTTTCTGTTGTTACAACCTCAGCATGTTAATCAACCAGTAAAATGTTGTGAGTAAATGGTACACTTGTAGCTTGGTCTAATCTTTTCTTGTAGACCTTGCCTGACGTACAGTTCCTTCTTTTGGTGCTGTACGTCAGGGATTGAGCCAGAGTACGTGAAGGAGACTGACCTGCCTGCCGACGTGGAGCCAGAGAGCGTCGATCCCGAGTACGATCCCGAGGAGGATCAGAGTTAGAGGTTTTTAGTAGCAGATTCCAGAGGCGTTTTATCTTTGTTGGGTGTGTAGCACCTTTTATGTTTCTCTGTCTAGGTTGGGTGCTTGCACCATTAGATTTACTTTCTGATGTTGTAGCCCTTCGGGCGTTGAGACTTGGTACTTTTGATGTTGGAATGAAATGTGGTGTTCTTTTCCTTCTTGTACTTTTATTGTTCTGTACTAACATGCAGGGACATGTACCTTTGCCTTGGTTTCACACAGATGCTTATTGGGTCAGGCTTCGTAGCTCTGGCCTAAGCGGGCCTAGTCACGCTTCGCCTCCGCTGTTTTGGGAAGCGGGGCGTGACAGGGTTCATAGAGCTTACCTGACCATGTGGATATGGATACTTCTAGATCCTAAGTTAAGAGTTCTTGCCTCGTTAAAACCTTTGCCATGGAAAACCCAGTGGGAAAAACCAGTGGCTAAGGGAAAAGAGTACAAGTCTATGTAACTTCCCTTGATCGATGGATATCATCAGAGGTGGATACTTCTAGATCTAGAGCTAATGTGGTTGCCTCGTTAAAACCTTTGGCTATGGAAAACCCAGTGGGAAAAACCAATAGCCAAGGGAAAAAGAGTACAACTCAACATTAACTCCCTTTGATGTGTACAAGCTTCAGGCTTGTAGATCTTTCAACTGTCTCATCCCAATCCCTAATACAAGTTTTCTAAAGGTACAGCAAAGAAAAGCTTTAATAAATAGATCTGCCAAGTTGTTGCAAGACTGGATCTGCTGGATGCTGATCTGGTTGTCTACTTGTTCATGCGTGCAGAAGAGCTTGGGAAAAATGTGCTTCATCTTGTCACCTTTGATGTAGCCACCTCGTAGTTGAGCGATGCAGGCAGCATTGTCTTCGTACATGGTGGTAGGTCAAGATCTCCCGTCTTCAAGCCGGTAGTCACGAGGATGTGGTGGATGACTGAACGAAGCCAAAAGCATTCTCTGCTAGCTTCATAGATCGCAATGAGCTCGGAGTGGTTAGATGATGTCACTGTTAAAGTCTGCTTCACAGATCTCCATGAGATGGCTGTCCCACTGTATGTGAATACGAAACCGGTATGGGACTTTGCGGTGTGTGGGTCAGACCTGTATCCTGCATCTGCATAACCAACTAAGTTGGAGGATATGCCTTTTTTGAAGTATAGTCACAGGTCCACAGACCCTTGGAGGTAGCACAGAAGGTGCTTCACTCTCTTACAGTGGCTCTTTGAGGGCGCTGAATTGTATCTGGCTAGTAGGTTAACTGCAAACGCTATATCGGGACGCGTGCAGTTTGCCAAGTATATGAGTGCTCCAATTGCACTCAGGTAGGGTACTTCGGGACTCAGTGCTTCCTCCCCCTCTTCCAGCGGCCGAAAGGGGTCCGTAATTACATCCAATGATCTGACAACCATTGGTGTACTAAGCGGATGAAATTTGTCCATAAGGAAGTTTTTCAACAACTTCTTTGTGTATGTGGATTGGTGTAACAGGATTCCTCCGCTTATGTGTTCGATTTGTAAGCCTAGGCATAACTTCGTTTTGCCAAGGTCTTTCATCTCAAAAGTCTGTGTGATTCTCTTGGATATCTCAGTTATCTCTTCGTGAGATCCGATGATGTTTAGGTCGTCTACGTAGACGGCAATAATTACGAATCATGTTCCCTTTGCTCTTATAAATATGTAAGGGCAGACTTCATTAGTTGTGAATCCTTGTTGCAATAAGAATTCACTGAGTCTGTTATACCACATTCTCTCAGACAGTTTTAGACCATACAATGATCTATGGAGTTTGACAGAATAGACGTCTCGAGGTCTTTCTGTCATTTTTGTCGGTAGTTTGTATCCGTCCGGAAGTCTCATATAGATATCCTTATCTATATTTCCATATAGGTATGCAGTCACAATGTCCATGAGCTGCATATCCAGACCTTCCGTAGTAGTTAGACTAATAATGAAACGAAAAGTGATCGCATCTATGACCCGGGAATATGTATCATCATAGTCTATTCCTGGTCTTTGGGAAAAGCCTTGTGCAATAAGGCGCGCTTTGTAGCATACGATCTCATTATTTTCGTTTCTTTTTCTTACGAATACCCATTTATATCCAACAGGTTTAACCCCTTTGGTGTTAGGACTACAGGTTCAAAAACTTTGCGATTCGAGAGTGAGTACAGCTCTACTCCTATTGCCTCCTTCCACTTTGGCCAATCCTATCTGCATTTACATTCTGCTAAGAGCGTGGATCGGTCTCATCGTCGTACTCAGTGACGTGATTGGCAATAATGAGCGCCAAGTTATCATCGATGATTGTGCTTTTTCTGTCCAATACCTCCCCAGTACGTACATAGTTTAATGATATTTCTCCTATATTTTCCTCTTCAGGGGTTTTTAGGAGGGGAGAGGTATTTGGGCCGAGCTCAGCATCCTATGGTGGTATCGTTATCATTGCTCCAGGGTTTTTTGTCTTTCGAGGATTTTTATCTTTGGAGCCTGAGTGCCGTCCTCTCTTTTGTTAAGGTACAGCCGCTTCTGCTGCAGGTGGATTGCATCCATCTTTGGGTATGTCAATCCTAGCTGGCGTGTTTGCAGCAGGGATGTGATCTAACAATCTTCTGGTTGTCAGTAAATTTGTCCGGTAAAATGTGAGCTGTATTCTGTATTTGTAGGATCTTCAGGATCTCATCTTCACATTGCTTTGTACGTGGATCAAAATGGGATAAAGTTTTGTTGTCCCATGAAATGGTCTTTGAAGCTTCTGGCTTCTCTGTGTTAATACCTAGTTTGGGAAAAGTGCTTTCGTCAAACTCACAATCTGCTAGACGTGCCTTAAAGGAGTTCCCTGTTAGGGGTTCCAGGTATCTAATGATCGATGGTGAGTCGAATCCTACGTAGATACCCAGACGACGTTGAGAACCCATCTTGGTTCTCTGCGGTGGTGCTATAGGGACATAGACAGCGCATCCGAATATCCTCAAGTGAGAGATATCCGGTGGGTTCCCATATGCGAGTTGCATCGGAGAATAAGATTGACTTCCTGACGATCGTAATCTTATTAGCAATGCAGCATACAAAATGGCATGTCCCCATGCATTCACCAGCAACTGACATTGCACCAACAATGGACGAGCAATCCATTGTCGACTAACCCGTTCTGGGTGTGAACATGAGCTACAAGATGTTCAACTTCTATGCCAGTTTCGTGGTAGTAGTCTAGGAAGACGTGTGATGTGAATTCCCCAGCGGTGTCCAAACGTAATTTCTTGATCTGGTTGTCTGGGAAATGTGCCCGCAACTTTATGATTTGTGCCAGTAGCTTTGCAAAGGCTACGTTGCGGGTGGACAGGAGGCACACATACGACCATTTGGAAGATGCATCAATCAGTACCATGTAGTACCGAAATGGACCACTTGCGGGGTGAATAGACCCGCAAATGTCTCCATGTATTCTCTCTAGGAAGCTCGAAGACTCTGAGTCCACCTTCAGGGGGGATGGTCTCGTAATCAATTTCCCTTTGTGACAACGGAGACAAGGAGATGCACCCTTTCGAAGTAGCTTCAGGCTTTTCGAGTTAATTCCACAAGATTGGGATATGATGCGACGCATCATGTTCCTTCCAAGGTGTCCAAGTCTATTATGCCAGAGTTGGAATTCTGGTTGATTATCGCACTTCTGGTGCTCAAGTGTGTTTGCTTCCATTGCTCTTATCTTTGTATGGTAGAGACCCGACGGGAGTCCCTCAAAACGCTCGATGGTGGTTTTAGCACCGTTTTTATGAGTCGTTACATACAAGAATTCTCTGTTTTGTTTGTTCACCGTCTCTATGTGGTATCCATTTAAACAGATATCTTTAAAACTTAACAGATTTCTATGAGAGCTAGGGGAAAAGAGCATCTTTTATTAGTAGTTGTGTTTTGTTGGGGAGCATAAAATGTGCTTTCCCTGATCCTTCAATAATTTCTGATGGACCGGAGATTGTATTTACGGTTCCATCGTATTTATGTATGCTTTGAAAAAAGTAAATATCTTGGAGGATCGTGTGCGTAAAGGCACTGTCCACTAGGCATTTATTATCCATCTAAATTAAGAGATAGAAAACATAGCAGTATAAGGCACAAAAAGATTACCAAAAATCATTCAACGTCTGAAAAATCATCCAACATGCTAGAAATCAAACTAGAGAGTAAATTTTTTTCAAATTACAATGCATAGCTGAAAGTAGATAATGCTTCAGTCGAGCAGGTCATCATTTGAGAAGTCCTCAGCGATGAACCTGATTGGTGCCAGATCTTCGTGTTCCACCAGGTTTGTCTCGACTGGCTTTTGGCTAGCTTTGTACAAGTCCTGGAGGTGACGTGGAGTCCGACAATTCCTGGACCAGTGTCCAGTCAGGCCACACAGGTGGCATTTATCTTCCCAGTCTTTTCTGGGGGCAGATGTTTGGCCGTTGTCTTTTCTCTTCCACACATTTTTCTTCTTTCACTCATTGTTGGACTTTGGAGAGGGTCCTCTAGCCTGCTTCTTCATCGCCTTGCCCTTCTGGGGTTTGCCTATGAAGTTGGTCCTCTTCTTTTGGGAGGAGCTGTGGTGCGCTTCAGGCGCAAGAGCAGTGCCAGCAGGGCGCGGGTTATGGGTGGCCAGAAGGAGGTCTCTATTCTGTTTTGCCATCAGAAGGCATGAGAGAAGCTCCGAGTATTTCGTGAACTTTCGTTCACGATACTGCTGCATAAGTATAACATTCTTCTCGTGGAAGGATGTATACGTCTTCTCTAACATGCGCTCCTCCGTCACTTTCTCACCAGATCGATATGGCGTCTGATATAGATAATTGCTTTCGCTTTATCTATGTCAGAAACCTTATCGCCTGCAGCAATGGCATGGCTCAGTCCCTGTGAGCGCAGGTGGAATTTTATATCCAAGTGCCAGCTCAGATAATTTTTGCCTGTAGCATCCAATACGTCAAAGTCGACGCTCGCAATTTTAGCCATTATCTCTAGCATGTTAAAATGAGCAATAATTAGATATTTTTAAAGTAAAACAAATAATTATGCATTTCAGACACAGATATTTGTTGTGTAGATCGGCTAATCACCATTTTAAATAAAGTCCATACAGTCCCATAAAATTGAAAATACAACTCGGGAACCCACGTGGGGCCCCTATTCTTCTGGAATAGATCTTCATCTTCGTGGGACGTCCGCCGGTCTTGGAATTTATACAATAATATCATCACTACAATCTCTCAAAAAATATAAAAAATGCGAGCGAAATAATGGTGATAACTAGCCGATCCAAAACCACAACAAATATAAACATACGTCGCAGGAAGAAATGCAGCAAGCATTTTATTTCATTGCAGACAAGTAATCATCACATGCAATTAATCATCACAGAAATTTATAACGGAAATGAAAATTTTTCTTTTAATAATTATTGGACCACTAGGCAACGTCATACACCGTTAGGTTAGTTAACTAACGGCAGAGCGGTCGCAGAATCTTCCTAATTATTAAACGTGTAATAATCAGAAAATCCAAAAAAATGTGATGATGTAAAAGCATATAATAATTCAGATTTTAACGAAGAAAAATCTTAATTAAATCTGAAAAAGAGTTTGTAAAAACAAAATTTTCGGGGGGGAACCCTATTTAGGTTTTTGGAGGCAATCGTTCGTGCGGGCCCGGGCGAGCAGATAGGTTTTGCGCCGTAGGAACCGTCGCTTCGGGCGGTTAAGATTTCGTTCGCGCGCACGAAGGGGGTCGCCGCCGCCGTCGCTGGGGGTTTGGCGGGGTGGCCGTCGCTGCAGGCGGCGGCAGCGCCAGCGGGTAGCACCCCTGCTGCTGCAGGCAGCGACAGCGCCCACTAGCCTCCGCCCGACGCGACGAGCGCTGCCGCCGCTGCGGGGGGGGTGGGTGGTGGCTGCCGCTGTAGGCTACGGCCGCGCAGGCCGCCGCTGTAGGCGGCGGTAGCGACACGGCGCCGCTTCTGGGGTCGAGGGATAGCCTCTGGGGTTTTGGAAAAAGAAAGGATTTTTGGGGAAGAAGATCGTAAAAATAAGATTTTTATTAGAAAAAAACTAGTTTTAGTCTTCAAAACGGCATTTTTATCGTAAAAAGTTGATTTTTATTAATAAAACGTCGATTTTTCATTAAAGGGTTGATTTAGCATGCAAATCTAAGATAAAAATCTGATCTATACTAATCAAAACATCGATCCAAACATTTAGATATACCTATATGCGCAAAAAAATTTAGATCTAGGGAATCTCTAGATCCTACCCGCCGGATCTAGCGACGTTCGGTGAAGGAAACCCGTTCGCGTCGCGTTCGTCCGTCGGCAGAAGTTCGTCTCAGCTTCGAACGTGCTGATAACGTGTTGTAAACTTGGTGGCTACGGAACACATAGCCCGGTATTTATAGATGTAGGGTTACATAATAGGTGGATACCCAATACATGGATGTGCCTACAAAAGCCCGTTTATAACAAAAATTACATATTCTTCAAAGAAATAAAAGCTGCATCCGAGTAAAAATTGAACAACCCATACTTCAAAAACCTAAGACACAAGCTTAAATGATATAAAAATAACTAAAAATATACAAGGATTATAATACTTGACTAATACTTGACTATTGTAAGTTTCATTTCTGAAATAATTTCCATTTATCTTTGGAAATGCAAGTTACATTTGATGCATATAACATGAATAGTATATATTGTTCTAGGAAATGCAAGTTACATTTGAGGAGAAGTGCAACAACTCATACTTCAAAAACTTTACACATTAGACTTTAGTAGTACCGAAATAGTACCCACTAACAAGAAAATATAATATCAAACTAAAACATGTCATTTATGCCTTGATGACATACATCCTCTTTGAAAGATACATCCACATCTTCTCAAGCTCAACATCTGTCTTCAAAGATGCATAAGCTCAACATCCGTCTTCAAAGATGTCTTCAAAGATGCCTGTAGATAAAATAAGACACCAATAAGGGCATGTTCTTTTGTAGGAAAGTATAATAGGGAAAGTTGAGAAGTGTGGAATCTGATGAGAGAGAAATTGGTGTGTAATGTGTTCTTTTGTTGGAAAGTGAGATTGGATTGTGGAGTTGAAAAGTTAATGTGGGTCCCACTCCGTGTAGTGTGTTCTTTTGATTGAAGAAAGTTGGATGTGGAAAGTGGTGTGGGGTCCACCCAAATTTAATTTGTTCTTTTTATACCTAAACTAAAAACTAAAAACTAAATTAATTACTTAATATATTATCTAATTAATCTTAAAATAATTCATAGGGTACTAAATTTCTAATCATGTGTGTATGGCGGGACCCAGCGTTTCAATTCTCTTCTCAAATGACCCGCGTTCCATGTTGGAATCCAAAAAAAACGAAACTGGGATGCAGCGATTGGTGGATGGGCTTGGCGGGACCCAGCGAAGAGAACGAATCGCCTGTAATCCGCGCATTTTGCGGAAGAAACGCAAATGGGCTGAGAATCCCGCCTGACAACGCCACGTACGCAAAAATTCATAAATCGCAGTTTGCCCAAAAGAACAGACTTCTGTACAGTTAGATTGGAATCCTACTGACAGACGATGAATAGTGCAAAATTGCAGAATTTGTGCCAACTATCTTGCAAAAGAACATGCCCTAAGAAACCAATCAGAAACCAAGAGATAAAGATCATAAAAAGCAGTAAAAGCTTAAGAATTAGTTAACTGGGAATAAGTTAATTGGGAATTCCATTGAGTTCGTTAGGAAAACTAGCAGCTACTGATCAAGCAAGACTGAGCTCATGCATAGGACCTGAAGTCTGAAAGTCATATTTAAGATATCTAGTAATATCACAACTCCATGACCAAATCTCATGCATTAGAGCAATCATCTCCAGAAAGAAACATATGTTCAAGGTATCTAGATGCAGATATGCAAGTCTCAATTAATGCAATGAACCTAAAACGTGAGAGTACTTCAATTTTAGTGATAGAAGTGTCTTCAATTCTTCGCTCAGCCTAATAAAACATGAATCAACTAGAAAGTTTGCCATAATTTCTGTAATTCTCTTAGGGCTTGTTCTTTTGAGTGGAAGTTGGGGAGGGAAAGTTGGGAGGAAAAGGAATTTAGAAGAGAGAGAAATGGGGTATTGTGTTCTTTGGGGGGGAAGTTGAGAGGAATTGGTAGAGGAAAAGTTATGTGGGTCCCATTAAACTTTTTTGTGTTCTTTTGAGGTTGGGAAAGTTGGGAGTGGAAAGTGGGATTGTGGAATGTGGTAGGGAGAGGTGAGAATAAGTTAATTTCACCCCCCCCCAATGGAGAGCAATTGAAACATGCACATATCACCATGCACAAAACAGGGAGCATATAGAGTCTGGCAGGCAGAACCAAGGGGGAAAAATTTCAGATTCATATGGAAATCAATTGAAACAAGAACATATCACCATACACAAGACAGTGAGCATTTAGAGTCTGAAAGACAGATCCAAGGGCTGGAAAAATTTCAAATTCATATGGATATCCATCCAAACATGCACATATCACATTCATACAAAAACTAACAGTTTCAGATTGGTATCATTACAAGTTATCCGACACCCATTCATACATTCTTCGTGTACACAACCAACAACATTAAAATGATTAGGCCTAATATAGAAAACAACAAACACTTAATTGTGTCAATATCTCCGATAATCCTATTCATTTTCTCTGTGTTTCTCTCAAGTTGTCCAACTACCGTACCCAACTACCCCTCTAGATCGTAAACCCTACTATCCGACAGTGTGCTTGAAGAGCTATCCAAAATCTGCCCCCTTTCATTCGCATCCTTCAAACGAAGTATAACGTTGCGCGACCAAGCATAGTGAGCGAGGTCCTTCCATTCGTAGAATCCGCAGTGTTCGACGCGAGACGAACAAGTCCAATATCTCCTCCCAGTGTCGCGTCGGGACCAAGAAGTCTGCCTTGGGCACCTCAGGCCACAGTGGCAAAGCCGGTAGTTTGCTGGATCACATTCCAACTCATCTCGCGGGTGTGATCGATCTGACGGGTTAGAGCTTGCACTCATTTGACCCTGCTCAATTACAGATTAGTAATGGAAATATAAAAGATACAAGGAAATGATGTGATAATTGACAGTGAAAGGCGTACCTATGATGGTATAAGAAGGATGACAATGGAGACGACGTCTTGAAGGAAAAAGAACAAGAAAAAATTCATTGCATACACAAAATACGCCAAAACCACATAAATTCAAAAACCTTAAAAGAGTATATACAATTATTAGCCCTCAGAATTGTAGTTAATCATTTCCCAATTCTGGTTGCTGGCGGTGGCTCAATTTTTATATACCGTCTACATGCATGACCTTCACAAGCGACAAATCTTACCTCAGAAACAGTGAGCATATAGGGTCTGGCAGCAAAGACCAAGTGGAGAAAAAAATTCAGATTCATATGGAATTCATATAAAGACATGTATGATACAGATTATAAAAATGAACCAACCAGCCAACCTTCCAAGAAATTGAGAGTAGAATGACAAACGGTCATATGTGAACACCCTTCATCATTGGGCATGAAGTAAACATATCGAGCCTATATGGTATTGCTCACATAACATGGAGCATATAGAGTCTGGCAGCCAGGACCAAGGGGAGAAAAAAATGCAGATTCATATGGATTACAAATGAAACATGCAAATATACCCCTTCACAAAACAATGAGCATATAGGGTCTGTCAGCCAGTGCCAAGGGGAGAAAAAAATTCAGATTCATATGGAAATCCAATGAAACATGCACATATCAAACTGCACACAACAATGAGCATAAAGGGTCTGTCAGCCAGGACCCAAGGGGAGAAAAAAATTCAGAGTCATATGGAAATCCAATGAAACATGCACATATCAAACTGAACACAACAATGAGCATATAGGGTCTGTCAGCCAGGACAAAAGGGAGAAAAAAATTCAGATTCATATGGCAATCAAATGTAACATGCCCATATCCCCCTTCACAAAACAATAAGCATATAGGGTCTGTCAGCCAGGACCAAGGGGAGAAAAAAATTCAGATTCATTTGGAAATCAAATGTAACATGCCCATATCCCCCTTCACAAAACAATGAGCATATAGGGTCTGTCAGCCAGGACCAAGGGGTGAAAAAAATTCAGATTCATATGGAAATCCATTGTAACATGCCCATATCAAACTGCACACAACAAGGAGCATATTGGGTCTGTCTGCCAGGACCCAAGGGGAGAAAAAAATTCAGATTCATATGGAAATCCATTGTAACATGCCCATATCAAACTGCACACAACAAGGAGCATATTGGGTCTGTCAGCCAGGACCCAAGGGGAGAAAAAAATTCAGATTCTTATGGAAGTCAAATGTAACATGCCCATATCCCCCTTCACACAACAATGAGCATATAGGGTTTGTCAGCCAGGACCAAGGGGAGAAAAAAATTTAGATTCATATGGAAATCCAATGAAACATGCACATATCACACTGCACACAACAAGGAGCATATAGGGTCTGTCAGCCAGGACAAAGGGGAGAAAAAAATTCAGATTCATATGGAAATCAAATGTAACATGCCCATATCCCCCTTCACACAACAATGAGCATATAGGGTCTGTCAGACAGGACCAAGGGGTGAAAAAAATTCAGATTCATATGGAAATCCAATGAAACATGCACATATCAAACTGCACACAACAAGGAGCACATAGGGTCTGTCAGCCAGGACCAAGGGGAGAAAAAAATTCAGATTCATATGGAAATCAAATGTAACATGCCCATATCGCCCTTCACACAACAATGAGCTTATAGGATCTGTCAACCAGGACCAAGGGGTGAAAAAAATTCAGATTCATATGGAAATCCAATGAAACATGCACATATCAAACTGCACACAACAAGGAGCATATAGGGTCTGTCAGCCAGGACCAAGGGGAGAAAAAAATTCAGATTCATATGGAAATCAAATGTAACATGCCCATATCCCCCTTCACACAACAATAAGCATATAGGGTCTGTCAGCCAAGACCAAGGGGTGAAAAAAATTCAGATTCATTTGGTACTGTACCTAGTGTATTGCAAACAAACTCATATCTCCATGTACAAAACAGTGGGCATTTAGGGTATTGCAAACATCCAGTAGGGCACAAACCAACATGGCATAATATAGTATATGTCAAACAGACCCACGCACAGAAAGCCCTGTACCTAGTCATACTACAGTAGCTACATAATACAAAAAGCACCATCATCTTCAGCACCCACAAGGTATCCATTAGTTAATACTCTCATTATCCCACCCTTCATCTTCGTAGCCGTCATCACGCTTCTTCTCAAGCTCCACGATGATGAGCTTTATCTTCATATCTATGGCCATTGGAGGCATCCCAAGAAACTTCCGACCCCTTGGCTCTTCATCGGCGAGATGGTCGTACACCTTAGCCAACATCTCCAACGGATACTCGGTGTGGGAAAAAATACACGAACCCAAATCCTTTTGCCATGAGTTCTTTAAAGCCTCAGCGACATGGTCAACGGCCATACCTACTGTTGAATATTGGACTCCCCGGATTTGGTTTTGATGATGAGCAAACATAAATAATTCATGAACTAACAATTTGTGAGCGCAGTATTGGAGATCGTCGCCAAATTCACGAGAACAATCAAAGCGACATCTCAACACTTCTCAAAGCTCGTATTCATGCCTAAAGCTTCGTTGAAGCTCTTGCACCGTTTTGGAAGTCATGAAGAATTAATCGAAGCTCTCGAAGACCGTTCATTAAGGTTTTATTTATAGTCTTTTAGCTTCGATCTATAGAATGTTAAGCCTTGAGTATATCTTACGATTCTATCTTCATATCGCTCATATCGTAGCTCTAGGATCTTAGTACAAGTTCATTCTAACTTCCTCGAAGCGTCGCGCTTCGATTCGGACTTGTTTGTGCATGTTAGTTGGTACAAGAAGATGTACTGACCGACTAGATGGTGATCTAGTCGGTCAGCAAAGCTTCTTGGACCGACTAGTGTGCTTCCTTAATTTCTTGCACTTTACTGTTTACAGTTAGTCGGTCTACGTTGACTCACCGACCGACTAGTTTGTGAACTAGTCGGTCAGTGATGCTTCTTTGACCGACTAGTTGTGCTTTACTGTTCATACTAAATTTCTCCTAAGCTACTGTTTATCGTTAGTCGGTCTAAGAACGTTTGGTGACCGACTAGTTGACAATCTAGTCGGTTAACTTTTGTTCTTGGACCGACTAAGTCAATTTGTATTCAGACTATTTGTTTTTGCCTCTTAGTCGGTCTACGTTCACTGACTGACCGACTAGTTGTGAAACTAGTCGGTCAAAATGTCTTCTTGGACCGACTAGATTTCTAGGTCTGAATTTCTATCTCTTCTCAGTTCTTCACTTAGTCGGTCCATGTTGTTTGACTGACCGACTAGTTGATGAACTAGTCGGTCAGTTGTTGTTCTTTGACCGACTAGTTGCCTCAGATTTCTATCCGTTGGAAATTGACCTATCTTGTTTTTATGGGACCCTATAAATACGAACCTAGGTCATTTCTCTCTAGGTTAGAGCTGCCATTAAGAGATTCATTGAGATAAAAAGAGATAGCCATTCTCACTCATTTCTAAAGCTCTCTTCCTCACAAGAAATCCTTTCTCTCACTTTCTAGATCTAGAATCCATCTTGAGAGAAGCTTGTTCTTGGTGAGACCTTCAAGCTCTTGCTTGAATCAAGTCTCCAAATCACTCCTAGGCACCTATTGCTGGGCATTTCCTTGGTGCTAGGTCTTGGTGACTTCATCTTCCTCAAATCCCTCCTTGCACCTATTTGGTAAGAAAACTCAAGGTATATGAATTTGTGGTAAGATTGTTTATTTCATTATAAACTTGTTTATATTGCTTGTTGATTCTCTCGGTTGTGAGAGAAGGTTGTGATCCCGGGTTGTGGGATTCACTATTGCCATTGCATGTATGATTTGATCTTGTGAAGGTTTTTCACAAGATATCATAGTGGAAATCTTGGGTTAGGGTTTCTAACCTAAGTATCCGGAGGGGATCCGGGTGGTTGGGACGTAGGATCACCGGGAACAAGTCGGGGAGACTTGGGTGGATCCGAACCCAGTAACATCATTTGTTAGCATTGTTAATTTTGTTGTTGTCATTCAATTTAAACTTCCGCAAATTGATTTGGTAGTTGTTTGCACTATAATTTGGAATTATACTCCTTGTTATTTTTAAAATGGGCAAAGCCGATTCTACACTTTTTGTTAAGCATGTGAATAATGATATTTTATTAGTTCAAATTTATGTTGATGATATCATTTTCGGTGCTACTAACTTCACTCTTTGCGAAGAGTTTTCTAATGTTATGAAGGAACAATTTGAGATGAGCCACATGGGCGAACTCAAATATTTATTAGGTATCCAAATTCGCCAATTGAACGATGCAATCTTCATCCACCAAACGAAGTATACGGTGGAGTTGCTTAAGCGATTTGGAATGGAGAGTGCTTCCGGGAAAAAGACTCCAAAGAGCACGACTACGCATCTTGACAAGGATACGGGCGGTAAGGATGTAGACATTCGTCTATATCGAGGTATGATAGGTAGTTTACTTTATCTTACCGCAAGTAGGCCCGATATTATGTTTGTCGTATGCATATGTGCTCGTTATCAGTCTCAACCTAAGGAGTCTCACTTAGTAGCGGTAAAACGTATTTTCCGTTATTTAAGTTATACACTTGATTTTGGATTACTTTATCCAAAATCTAGCAAGTATGAGTTAGTCTCATATAGTGAAGCTGATTATGCGGGATGCAAATCCGACAGGAAAAGTACTAGTGGCACTTGCCATTTTCTAGGAAATTCCCTTGTCTCTTGGTTTTCCAAGAAGCAAAATTCCGTATCACTTTCAACCATCGAGGCGGAATATATTGCCGCCGGTGCCGCTTGTGCACAGGTTCTTTGGATGAGACACACACTGAAGGATTTTGGTATTCATTATGATACTAGCCCTATCATGGTGGATAACCAAAGTGCTATCTGTCTTTCAAAGAATCCGGTGCACCATTCCCGATCAAAACACATAGATGTCCGACACCATTTTTTAGATGATCATGTTGCTAAAAAGGACATCATTTTAGTGTACGTTGAAACCCAAAAGCAAATCGCCGATATTTTCACGAAACCCCTAAAGGAGGACTCCTTTGTGCGGTTGTGTCGAGAATTGGGGATTATGGGTGAATCTGAGATATAGGATTCATATCTCATTCAATTATCTTGCATGCTATTATATTTCGCGATATTACGTTCATGCTAGATTTATTGAATTTTTGGGGATTTTATGTGCTATGTTTGAATTTTTGCTCGAATTCTTATTTGAATATCGAATATGAGATTTCGATGTTTTATGGGGCGGTTTAGATGACTAATGAGAGGGTTAAGATGTTTCATCCAAGTGGTTTTTGAAGAGAACTCATTTATCAACTTTTGGACTCTTCTAGTCGGTTTCAGTTCATTAGTCAACCGACTAGATGCTCATCTAGTCGGTCAGCTAGTGAACTCAGACCGACTAGTTCAAGCTTTTAACTTTCTCCTGTCATTGACTTCTTTTAGTCGGTCATAGTACTCTTACCGACCGACTAGATTGAAAACTAGTCGGTCAGTGAGTATACCGTGACCGACTAACTCTAGCCCTAGAAATTTCTGTTTGCCTCTGTTTCGACTTAGTCGGTTCAAGCTCATTGACCGACCGACTAGATCGTAATCTAGTCGGTCAGTGCTTGAACTGTGACCGACTAAGTGCGTTAGGGCAAACGCGTCTTTTCGCATTCCCGACCGACTTAATCCAATTTTATCCGACTTCTTTTCATTTTAGTCGGTCTTCTTCAAATCTCCAGCTCAAAAACCCCCTAAACCCGATCGTGTCTCTTCGTCTTCCCTTGATCTCCGGCCAGTTTTCCGTCCATCCGCCGCCGCCGATCGCTCCCCTAGGTATCTCCCTCCTCCTCCTAGGCTGTTTTCCTATTCTAGGGTTCGATCTTGGCCGATTTCACCTCTAGGGTTCTAGGGTTTCGAAGTTCTTGTTTTAGGGCTTTGTGCTTGATTGACTTCAGTTTTAGGGTTTAAGCTTAGGTGTCTTTGATCTTATCCCGTCGCTTGGTTGTACTCGTTGTGCCGCGATCATGGCACGAACGAGAATCCCGATTACATCTTCTGGGGCATCCCCTATGACCGTAGAGGGTGCTACCGGTTCGACCCCTCCCAAGCGTAGGGCCAAGACCACTCGACCCCCCTCTTCGTCTTCAACTCCGTTGAAGAGGAAGAGGACGTCCAAGCCTAAAACTGTCGGCCAATCGTCCAAGCCCAAACCTAAACCTAAAAAGTTTCGTGCTCCCACTCCTCCCGGTGAGCGTTCAGATAGTGATTCCGAGGATGATACCGATGAGGAATACACTCCTGAACATCCCGAGAAAGCTCCTACTCCACCCCCTCCTCCACCTCCTCCTAAGCCCCGTAAGGCTAAGGGTAAAGCTCCTATGCCAGTCGGCGGTGTAGATATATCGTTGTGCCGCGACAACCCTCAGTGTCTCGCAGCGTACAACCGTATAGAGCACTGTCCACTGCTGTTAGAGCATTACGTTCAGTTTTCTGATTTTCTTGGCCTTGCGGATCTTCTCTCCTATAGTGCCCTATTGGACTATCTTAGATATGACCCCAAGGCGAACCCCAGACCATATCCTCGCCTGGTCAAATTATTCTATGCCAATCGTGTCCAGGGCCTGTACAATGAGTCTCACTCCATCGAGACTTCTGTTTTGGGGACTCCTATAGTCCTCACGGCAGAAATCTTGGGGGAGCTGATAGGTTGCTCGTCGTGTGGCCTCCTCCCTTCTGACATCTCTGTCGATGATATCTCCTCCCTCGATCAGCGGACCCTAGGTAAAATCTTCCAGGTTATCCCCCCTGCATTCATAGGAGTTCCTTCGAAATCATTCAAGCCGAATGCTTGGGTGATTAACCTGATCTTGAAATCCTGCCTTCTTCCCAAGTATGGATCTTCATCTCTTCCATCTCAGCCGTTTTTGAAATTGATTTACGCTCTGTTTATGGGTAGCGAGATTAATTGGGCTCGCATTATACTCGATAAGATGGATTCTTTTGAGTGTATTCGCAAGACCACTAAATCTGCGCATATCCCATATCCATGTCTCCTGACCTTGGTATTCCGTCGATTCGGTGTTCCCTTGCCCCTGATGATGAGCGTCCCCTTGGTCCTCCTCTGAACGCGACGACCGTTAAGAAATCTCTTGCGGCACTCCGTCATGTGCAGCGGTCGACACCGTCTGCATCTCAGGCCACTCCCTCAACTGCTTCAGTCCCTCCTCCTTCAGCTGCTTCAGTCCCTCATCATACCACCACACTTGATGATGTCGTACGGATACTTCGTCGGCACGAGTCGCGTTTGGCTCGTACCGAGGAGGTCGTCTGCCGTATGGCTAGTTTGATGGGCGTTCAGCTTCCTCCTCCTGTTTCTGAGGATGAGGAGATGGACGATGAGGATATTGATGATCTTGTCACCTCCTTGGCTCGTGGCGATGAGGCCACTGCTGCTGCTGCTACCACCTCTGCTCCTGATGCTGGCACCTCTTCCGGTGCTCCTGAGACTTCTGCACCAGTGGATCAGCCTTCTGAGTCTGCTGCTGCTCCTGCTGACGACCCTGCTCCTGTTGTGCCTGTTGTTGTTCCTGTTGAGACCCCAGCCATTGAGCCTGTCGTCGATGTCTCCACCCCTGCCCCGACGATCCCTTCTGTTCACACGCCTCTCCTCCCTGCAGAGCCTGAGTCCACTCCCTCGACTGGACCTCCGGAGACTGCAGATCCTGCCACTTCCTCGTGATCGTCTATTTCGAGGACTCTCCACTGCTTTTTGGATGATACACCTTTTGAGAGTGTTTTGGGTTAGGATGGGATGGAGTTTGAGTGTTGGATTTGATGTATTTTGGTTTTATGGATGTCGGTGTTGTATTTTGATGTACTTTGGATGATTGATGATGGTGTATCGATGATGTTTGATGTATTTCTTTTTGATGTTGACATACATGGTATGTTGCATTTGATGTACTCGATATCTTTTTGGATGTACTCATGATGTTTATATATATATACATCGATCTTCTCTTTGTATTATTTCGTCGTGCACATTTAATTTTCATTCAATGCCTTTGACATATGAATTCGTCATTCGTCGCTTGAAAAACTTGGTTAAATAGATTGAAATTCTATAATTGTATAGAATTGTTTTCCATGCACCAATTTAACCAAGAATATTGAATATTGAAGAGTATGTTTCTTTATTCATGAAATGAATAAAAATTGGTATTTTTGATGATTTTAATTATCGCTTTTTGATAATGGACAATTTGGCACACCTTGATTTGATTTCAACACTTTTCACTTGGTGTCAATTAGGTCCATCGTCATTGTCTACGACTCCCGATGTTGGATTTTCTATTTCCTAGTTGTTGTCGTTGTATGCCCCCCATTTTTGGGATAATGCCAAAGGGGGAGAGATAATGATAATAAATAGGTCAAATGAAAATTTAACTCAATTTCCAAGAATCTAATTTGATGTGTTAGATTCAGGGGGAGTTAAGATATATATATAAGGATTTTTCAAAATCCGATATTTCAAAAATCGATTCTCGTTATAAATCTTACTCGTCTGATTGATGCAATTTATATATATTCATTTTGGACTTAACGTGTCATCAATGCAGTGGGAGTAAGAATTTTACATTTGAATCATTATTTTTGATTATTATTTATGTTGGTTTGTCATCACCAAAAAGGGGGAGAATGTTGAATATTGGACTCCCCGGATTTGGTTTTGATGATGAGCAAACATAAATAATTCATGAACTAACAATTTGTGAGCGCAGTATTGGAGATCGTCGCCAAATTCAGGAGAACAATCAAAGCGACATCTCAACACTTCTCAAAGCTCGTATTCATGCCTAAATCTTCGTTGAAGCTTTTGCACCGTTTTGGAAGTCATGAAGAATTAATCGAAGCTCTCGAAGACCGTTAATTAAGGTTTTATTTATAGTTTTTTAGCTTCGATCTATAGAATGTTAAGCCTTGAGTATATCTTACGATTCTATCTTCATATCGCTCATATCGTAGCTCTAGGATCTTAGTACAAGTTCATTCTAACTTCCTCGAAGCGTCGCGCTTCGATTCGGACTTGTTTGTGCATGTTAGTTGGTACAAGAAGATGTACTGACCGACTAGATGGTGATCTAGTCGGTCAGCAAAGCTTCTTGGACCGACTAGTGTGCTTCCTTAATTTCTTGCACTTTACTGTTTACAGTTAGTCGGTCTACGTTGACTCACCGACCGACTAGTTTGTGAACTAGTCGGTCAGTGATGCTTCTTTGACCGACTAGTTGTGCTTTACTGTTCATACTAAATTTCTCCTAAGCTACTGTTTATCGTTAGTCGGTCTAAGAACGTTTGGTGACCGACTAGTTGACAATCTAGTCGGTCAACTTTTGTTCTTGGACCGACTAAGTCAATTTGTATTCAGACTATTTGTTTTTGCCTCTTAGTCAGTCTACGTTCACTGACTGACCGACTAGTTATGAAACTAGTCGGTCAGAATGTCTTCTTGGACCGACTAGATTTCTAGGTCTTAATTTCTATCTCTTCTCAGTTCTTCACTTAGTCGGTCCATGTTGTTTGACTGACCGACTAGTTGATGAACTAGTCGGTCAGTTGTTGTTCTTTGACCGACTAGTTGCCTCAGATTTCTATCCGTTGGAAATTGACCTATCTTGTTTTTATGGGACCCTATAAATACGAACCTAGGTCATTTCTCTCTAGGTTAGAGCTGTCATTAAGAGATTCATTGAGATAGAAAGAGATAGCCATTCTCACTCATTTCTAAAGCTCTCTTCCTCACAAGAAATCCATTCTCTCACTTTCTAGATCTAGAATCCATCTTGAGAGAAGCTTGTTCTTGGTGAGACCTTCAAGCTCTTGCTTGAATCAAGTCTCCAAATCACTCCTAGGCACATATTGCTGGTCATTTCCTTGGTGCTAGGTCTTGGTGACTTCATCTTCCTCAAATCCCTCCTTGCACCTATTTGGTAAGAAAACTCAAGGTATATGAATTTGTGGTAAGATTGTTTATTTCATTATAAACTTGTTTATATTGCTTGTTGATTCTCTCGGTTGTGAGAGAAGGTTGTGATCCCGGGTTGTGGGATTCACTATTGCCATTGCATGTATGATTTGATCTTGTGAAGGTTTTTCACAAGATATCATAGTGGAAATCTTGGGTTAGGGTTTCTAACCTAAGTATCCGGAGGGGATCCGGGTGGTTGGGACGTAGGATCACCGGGAACAAGTCGGGGAGACTTGGGTGGATCCGAACCCAGTAACATCATTTGTTAGCATTGTTAATTTTGTTGTTGTCATTCAATTTAAGCTTCCGCAAATTGATTTGGTAGTTGTTTGCACTATAATTTGGAATTATACTCCTTGTTATTTTTAAAGTACTATTCACCCCCCCTCTAGTACTCGTGCAGTAGCTTGTAGGGCATTTCACCTACTTTGTCCACTGATTTAACCATTTTCTCCATAATGTCATGAACATCAGGTAGGCGTTGGCGACGGGTTGTCTTCTTCCCCACAGATTGAGGTGTACGAGGGGAAGGCCCCGGTGGAGTAGATACCCCCGATGAACCCGGGGGATGTACGGGGGACCCTCAGCGGCCGTCGAATCATGCTCTTGCTGATAAGTCACTTCATGATCCCCTTCACCATCCGGGTATGGCCCTCCAAAGTTTTGGAAAACATCCTTCCTATGTTTCCCCCTTTCCACATCGTCTCCAACGATTTTCCGAAGGTTCTCAAGCCACGGAATGGGGTTATTCACATATTGAATCTTTTTAGGATTGGCCTGCACACACACATTGGCGCATTTTATTGTACGGTATGTAAAATAAATATGAAGACGATGTCGACTTATGTATAAAATTGGAGTTCTTACCGCTGCCCACGGGCCATAAGATTCCGGCGCCATTGTAATCGTCTTGGTATCATCACACCATCCCGCGCCACTAATGGCCAAGCATTCATTCACTTCGGCGAGACGAGTACGGAGGGTTTTATAGTGGTTCTTCACATTTAGCCCTGTATATGTTGTTTGAAATAATGCATTGATGTGGGCTGCTGCGGAGTTGAAGGCAGTAAGTTTGAACGACTTATCGCCTTTATTTCCTTCATCTACTTGCTCCGCAAGGTAAGGGATAAGTTCCAAATCGTGCTCCCACTGCCACACTTTGTTCACAGGGGACTTTGTCTTTTTCCTTGGGCTTTCCACCGAAGGCTCCTCCGAATCATCGCGGCGACTCGACTTCCGCGATGAGTCACTTCCCCTCCTCATCGAGTCATTCCCGCTGGGCGATGAAGTCATGTGGATACCCATAGGGGGAGACGGGGTAAAATAATGTGTGTTTCCCATTCCTTCCCCCATCTCCCCCCTTGTAGCATATGCATGTATCCAGGGGGGAGAAGGAATTTGCATTGGCATGCTATATTGCGGGTAGTTTTGATAGGGCATACTTGTCCCTCCACCTTGCAAGCCTTGCGTTGGGTAGTGGAAGTCACCCACCCCACGCGCCATCGGTCGCAACAGCGTATTCTCACTCCAACTTTGGTTCGGATTTGTTCGGTCATTCATACGCCCTTGGTTCGGATTCCCAGACATGACTGCAATAATAGAACAAATGCAAATATCAAAGTCGAAATGAAAATTTAATAGAGCATATTTACACTTCAATTGTTGACATTATAGGAAATTGTCGTTGCATGCCATACCCATAAATAACACATAATTAATGTATTGAGGCCACATACATACACGTCAAACGCATAAATAAAACATAAAGTGTTATTGAGTCCACATCCTTGCATGCAATACCCATACATAAAACATAACAAACACCTCACATGCCATGTTCACTTGTGTTCCCATTATTATGAATTTTACAATAGTCAACCCACATATCCCATGCGATTATATCCCTCCGCATTTTCCACTGGTCCCTTTGTTGGGTTTGGTCACGTAATGGCAACTGTTGTGACATATCAATAATCGAAGCATCTTGCTCATTTATAACATCACCGTCTTCCTCGCTCCCAACACCATCATCTAGGAGATGAGGGTCATGCGGATCTTGTATCTGGATATAATTATGCAAAACCGTGCAAGCAAGGACTGTGTCAACCTGGCTTGGGAAGGGATAGTGGGGCTTGGATGTCAAGATCTTGAACTTGTTCTTCAGGATACCAAAGGTAGACTCGATCTTCGTCCTTAAGGAAGAATGGCGCAGGTTGAACAGTTCTTTGCGATTTCGCGGAACTCGATCGGTATGGTCCTTCAAATGGAATCTAACGCCCCTGAACGGATATATGAAACCCGGCATGGTAGTATAACCCGCATCACACAGGTAATATTTTCCTACACACAAAAACGTACACCAACTATACCTTCAAACGACCACTTTAATATTCGAATATATCAAGTAGATTTATGTATGCCTATTACCTTCATAAACTAGCAACCCGTGGGGGGTGGTAATGACAAGGCATCTTTAAGGACAGTAAAATCATTTGCGGATCCTTCCCAACCAGCCATGACGTATGTGAATCTTTTGTTTGGTGTTACAGCCGCAAGGACATTTTGTGTCACCCCCTTACGACCTCTAAAACGGGGGTGCGAGATGTGCTGGGAGCATGGCATCGATGTGTGTCCCATCGATGAGCCATATGCAATCCTAAATCGTATTTAAGCAGGCAAATGTTACATTTACATTCACGAAATAAAGTCTTAAGGGCCATAAACACACATACACACATACCTTGAAATATGGAAACCGCTTTGGATTATTGGCAACCTCGGGAGGAGTCTCATTTGGCGCTTGCCTCATGAACATATCCCTCAAGGCACACACTGCTTGCATTACTTGGTTGAAGTAACGACTGCCTGTAGACCCGGATCGGATGAAATCAATTTGCATGACTCTATTCTTTGACTTGTGACCTACGATATGAAGGAACATTGCCAACTGCTCCTCTATGGACACATGAACAGTGTCTTTGAGAATATTCATATCCCTGATTAATGCTGCCAGGTTAATGAATGCAGCTGTCCTCATTCGTAAGTAGTGAAAACAACTACTCTCACTCCCTAGAAGGATTCTACGCATATGCGATTTCCTATGCAGATCACGCATAACCAAAGGCTCCCTAGGGACTCGCGTACCCATAGCATCATCGTAGTATAGGAGAAATTGTATGACAGAAAAAACGACCGTCGCCACGGCCGCACAACATGTTTCAACAACCACTATTTCATCATTGTGATCCATCTAAACAAATGTAGATTCATAAGGATATCATCTTATACACACGAATATCAACACAGCAGAACACAGTGTGCAAACAAATTAGGAAAAAATATCAGATTCATATGAATTTCAATTGAAATAACCACGTATAACCAAAGCAAAAACAGTGAGCAGTTAGGGTATGGCAAACAGGCCCAAGACCACAACAAAATATCAGATTCATATGGAAACAAATTTGAGTTATGGTCATATCAACAAGCAAAAAACATTGAGCATATAGGGTATGTCGTGTTCTTTTGCGTTATTTTGAGAGGGATTCCCGCAATTTTCACTGTTGGGCGCCCTGTTGGGTGAGAAAACCGACTCAAAAAGTCGAAGGCCGTTCGATTGGGGTTTCGGTCGATAGGGAATCGCAATCCCCGCTGGCACACTTTTTCACCATATGGATATCAAGGGGTGTTCTTTTGGGTTATCATATTCATATGGAAATCAAATGAAACATGAACATATCACCATGCACAGAAGACAGTGAGCATACAGGGAAAGTCAGAACCAAGGGGGAGAAAATATCAGATTCATATGGAAATCAATTGAAACATGCACACATCACCCTGCACACAAGACAGGGAGCATATAGAGTCTGTCAGACAGACCCAATGGGCTCAAAAAAATCAGAAACATATCGAAATCATTTGAAACATTGACATATAACCATGCACAAGACAGTGAGCATCTAGAGATTGTCAGGCAGACCCAAGGCCATTTTATCCTCTTTTGAAATCCCCAGAAAATGAGGCTATGTCAAAATACCGTTTTAACACTTTGAAACAATATATTTACGCGCCCTCAGACAGTTGATGTATTTCATTTTCTCGAAATCTTGTCGGCTTGGCGGTTGCTCCTTCAATCTATGCACCAAACCGCATAAAAAGTTGCTTTTTTATACCTTGAAAATAAACATATCACCAAAACCAAGACAGATAGCATGTATTTGATAATATCACACTCCAAATCCATTTTAGGTCCAACAAAATACCAACACCCATTTTTATATTGAAGGAACTGTCACGCCAACCGTTTTTTATCATCATATGGCTCAACGCACACGAAACATATCCATAACATTTCGTACACCATATATCAACATCCAACAATGCCGTTCCTAGCCATGCTTGACTACATTGAATACCAACAATCCATACTGCCCTCAGAATAACCCACCAATATACTGTGTTTTGATGATTCTTGTTAATTATCAAGTGTACCATATCAAGAACACACCTTATCAACCACATTAAGCATGTGTCAATTTAATTTCTTGGCTTTCATCATAGGGCAAATTCTTAAATGGGTCACCATCATAAAATTGGGTCAACTTGCTAGGATTGCATTGGGTTGATGAAACATGAATGCACAAAATCAATGGATTACAGTTTGCATCTAGTGTGAAACTGAAATTATTGGAGCCAACATTGCTGTTGACAGACCCTATATGCTCACTGTTTTGTGCTTGGTGATATGGGCATGTTTCAATCGATAGCCATATGAATCTGAAATTTTTTCTACCCTTGGGCATGTTTGCCATACCCTATCTGCTCAAGCTGTTGCCCACTTTTTTGGCTTGCATCATAGAAATTAATCTCAGCAAATGGCAACCTAGTTCATCACATAAATTAGCCGAAAAATCATAGAATTGCTTGTAGGTATACCTCAGCAAGGATTAATCAAAGCCGAGCAGACAAAACCCCCAAAACCTGGCAGATCCCAATGGCAAGGGCACTCCCGCAAGATCAGAAGCGCTGATAGACGGCAGCCCTAGATTCCACGGGAAGAAGAAACAAAGCTCAGCAACAGTAGATCCATGGCGGCCAGGTCACCTCCGCGTAGATCAAGCCATAGATCAACCGCTTGCAACCCAAACAATCACCATGGAGCTTGCCGAACTGGTAGCTAGGGTTTGAGAACGGAGCAAGCGAGGCGAAACAGGAATGGAGCAAGCGAGGCGAAGCTTGATCCAGTCGGTAGGGTTTGAGAACGAAGCAAGCGAGGCGAAAACGGAACGAGGGGAGGTGAGCGTAGGGCGCCGGGACCCACGAGAGGACGAGAAAGCAGCGAAATCCCTTGGTTTCGAGGGGAATCGAGAATCGCCTTCAAGCGCTGCCAGCGGGGCTTGGGAATCACTTTCCCCCGAAACCCCAATCGAACGGCCAGCGTGAAATTGGTTCGGTTTTCTCGCGCTACAGTGCACCCAACAGTAAAAATTTCGGGATTCCCCCTCAAAACATCACAAAAGAACAAGCCCTTATAGTCAGTTGCCAATTTCCCCAATATGATCACTTTAAAATTGGTCTATAAGCAAAAAAGATACATGCATAGACACTATATAATATCTGATATACCAATCAAAAGAAGATGTCAAACAGAATTCAAACGATCATAGAAATTCAGTAAAATTTCAGGTTAACTGATATTCAGTCTGGCTAGTTTCACAAACTGTGCCCGAAACACGACAGTGAAGATAAGTGAAATGAAGCATTTTACACATAGCATCAAATAAATAAATTAAATTATGAAATCCCAAATTTCCAGTACCAGATATTCTAGAAAGACCTAATATATTATATATCATGATATAAAAGGTTCTCCCACTGTTTCATAGTCAAAAAGTCATGTTTGTGGCAATGTCCCTGCAAGTCTTTAACCAAAATCCTATTACACACAGGGTTCCTCCCAAAAAAATGGATGGCGCTTTCACAACATGGAACGCAAGAGGCACACTGACGTCTTTATCCTACTTTGAGAAGTACAAAGATGCATTGCATGCTTTTGATTTGATCACCCCGGGTGGGCAAGCAAGTATTGATCATGCATTAGAATCCCAAATCCTATTGCACGCGTCTGACTATCTGCTCTGCTACGTAAAAAAAAGCGAAATATCATTAACTAAGTATAAAATCAAAATTTGTACTTGTTTCATCTAACATGGGAAACTTACCCAAAGTCTTCTTGGTCATGTTGAAGAAATTTACCATCATTACGATGTTAACAGCAAACATGAATCCAATCAGAACAATCAGAACAACCTGAACGCCACTGTCCATGCAGCTGAACTTTATGAACTTCAACTGCATGCAATTGCATACCACGTCAGTTAATTTATTGATTGTAAAGTGAAATATAAGTAACTAATCAGAAAATGCATTACAATATATTACCTGAATAATGTAAAATATCAGCAATACTGTCGAGGCAAAGGCAGCGACGAGCATGACCTGTGCAGAGAAGATAATCCACCTAATGACTGAAGTGTCCGCAGTCTGTTCTCTCCTCCTCGCATCCACCTTGTCTTGGAAACCAATAGTCAAATACATCTTGGCCCACACAATCATCAGCCCAGCGAATAAAATGCAAATAAGTGATATGGCAGTGAGCCATACGGCCATGTTGTACTCAAACAGACCCGAAGGACAATCATCTAGAAAAACTTTCTCCAAAGTTATTGGTAGTGGAATGGCGCCAATGACCCATCCAACAAATACCATAACATACATGGAATGTCCAAACCGTATCAATACGTCTAACATGGTAATAACAACATAGGAAGGAGAGGACGCCATCTGCACAAGTAATAAATATATTCCCGTTAATGTCAGCATATGCTTTCAAAATAACTATGTTTAGATATAATAAAATTGACACCTGTCTCTTCCAAAATAATCGTTGTTATACACTTGTACATGATGCATGTTAATAACCTATTTTCCCAAAATGTAAGGCATGTAAAATGAAATTAAATCCTAGCTTTAACATCGGCTTAATTTGAGTGTTGAAGGGGGTTTGACAAGGCCCATGTCTTAGTCTAATTAATAAAGCACCGGTCAGCTACATAATTCCTGAGTAATTCATACACCCAAAACCATCTGTAACAATGTCGTTCCCATATTGAATTTATTCCTTTTATTCCATCAAGATCGGAATCAAGAAGGGTGCATCAAAAAAAGGGCACTAAAAGCTTTCCCTTTCTAATGTAACCTGCAGATAAGGAATTTATATTAAACTTTGCCCGTTAATGATATTAAACTTTGCCCGTTAATGATTTCTACCCATCCCCCCCCCCCCCCAAAACACACCCACACACACCCACACAAACAAAAACTTTTGGGCACATAAAGAAAGAAAAAGAACAACCCCCCCCCCCCCCAAAAAAAAAAAAAAAACAAATACAAAAAACAAAACAAAACAAAACAAAAATACACACACACAGAAACTTTTGGGCACATAAAGAAAGAATAAGAATTTTTGAACATGGCAATAATTCATTGAATCCAAAGTTGATTCATTTCCCTTTTTGTTTTTTTAAAGTTTTTTCCTTTTTTTGGTCTTTTGGGTTTAACTCTATATATTGAAGTTCCTAAAGGATTTTATTTTGTGAAAGATTTGATACTCAGCAAGCACAATGAATCTTTTTGCATTGCTGATTATGGTGTTGTTGACATCAAAAAATGCATCAGAAAATGCAGCATCTGCAATTATCAATTATCTGACCACCTTCATGAACTGGTCAGGTATGATGCATTTCAGTAAATCCAGGACCCAACTGACAGTTGATGTCAATTGAGAGGATGAGCCACATTTTTCAGTTGTCTTCTTTCTTCTGGCTGATATGTCTGAATGTGTAGCATATATACCCATTTTATTAGCTCTAACATCTTGACTGCTTTAGCAAGAATAATGTTATTTGAAGATCAAGTTCTTTTTACTCTGTTCACAAACACAGTGTGCGTGCATCTATGTATGTGTTAATGTTTTTTTCTTGTTTCTATACTTCATTGCCTGCTTCCACTCTGTGTGCTCATGGTGCATGCATCAACCTGCCCGTGTTTCTTGTTTCTATACTTCATTTCATACTTCCACCAGGTGTGCTTATAATATTGCTGCATTTGATAGAAATCACAAATTGATGCAATTTCAGGTGAACCTACTGGAACGGATATCGTGCTAGAAGCAATACTGGAAGCAGAGGTCGCACACGACGTGAACCAGTTCTTCTCCCAACCGGAGAACCAAGTACATCAAAAGAGATGTCTAAAGAATGAACTGGTATCCACTTCACATCTCCTACCTTATTAGTTCTTACAATATAGAATGTGTGTGTTTATCCCTGAACAGAGGGTACTGACGTAAAACATACCTAAAGAATAAAGGGTTACATGTCATCCCCTCTCTGATTCTGTCATGATGTAGCACTTCAATGCAAATCTCAATAGAAACAACCAGGGAGAAATTCTACTTCTCCTTAGTCTTTTTCACCAGCCAGAAGTGCTGAGAAGACTTGCCATAAAATAGAGACAGTTACTAATGCTTAAAGGCATGAATGGTGAAGGTTTGGATTATTGGCTTGAACGTGGTCTTCTATATGTTATTGGTCTAATATGTCTGCGCAATCTAGAATGGTACTTGTAAAATCTATCGAAAATCCTTTTCAGAAAGGAATACACGGAGACATAAGATCACAGTCCAAAAAGGAAAACGCATAACAAATAATACATTGCCTAACTAGTTGGAAGTTATTTCACCAGATTAATTGGGGATTGTTCAAATAAACAATTTTGATTTTGAAATGATCCTCTCAATCCCTCAAATCTCTGTAAACCTTAAGCAATTCTATTCACCTACTTAGAAAGAACGGAAAAGGAGACAAATGAAAGTGTAATATTAATGACCAGAACACCACCCATGCTAAGAGGTAACTGAAAAAAAATGTTAGAAAAATAATTAATGACAATGAAACATAGAGACAATGCTACATACTTAAGAAATTAAATTTAGTTTCATTTGAGAATATACTGATGGAGAATCAGTTGAGATGCTTGATGCCTATAGGCATTTGAACCACTTTGCATTTTATATGAAGTAGGAGCTCTTGTTGATCTGTTAATACTTCAAGGAACTACACAAAGAAACACCACTTAGAAAGGACGAGACACTTTCCTAACTCTCTCCGATGTGCAATAACTGAAAATATAATATTAGATGAAAATAAGAAGCAGCAGGGGGTTTCGTGGCGTAAAAAGGCACACTTTTGTTGTGTGTATCAAGCTCGTTATACACGTGTTAGTTGTGTAGAGAAATCCTAACTTGAGGTTCCTGTTGAATTAGCTGGCTTATTAGTGGCAGCGGATTCCTTACAAAAGATCTCTGTCAGTTGAGTTTGCACCTATTAGAAACTCTTGACGTTGGTTTTCCCATTTGCTGGGTTTTAATTAGTTGTAGACTATGTATGAGCTGCTATTTGTTACAGGCCATGCCTCCTCTTTGTGCATACAAAAATGATATAGAACAACAAAAGTGTATTTCCAAATTATGTAATCAACCCAATAGTGTATTCTATTTGCTGGGTTTTTCTATCGATCACAGAAAGGATCAGCATATTAAAAGCATTATTCCTGTATTCACAGCTGTACTGATATGAAGGATTCAGACGTTCTTATTTTTTTAATAAAATTTCTCTATCGATAGAGACAGGATCAGCACGTGAACAATATTACTTCATTGCTTGCTTCCACTCTGTGTGCTCGTGGTGCAAGCATGCGCCTGCCTGTGTTTCTTGTTTCTATACTTCATTCCACCCGGTGTGCTTACAATGTTGTTGAATTTGATAGAAATCACAAATTTATGCAATTTCAAATGAACCTACTGGATCGGATATCGTGCTAGAAGCAATACCGAAAGCAGAAGTCGCACACGACGTGAAACAGTTCTTCTCCCAACCAGAAACCAAATACATCAAAATAGATGCCAAACGAATGAACTGGTAAGAATGTGTGTGTGTGTGTGTGTGTGTGTGTGTGTGTGTCCCTGAATAGAGGTTACTGACGTAAAATATACCTAAAGAATAAAGGGTTACGTAAAATTGTGTGTTATCATTGTTACTCATCCAACTGAACTTGACAATAACATTTGATTAACATCAATAGAAGTTAGTGCTGGACAATTCTCGATGTGTCTTAACCATATTCTTTGTTCCACAACTGCTCTCAGCAATATATTCTATCCCACCTTTTTCTACATTTGGCTATCAATTTTTCTCTCGATTTTTTCAGCAGTTTTATGAATAAATTTCATACCGGGCTAGGAAGCTTTTACTGTTTCTTACTAGCATTATTTCATTAGTTAGAATCACTTGTCTCTTGCTCCCTAACCGGATTCACTACCAGAATGCAATCCAATTGGACTGTTATCCTCTATGTTAACGGTATCAATTACCAGATTTATCAAACTTTCAGATTCCATAGACCGTTAACATGAAAACAAAAACATAACTTCATTAATAACAATTTTGAATTTTATATCATTTCAAAAATTTCAACAATACAATACAATAAAAAAGAACATCAAGTAATATAACAGTTGCTAGGATCCTAAATAAATCACAATTATGCTTTAATACAGAACTCCTATGGTCTCCAATGTTCTGTTCTCCTTCAATACACCTAGAATTTATGACCAGCCATCAAAAGAAAGCTCCTCTACTAATTGCCTACTTTCTTTCCATTTTTTTAGAATGCATACAGGTCCGATTCTATTTTCACATTCCGAGACTGATTGTGCAACATAAATGTAGGATGAGGAGACTTCTCTTTGACATCTTCAACCTTCATATTATACTAATTAATTAATCTCTAATATGCAGATAGCTGAGAGAGCCTTTCCTTGTGATGGAGATATCCATATTTGTCACTGATTTTCAGCGTGATTAACCTAAACAGTAGTATGTAGATAGAGTAAATCTGACATAAGATTATTATTGTAGCCATAGATCATTTTTGTTGATTAGTGCATGTATGATTCAGGGTGAGAAGCTTTTAGGAAGTCTCGGGGGATCATTCTCGAAGACATAGAAGCCTTAAAAACTCAAGAGATAGCAAAATTTAATTACAAACAGAAAAAAACCATCCTAAGAAAAGAAATTAAGGTAACATACATCATATATGCATCTACATTTAAATTTCACAATAAAAGTACCTAGTTTATATAGTTAACAAAGGGGTTAATTGCAAGAACCATGCATGTTCTAATGGCATGCTGTACCAATACCCTTAATCCAAGAATTAGCAGAAACTACACAAGATATTAATACACTCCATGTCAATAGAACATGGATGGTTTCTGCTAATTTTCGAAGATGCTTTCTACAATTTTTTTTGGGATTAGATGGTATTAACACTACTACACCAATAGATGAAGATATTTTCCGCAATTTAACCACACAACTACTATTTTTTTTGGATTAGATGGTATTAACACTACTACTAATTAATTAATCTCTAATATGCAGATAACTGATAGAGCCTTTTCTTGCGATGGAGATATCCATATTTGTCACTGATTTTCAGTGTGATTAACCTAAACAGTAGCGTGTAGAAAGAGTAAATCTGACATAAGACGATTATTGTAGCTAGATCATTTTTGTTGATTAGTGCATGTATGATTCAGGGTGAGAAGCTTGTAGGAAGTCTCGGGGGGATCATTCTCGAAGACTTGAAAGCCTTAAAAAACTCAAGAGATAGCAAAATTTAATTACAAACAGAAAAAAAACCATCCTAAGAAAAGAAAGTAAGGTACCATACATCATATATGCATCTACATTAAAATTTCACAAATTAAATTACCTAGTTTATATAGTTAACAAAGGGGTTAATTGCAAGAACCAAGGTTTTAGGTATCGGTTTCGGAGAGGGTATCGCTCTGCCCAAAATTTAGGTTTCGGTATCGGTATCGCCCGTTTCGGCGGTATCGGAAGCAAGTTTCGGTATCGTCCGTATCGTCCGTATCGGTAGTTTCGTTTCGGTATCGGTATCGGTATCGGAGATATTTTATTGTATTTTCCTGTATTTTTGTATTTTTTGTATTTTCCTGTATTTTCATGTATTTTTGTATTTTTTTTTGTATTTTATACTTATATGTATTTTACTGTATTTTCTTGTATTTAACAGTATTTTCCTGTATTTTATACTTTGTTGTATTGTCCTGTATTTCGGTATCGGAGATACTTTGCTGTATTTTTCTGTATTTTATGCATTTTCTTTATTTTTTATGTATTTTCATGTATTTTTCATGTATTTTTCTGTTCACATTACTCATTTGTAACAACAATTAACTAATTAATAGATATAAAAGAACAATAAATATTGATGAACCATAAATCTGCCTTCATAATACAAAAGCTGAATAAAATACATCAAAAGATACAAAAATGAAGAAAATAAATAAAAAGATACAAAAATCTCATTCGTAGTTCTCATCATCCGGCTGCTGTGCATGGTAGTATGGAGGATATGAATACTGCATCTGTTCCGGGCCTAAAAAAGATATCATGTTATCATATGCTGAGGGCCGGCTCTGCTCGATGAAAGGCGTGTCATGACTGCCTTGACTGCTGGACTGCTCAGTCACGTTCAGACCGTACCTGTATTGACTATCATAGTCAGCATAGACATCAGAGTGTCTGTACGGTGCGCAATAATCGCCTTGGCTTCCTGAGTATCCACCGGAATAAGATTCATAACCTCCATAATAATCAGAAGCGCGTTGATACCCTTGATATTCAGAGTGTCTACCGCAGGCATCGTCCCCCCGTTCTTCACTGTGCTGCCTATCATGCTCTCTATACCCATGCGTATCATAAGTATGGTCTCCACGTCTCTCAGCAGGGCGAACGGATGCCGACGCACCACAACCTCCGTCTGTAGGACCTTGGTCATCGGAAGACGAACCATCATCGCTATCGTGCCGAGCCCGAGTGAGTGCCTTCTTTCGCTTGTACGTGATATTCGCAGGGGCGTGACTTGGCCGCGGCTGGTTGCTTCGTGTACGTTCTGCTTCCGCAAGCGCCTCGTCCAACCAAGGATTGTCTCTGTCATCGAGCACCCTGTCTTCTGTCTCCCTGGTCCATTCCTCCAATGGATCATCCTCGTGAAAAATCTGATCCAAATCGATCAGCTGGTGATCGGCCTTCTCGCTCCTTCTCGCATGTCTATGTCGCAGTCTCATATTATAATGCACATAGACCAGCCTTTTAAGGTGTTCCATTGTTAGCCTGTTCCTGGTCTTTGTGTGAATGAGGGAGAAGGTGGTCCAGTTTCGTTCACAGTTGGACGACGAGACAGTTTGGCTCAACACACGCACAGCTAATCGTGTAAGCGTTGGAGCTTGCTCTAACCCAACACTATTCCACCATTGAGCTGCAACAAGTTCCAGTGGTCAGAAAAGATGGACCGTTTTATGGGGAACATATAGAAATCTAAGATCCATATAGATACCTGGAGTGACCCTTGTTATCGCCATTTCCGCCTTAGCGGAGCCGAAATAACCAACTCTCATCTTATAGGCCTCCAGCTACAATCATCAATCATAATTTTAGAATGTGAACTACTACATCGAATCATATATCAAAATAAAAATATCCGAATTTCATTTACCTCTCTGTCAATCTCAATTTGATTCGAGATGTCTGGTTCAAGCCTCTCGATCACGCGTCTGAGTCCAACCAGCACCTCGTTGTCGTTTGTTGCATTGGAGGAGTATTGAAAGCGAGGATTCAGAAAATAGCCTGCAGCATGAATATCTTGATGTAGCTGCTTATCCCATCTCTTGTCTATCATGTCCCACCATTTTCTGTATCCCCTACCAACATTCTTCCGAATTTCCTCTTTGACACGGTCCATGGCCTCGTAGAGATACCCCATCTCGGCCTTATCATCGCTGTCGACCATTCGAAGAACCTTCACCAGGGGCTCAAATACGGCGATGACATTAGAGATACTCTGCCAGAATTCATCGCCATGAATCAGATCGTACACATTGTTTCCAACCTCCCTATCTTTTGGTTTAAGCCTTGGAAAGTTATCGGACCAGTCCCTGGATGTGATCATTCTCCGCAGGTCATCTCGGTGCGCGTACAGAGAGTCCAAAGCAATGAAGTGGGTCGCAAATCTTGTTATCGCGGGCCGGATCAACTCTTTTCCACCCGTCTCTCTTCTCATCAAGCTGAGCACCCATCCTTTGTTGTATATGAATCCTGTTACCATCTGACTTTGTGTGACGATATTTTTGACTACTTCTTCTTTTGCCATGTCAGAAAATATCAAGTCGATACAATGCGCCGCACACGGGGTCCAATACAGATGATGTCTCTTTCGCATCAGCAGCTGCCCAGCTGACTTGTAGTTTGCCCCGTTGTCGGTAACTACCTGGACTACTCTATGCTCCCCAATTAGTTCTACATATTTGTCCATAAGATCAAATATGTAAGGACCGTTCTGGAATTGGTTGGTTGCATCCACAGAGTCCAGGAACACCGTCCCGTGGGTCGAATACACAAGGAAGTTAATTATCTTCCTTCTGTTTTGTGTTGTCCAGCCATCGCACATCAGTGTGCAACCGTACTCATCCCACTGAACACGAAAAGTTTCTACATAATTTTTCATCTCTTCGTACTCCATGTCCAAGTATGTGTGTGACAGCTCCCAAGCAGTGGGTGGAGCAACGCCACGTCCCGATTCCGCAATAGCATCCACCATGGGCCTGTAATATGGGCTATTGGTCACATTGTATGGGATGTGGTTGAAGTAGAAAAATTTGGCCATAGCTCGGCCGACATAAGCCTTGGCATTCTTCATGAAGGTATTCTTTATGGTTGATTGGGATTTACCCTTCTTCGTTTGAGAAAAAGGGTCGGCACCGGGTCTGAGAGCTCCGGCTGGTCTACCGGTTGGCTGAACATCGCGAGCAGAACCGCACGCGAATATACCGGCCATTCGGGCGGCACGACTACCCGATCTGGCTAGCCCAGGGGCTCCAGACCCAGACGATCCTGCTCCCATCCTTCTGCCCTCACTTCTAATCTCTTCTTCGACAAGTTCTTGTCTACTTCTTCTAAGAGCTCTTCTAAGGTCCCTCGCCTCCTCGGTCTCATCCTCATCCTCATCTGAGTCATCTGATATTGCCTCCGTCTGCTTTGCCCTTATCTCCTCCTCTATCCTCTTCTTCTCAAATCTGGCCTGTACCTTTTCGGTCTTCTTCTGAAATATGTGTGCTCTCATCTCTTCACGCACTTCTTTAGGTACCTCGGGGCATGTCAGCACATCCCCGGTAATTCCTGCCAAGTGATCCTTAAGGCGAGACACGCCTCCATGCATTTCTTTCCGGCAATAGTTGCACCTTACTTGTCTATGGTTCTCTGCGATCATTTTACAGTGAGCCCACCCAATATCCACCGTCTTCTCCTTTGGAGTTCTTCGAGACATGTTAATTACTGCACCATAAACCAAGGGTTACAATTAATCTTGAAAAGATTATTAACGTATTAGACTTAGATATAGTCGACGATGTCACATAATCATGATTTGCGTCTTTGCGGTCCAGCGGAACACGGTCAGGGAATTGACTAAGCCAGGATCACTTATACCCAGTCTAGCTAGGTTGATCCAGCAAACTTAGCCAAGCACATTGAGCCGGATCATGGTCCATTGAAGGAAACTTATCATTCATATGTTTGCCATCAACTAAAAGGCTTTTATTAAAACTAGTTAATCCTATCAACTAGTTGAATCCTAAAATTCGAATTTATTAGGATTCGTTAATAACTTTTATTAGAGTCCTTATCAGCTATAAGGTTTTATTTGTTTCAACGTGCTATCCTAATCATGTATTTGGATTTTAATAGATTCACATTACGACAATTTAAAGTGTACACTTTTATCAAAATTATTATTAGAACGTTTAAAATAATAATCGTTGGAAAGGACTACCCTAATCAGGAATTAGGTATTTAATAGTTGTAACAATTTACTAAAAATAGCATGTCAATCTAAAATGCGTCTCGTAAGTTTTAGAAGAATTTTAATGGCTAACCTAAGAGGCTTTCTTGAATTATCATATAATATGCAAGAAAATAGAATTACCATTAAAACATGCCAACTAAATTTTATCTCATAAAATTTAGCATGCAGATAAGCAACTTAAATATCGCACAAAATCAAGTTTCTAACCTTTTAATAATTATCGCATAATTATTTACATGAACAACAGTTTAACAAATTATCCCTTAAATAATAACATGCAACTTCTATAATATTTATTCGGTCTCGGTTTACTATCAAATTTCTTGTAAATACTGGTAAATATGAAATAAAAAAAATTTAGTTCTACTTCTATAATTTGTTAAAATTATTAATATTTTTAGTATTCCTTTAGTACACATTACTTAGCATTTATTAGTGGTATACTACATTTATTACTCTATACCATTATTAGTATTATAATTTTTAAGTATTGCTATTGTAAATTTCCAATCCTTTTTTAAAATTTATAACCTATTTTTACTGGAAATTTTAGTATTTAATATTTACTTAATTGCTTATATATATTTTTATTATTTTTAATATTTTTAAGAAATAATTATAATTTCGAAAGTATTTGTTAGAGTATAATACTAAAGTAATTAAACTTAAATTATTTAAGAAATAATTATAATTTCGAAAGTAGTTATTTCTATAGTATTCATTAGTATTTCTAAAGTATTTGTTAGAGTATAATACTAAATTGATTAAACTTAAATTATTTAAGAAATAATTATAATTTCTATAGTATTTAAGTTTAATTATTTCTTTAGTATTCATTATTATTTCTAAAGTATTTGTTATATATAATACTAAAGTAATTAAACTTAAATTATTTAAGAATTAATCCATATCTGGATTTAATGGCTTTCGAAGTCTCAATGTCAAAATTTTTGAATTTGAAAACAACATGTAACATAATTTGTCTAGTTAATTAGAATTAATGGTCCCAATACCTAAGCTTTGAATTTTTAGCATATCAAAATTTGGAGCAGCAGAGGGCGTAGACCCTAGGGTATTTAAAATTTAAACTTTTAAATGGCATTTCGCCTCATCCCCTAGCAAATAAGGAGTATTTACAAGTTTGCCATTCAGTCCAATTAAAGGGGTTTTAAGTGTGATGGCATTATTGTAAATAAACGAAACATTATCGTAAGTTTGCTCAAAATGTTCAATTTATTTACTCTATTGCCATTAGTTTATTATTAATAGGTTCTATTTAATGGCACTACTGTAAATCTTTGATAAATCAATGGGCAGCTACGTAATTAATCACATGGGGATTAAATACCTCTTTTAATGCGTGTTGCTGTGGTGTTTACGCAATCGAAGCTCGAAGCGACGCGCTGGGTTTGAAGCGACGACAACTACGCACTCCGTTCGACGCCTTCGAAGCTCGAAGCGACGCGCTGGGTTCGAACTTCGAAGCGACGGCGACTACGCACTCCGTTCGACGAGACGACGTCCTCCAGGGATGGCGAGAGCTCCAGCGGGTCGACAAGCATCGGCGATCTCCCGTGGCTTCCACCAGCTTCGACGAACTCCAGCGCTTCCACCAGCTTCGACGAGTTCCAACAGCTTCGAACAGAGATGCGGCGACCTCCAGCGGCTTCGACGTGATGCGGCGAGCTCCTCAGATGAATTAGGGCTTCCAATTTTGGAGATTTCTCAAGAGAGAGGTATGTTACTTTGAGATTTTTCGCCTTCGATTCCCTCTTTTTATAACTTTTTCACTTTATTTTCTGTTCACTCACGTTCATTTCTGTTCACTCACGGGGTTTTGCTTTTTGTATGCCTCGTCGTCTTCCTCAGTCGTCGTCTTTCAATTTCTGTACACCCGTGATTTTTTCTCTCTTCAATTTCTGTTCAATCGTGCTTTTCTATGTCAATTTCTGTACAATTTCTATTCAATTGTTGTTGTCTTCTCAATTCCTTTTCATTTTCCACATAGGGTTGCCGGAACCCTAGGGTTCCGGCCGATTTATATAGTTAACAAAGGGGTTAATTGCAAGAACCATGCATGTTCTAATGACATGCTGTACTACTACCCTTAATCCAAGAATTAGCAGAAGCTACACAAGATATTAATACACTCCATGTCAATAGAACAAGGATGGTTTCTGCAAATTTTCGAAGATGCTTTCGACTAATTTTTTGTGGATTAGATGGTATTAACACTACTACACCAATAGATGAAGATATTTTCCACAATTTAACCACACGCAACTACTAATTTTTGTGTGGATTAGATGGTATTAACAATACTACTAATTAATTAATCTCTAATATGCAGATAACTGAGAGAGCCTTTCCTTGTGATGGAGATATCCATATTTGTCACAGATTTTCAGTGTGATTAACCTAAACAGTAGCGTGTAGAAAGAGTAAATCTGACATAAGACGACTATTGTAGCTAGATCATTTTTGTTGATTAGTGCATGTATGATTCAGGGTGAGAAGCTTGTAGGAAGTCTGGGGGGGATCATTCTCGAAGACTTGAAAGCCTTAAAAAACTCAAGAGATAGCAAAATTTAATTACAAACAGAAAAAAACCATCCTAAGAAAAGAAAGTAAGGTACCATACATCATATATGCATCTACATTAAAATTTCACAAATTAAATTACCTAGTTTATATAGTTAACAAAGGGGTTAATTGCAAGAACCATGCTGATACGATTAGGGCTTTTTGTGGGGGATCAAAGGTGGGATTTTTATGTCTTTGGACTTCCTAATCTATGGTTTAGAGACGAAGAACTGATCTGAAATTATGAAATAAATCCTAGAATAATAGATCTAAACTCAAGAACAACTAATTAGCAATAGAATTAAACTAGGGTTCTAAGGAAAATAAAATACCTCTTCAATTCTTCGATAAAAGCCATTGTTAGGGCCGGCCGGCCCCTAATTAGGGGAGGGATTAGCAAATGTCCAATTACCGATTAACCCTCCCATTCTCTTGCAGAATTACAAGTTTGAGACCGGTCCGTGGTGGACCCAAGTCGTCTCCTTCGCTGATAGACCCGAACCGGAGCCCCCTCATCATGACCCGTGCGGCCCCCTTCCTCCAGCCGCGTCGCATCATTACTCCCCCCAATAATGACACCTTGTCCTCAAGGTGGAATTCCGAGAATTGGTTGAGTATCACTGCGGCTGACTCCCATGTAGCATCGTAGTCTAGTAGGCCCATCCATCGAATACGCACCTCCTGTGTCCCGTCTGTAGCCTGTCGGATCCATGTCAGCTCCTAAGGCTCAAGGAGCACCTCCATAACATCGGTCAAATTGGGTGGCAAGGTCGGTGATAGGGTGTGACTCCCAATGGCCCTCCTCAACTGCGAGACGTGAAACACTGGCTGGTAACTGCAGATGATAGGCCACCTTCCCGATCTGAGCTGTCACCTCGAAGGGTCCATAGTAGCGGGCTGCTAACTTCTCATTGCTCCGACAGGCCAAGGTCCTCTGTCTGTAAGATCGGAGCTTCAGATAAACCCGGTCTCCCACCGCGAACTGTTCATCTCTCCGGTGCGCATCTGCCTTGGTCTTCATAATCTGCTGGGCTCGCAACTGATGTTTCTTCAACTCCTCCAAATATTTGTCACTCTCACCCAAATGCTCCTCTACCTGTGACACCGGTGTGGCCCCTCTGCTGTAGTGTATCAACTGGGGCGGTCCCGGCCGTATAAGATCCGAAAAGGGGTGCTCTGTGCTGCCGAGTGTTACGAGGTGTTGTACCAATATTCTACCGATGCCAACCATCTGGCCCACTGCTTCGGCGCATCTGACGCAAAGCACCTCAAGTAGGTTTCCACATTCCTATTCACCACTTCTGTCTGTCCATCCATCTGTGGGTGACAGACAGTGCTCCTTCGCAGCTTGGTCCCTTGCACCTTGAATAGCTCCTGCCAGAAACTGCTAATGAACACATTATCGCGGTCTGACACTATGGAGGCGGGAAAACCGTGCAAGCGAACCACCACCTTCATAAAAGCTGTTGCCATTGTAACTGCAGTGTACGGTTGCTTGAGGGGTATGAAATGGGCATATTTGCTGAGCCGATCGACCACCACCAGTATAAAATTGTAACCCTCTGATCGCGGCAACCCCTCGATAAAATCCATGCTGATCTCCTCCCAGACTCTCTCCGGTAAGGCCAATGGCTGTAAGAGCCCGACTGGTGCCATTGGCATATACTTGTGACGGTGGCACACGTCACACTCCGCTATCCGCTGGGCAATGTCTTTCTTCATTCCTGGCCAGTATAGCTCTCTCGACTTCCTCCTGTAAGTCTGCTATATACCGGAGTGCCCTCCGATGGCACTGCCGTGGAACTCCTGGAAAATCATCGGAATACGGGCGGAGCCCATGGGAATCACCAGTCTGCCGTGGTATAGAAGTCTATGTCCGCTCATGGTGTATCCTGGGAAATCAACGGAGCCCTGCTGCAGTGCCTCACGTATCCTCGCCAGGTCCTCGTCAGCCTCAATCTCCCTGCTCAACGGCTCCCAATCCAGAAGGACGGGTGCTGAAATGGCCGCCACCCTCTGCAAGCTCCTCGCGAGGTGACAAGGCGTCTGCCGCCTTGTTATTCAGGTCTGGTCAGTACTGTATCTCGAATGTGAAATGGACCAACTTGGAGAGCCGCTTCTGATGCTCCTCGGTAAACATGCGCTGCTCCAATAGATATTCCAAGCTCCGTTGGTCGGTCCTCACTATGAACTTCCTTCCCAACAAGTCGGGCCGCCATTTCTGAATGGACAGGACAATCGCCATCAACTCCCGCTCACATACTGACTTCAGCCTCGCTCGTGCTGACAGAGTCTGGCTAAAGAAGGTGATAAGCCTCTGGTCTTGCATCAACACTGCGCCCAACCCATATCCTGACGCGTCGGTGTCTATCACAAATGGTCTGCTGAAATCTGGAAGTGCTAAAACGGGCACCGTCGTCATCGCCTACTTCAAGGCCTCGAACGCCTTGGTCGCCTCCTCACCCCAGTGGAAGCTGTCCTTCTTGAGTTGCTCGGTAAGTGGCCAAGCAATCGAACTGTACCCCTGGACAAACTTCATGTAGTATCCTGTCAGGCCCAAGAAGCCCCGCAAACCCCGTAAGGTAGTAGGTATCGGACAGTCCAATATGGCTGTAACCTTGGCCCTATCTGCTGCCACCCCCTCCGCTAACACCACGTGTCCCAAGTACTCCACCTGCAGCTGTCCGAACAAACACTTCTTATTAGCACACAGTTGCTGCTCCTGTAACTCATGCAGCACTGCTAGCAGGTGCCTCACATGCTCCTCCATGCTGTGACTGTACACCAGGATGTCGTCAAAAAATACCAGCACAAACCTCCGGAGGTACGGTCGAAATACCTTGTTCATCAGGGCCTGAAATGTCGCAGGGGCATTCGTCAGGCCAAAGGACATGACCAGGAACTCATAGTGCCCCTCATGAGTCCTGAAAGCAGTCTTGGGCACGTCGGCCGTCCTCGTCCGTATCTGATGGTACCCTGACTTCAGATCGATCTTTGAAAAGCAAGCTACTCCGTGGAGCTCATCCAGCAGCTCATCAATCATTGGGATATGGAATTTATCTGCAACCGTCTCCTTATTCAGGGCCATGTAGTCCACGCAAAATCTCCAACTGCCATCCTTCTTTTTAACTAGTAACACCGGACCGGAGAACGGGCTAGTACTCGGCTGAATCACCCCCGCCTGCAGCATGTCCTCCACCAGCCTCTCTATCTCGTCCTTCTGTACCTGTGGATACATGTAGGGTCGCACACTGATGGGAGACACGCCCTCCCGTAAGACGATGGCGTGCCCGTGATCTCTGTGTAGTGGCAGTCCTTATGGTGTCTGGAAAACCTCCTCATAATGAGCCAGCAGCTGCTCAACCTCCGGTGCCCCCCAGTGTCTGATTCTCGCTCTGCACTGATGCTGCCACAGCCTGTAGCTCCACCAAGAAACCTCCTACTGTGTGGATGGCTCTGGACATGGCCTTATAGAACACTAAAGAACGACAGAGGCTGGGATCCCCCCTGCAATACCACTGTCTTCCCTGCCTCCTGGTACTCCATCCGCAACATCTTCCAGTTCGTCCTGGTCTCACCGAGTGTCTGCAGCCACTTCATCCAAAGGATGAAATCGGTACTCCCTAGCTCCAAGGGAAGGAAATCTGTGATAATTTGCACTCCCTGAATCATCACGATCACCCCGCGGCAGACCCCTGGTCTGTGTGTCACATGTCCAGTACCCAGCATCACTCTATACCTCCCCGTGCCACTCAGCTGCAGCCCCTGCGCTCCACCAACCTGCTCGAAATGAAGTTGTGGGTGGCCCCACTGTCTACCAACACGATCACCTCCTGACTGCCCACCTGTCCCACCAACTTCATGTTATGATTCGGTGTGAACCCAACCACGGAATTGAGGGACACCTCTGCCAAGTCTAAGTGCTGGTGCTCTACCTCCTCATCTTCCCCTGTCTCTAGAATGACAACCTCGTCTTCTCCCTCCTCATCGCCAGCTATCAATACCTAGAGGGTCCGATCAGCGCATCGGTGTCCTGGAGTGAATTTCTCATCACATTTGAAGCACAATTCCTTCACTCGCTTCCCCGTATCTCTGCATCTGTCATCCTCCGCACCTGCCCCCTGCTCGGGGCTCCTGTATCCTGTCTCTGCCAACCACAGCAACGGCTTTAACTCCCTGGCAAGACGTGGTCCCTGAAGTAGGTGCAGTCCTCTGCCATGTAGCCGCCGCCTGACCTCTGAACGTTAGACCTCCACACGTCCTGCGGGCTCTCCGCTCCGTCTCCTGATGGTCCTCCACTTTCCTAGCCAATGTCATCATCCCGCGCAGACCAATTGAATCGAACTGCCTCAGCCCGGATTTGACAGGAGGCTTCAGCCCCTTCATAAAGCAGCCCTCCAATGATCCCTCAGATACTCCCCGAACTCGGTGGCAGAGCGACTCAAACTTTCTGATATAATCCCCTACGCTCCCCTCCTGCTTCAGTGAATAGTCTCTCAAATACTCCGCCAGCCTGCCCTGCACCAAATCGCTCCATCAAGAGCGACATAAACTCCTCCCACGTCTGAAATCCCCTCCAAACAAACACATATCGTCCGAAGCCACTCCTCTCCCGGGACTGCTGACACCTCAAAGTACCTCTCCACCCGGTACAGCCAGTCATCTGGGTCTCACCCCTCAAAAATGGGCACATCGAGCTTCCTCAAACGTCTCTCCCCAGCGAATCCACCTCTCTCCAACTGATGGAATCCTCCCCTCTGCTGGTACCCCTGTCGTCCGTCTGGAAAATATACCTCGGCTCAACCTCGGACACCTCCCTCTGCTCCATGTCAGTGCCAGTCACCCTGTGGGTGTCCATACTTTGTCTGAAGGCCTCCTGGTATGCTCTCCAATCACCCGTCACTCCCCCAAAGGATGGGGGCTGGGTCGACGGGCCACCCGTGAACTGGTGGTGCCCTCCAGGCTGCTGAAAACCTCCGCCGGGTCACCCAAATGGCTGAAAACCTGGAAGTTGTGCTCCTCGGACCTCGAGCTAGGCCCCTGGAAGCCCAGATGTGCTCAGAAATGTCTGCCGGACGTCCTGGAAGGCAGGCGAGGCCCCTCGGGGGTCCGCCGGTGCTCGGAAGCCACCCCTGAGGTCGGCCGAAGCCCCCTAGGGGTTCGCCGGGGGCGGCCGGCCCTGATTTTGGGCCGGCGGCCCCCAGGCGGGCCCGCATGGGTTCATCGATGAAGCAAGGGGCGGCAGGTGCGGTCGCCCTCCTTGGGGCCTGGCGGTCCTCCCGCGCCCCTCTGGGGTTCGCCGGCCCCCCAGACGGCCCTTGGGGTGCGGCGGCCACCCCGCAGGCTGCCGGAGGGGCAGAAACCCCCCTCCGGTGAGCCTATCTTCGTGGCGCGGCGGCGTGGGATCGTGATAAGCCCCCACTCCTTGTCACCTAGATCGACGCCTCCGTCTTCATCTCGTTCCGGCCCTCCTTCGAAAAAATCGTCCTTTTACCCTTGTACTTCGCCAAAGGTGGCTCCTTTTTGCTTGGATCCACCTTTGGTGCGAGATGTGCGGTTAACGCCGCTATAGCCTCCGTTAATTCCGTCAATTTCGCCTCCGTTCTCTCTTGGTTCTCTTTCATCTCTCCCCAGATCTCCGCGGCTATCTCGACGTTTTACTTTCTCACATTTATGAACCCCTTGCTGATTTGAGCTTCCATCCGTTCAACCTTCTCTTCCAAAACTTCAACCCGCTCCATGGATCGCGTGCAGGCCATAGATCAACCGCTCTGATACCAATTTGATACGATTAGGGCTTTTTCTGGGGATCAAAGTTGAGATTTTTATGGCTTTGGACTTCCTACTCGAAGGTTTAGAGACGAAGAACTGATCTGAAATTATGAAATAAATCCTAGAATAATAGATCTAAACTCAAGAACAACTAATTAGCAATAGAATTAAACTAGGGTTCTAAAGAAAATAAAATACATCTTCAATTCTTCGATAAAAGCCATTGTTAGGGCCGACCGGCACCTTATTGGGGGAGGGATTAGCAAATGTACAATTACCTATTAACACTCCCCTTCTCTTGCGGAATTACAAGTTTGGGACCGGGTCCGTGGTGGACCCAAGTCGCCTCCTCCGCTGATAGACCCGAACCGTAGCCCCCTCGTCATGACCCGTGCGGCCCCCTTCCTCTAGCCGCGTCGCAACACATGCCTGTTCTAATGGCATGCTGTACTACTACCCTTAATCCAAGAATTAGCAGAAGCTACACAAGATATTAATACACTCCATGTCAATAGAACAAGGATGGTTTCTGCAAATTTTCGAAGATGCTTTCGGCTAATTTTTTGTGGATTAGATGGTATTAACACTACTACACCAATAGATGAAGATATTTTCCACAATTTAACCACACGCACCTACGAATTTTTGTGTGGATGAGACGGTATTAACACTAGTACTAATTAATTAATCTCTAATATGTAGATAACTGATATAGCCTTTTCTTGTGATGGAGATATCAATATTTGTCACTGAGTTTCAGTGTGATTTACCTAGACAGCAGTGTTTAGATAGAGTAAATCTGACATAAGACGATTATTGTAGCTAGATCATTTTTGTTGATTAGTGCATGTATGATTCAGGGTAAGAAGATTTCCGTAGCTAGATCATTTTTGTTGATTAGTGCATGTATGATTCAGGGTGAGAAGCTTTTAAGAAACCGAGCTGTCTGAAGCTCGAATAGTAGTGTTGCTAATCAATGAGTTGTCGATCCTCCGAACTAAGAATCCATGTATTGTAGAAGTACATTAGCTCGGCATCCCGTATCCGGCTTGTGCAGAGTCAGATAGGTAGGATCCTAGCACAGGTGAGCTAGCTTTGCACAAGATAACTCGCCTACACATTTCCAATACTTCTGCAGTGCCTTAATCAAGCCAACTTCAATAAATCTCCACCTTGGCGAGATTTAGGCCTCTGCCACACACTCGACCTTCAATGCACCACCTTGGAAGAGTCACCACTGGTGTTCCCTTCAATTTTGCTCTGAAAAGCCCAATGCCCCTACCGGGTCTCACCTGGCTCCACCAAGCCTCAACGTCATCAACTAGAGGCACCATTGACATCATCTAGGAACAAGCAGAGCAGTGCTTAAACTTAGCTCGCAATACAACATTAGTTAACATATACGCATGGTTGTCACCTGTTCCGATTGTTAGCAAATTGATATCATCAGCTTCTTCTCATGCATTGTCTCGGACAACGTGATACCTCAAGTCAATATGCTTGGTGCGTGCATGGAAGACCTGATTCTTAGCTAAGTTAACTGCACTTTGGCTATCACAATGAAGATCATACATATTCTAGTAGACTCATAGTTCATCCATCAAGCCCCTCAGCCATATCGTCTCTTCCACTGCTTCAGTCAATGCCATGAAAGTAGACAGTGCATAATACAATACGCTAAAGTATACTCCACCAACATATCAGAGCTCCTGACATGGTGAAGACATATCCTTTCATAGATCTCCTTCCATCCCAGTCCTCTGCAAAATCGGAATCAACATAGCCTACAACATGCAGACCTTCATTGTCTCGGCTATAATTAAAACTGATGTCAATGGTGCCATATATGTATGTAAATATTCATTGAACAGCTCGCCAGTGTACTTTTCCCGGAATGCATGTATCTACTCACCATGCTGACTGCAAATGATAGGTCGGGTTGGGTACATATCATAGCATACATCAAGGCTACTACCGCATTGTTTTCGGTGTGCTTTCCATTATCTTCTTCTCTTCTTTGTTTTTTGGTCAATGCTCAGCACAGAGCTTGAAGTGGAGTACAAGCGGAATAACTACAAACGTCATACTTTCATAACGAAATCTCAGTATGATAGACCTCAAATAGCGACTTTGTGGAAAATGAACTATGCCTTCACTACGAACTCTTGAGATTTCAATCCCAAGACACCTCCATGCTTCGCCTAGGTCGTTCGTTTCGAATGCACAACTTAGCTCAGACTTCAGTCTCTAAATCTCTACTTTATTTGATAAAGCAAAGATCGTATCATCAACATAAAACAAGAAATAGATGAAGAACCCATCATCCAACCTCCGAAGAACACGGAATCATCATAGGGGCTTCGAACATACCTTTGATCATTCATCAGAAAGCATTCGAAACCCTTATACCATTATATATGTGATTGCTTCAGCCCATAGCGCGACTTTTTCAGCCTACATGCAAGCACATTTCTGCTCTTATAGCCATCAGGCCGAGACATATAGATCTCCTACTCGAGATCTCCATGCAAGAATGCCGTCTTAACATCTAGTTGCACCAACTTAAGGTCGAGCAGTGCAACTAATGCCAACAGGATCCGAATTGAGCAATGCTTCACCACCGGAGAGAAGACTTCGTTGCAGTTGATTCCTTCCCTATGCACAAGCCTTTTCCCATAAGACGAGCTTTGTGAACATATCCAACTTCGGCTACATCCTCTTGGCGTAGACCCACTTACACCCTATCGCCTTCTTGCCTTTAGGAAGCTCCGCCAGATCCCATGTTTTATTCTTCATCGGTGATTTCATATTCTCGTCCATCGCTTTTCTCCACTTGTCGGGGGTCTTCAAAATGTTCTACATCTTTGAAAGATCAATACTTACAACGAAAAACATGAATGCGGCCATCTTAGTGTATCGTGTAGGTCTTCATATCTCACGCCTTAGTCGCATAGCTACAATGAAATCTTCTGCTATGCAATATGTGGAGAAGAGCTATCTCCACCATCCGACCTTGAACCACCAACATCACCATCATCTGTCTGGAGTACATCGTCTAGTCTCTGATTTAGGCCAGCTAGAGTCTATGACCGATCTGTCTGGAACCTTGGACACCTCCATGTATACTTGCTTCGTATGTGTCTTTTTGGGCTCCACCATTGGTTCATGCTCCTTCAACAATGTTGACTCATCAAACGTCATGTCTCTGCCCACAATCACTTTCCTTCATATCGGACACCACAACTTGTATCACTTGACACCATCGCTCATGCCCAAGAAAATGGCTTTCTTGGCTCTAGTGTCTAGCTTGCCATCCTTCACAGCATAGTAGCTCGGACAGCCCTATTTAAGCAGAGATTCATAGTCAAGAACTGGCTTTCCCGATCAGACCTCCAAAGGATGTCGTTCACACAATGCAGCAGTTGGTATTTGATTGACCAGATAGGTCGTGTATGCTAAGGCCTCCACCCAGAACTCCTTCGATAGGTCAGTAGATAAATACATCAGACATTCTCCGTCAAAATTTGACTCATCCTTCCAGCTACTCTGTTCTGTTGTGGCATACCACTAAAGGTGAAGTGTCTTTGAATCCCTCCAATCTGCGTAACTCTTGAAAGAGGTCCGACATATACTCTCCACCATTGTCACTTTGGAGCCGCCTGACTTTTCGGCATGTTTGAGCCTCAACCAACTTCTTCCATTCCATGAACGTGCTCAGATCTAGGTCTTTTAACTTCAGAGGAAACGCTCAAACCATGCGTGAGTAATCATCAATAAAAGATACAACATAGTGTTTACCTCCCAATGAGGCCCACCTAGTCGGCCCACATACGTCGGTGTGAACTTAGTCAAGCGCTCCCTTCATATTATAGATGGTCGTCCCAAAAGAAGCTTGTATGTTTCCCCAAGACACAATTCTCGCATAACTCTATCTTCCAGGTCTTGGCTCCTCTTAAATAATCTCCTTCGACGAGTTTTTGCAAAACTATTTCTCCAACATGACCTAGACGCATGTGCCAAATAAGCGACACGTCTCTGTCAACCTCATGGGTCAGAGCTCTTGTGCCAGTCACGACTGAACCATCCAAATTGTAGATGTTGCCTTTACACTTCCATTTCATCGATCATAGCTACTCGTGTCACCCTCAGAGCTCCATTCTATATTGTCACTCGACAGCCCTTGGCTTCGAGTGAGCCCAGTGATATAAAGTTAAACTTTAGGTCAGGAATATAGTGTACCTCGTCGATGTCTCGTGTAACACCATCACTCCATCTTCATCAAAACTGACCTGATGCCTACAGTGCTGCAAGCTCGATCACCTAATAGGAATATACTCTTACCACCAGTGTTCTAAATATCGGTCCGATATCCGATATATCGGCCGCAATATCGGTTTTATCACTAGGCCGATACGATATGGGCTTATATATTGCAGTTTTCGATATTTGGGGAAATATCTCCGCACTATCGGGCTGCGGCCGATATTGCGGCCGATATATCCCTTTGAAATATCGACCGCAATTCATAGTTTTTTAAAAACAAAGGTATTGGGTCGGTCCACTAAAAAGTGGATCCGACCGGAGTCACCCAACCCAATCATTTACGTAAAACGACGATAGGCATTAGGATTTTTGTGAGATAATTGCTGCTTTGCTCTAATTCTATTCACACTGATCTGCTCCTCTCGACGCGCCGCTCCGCTCAGCTCCGTCCGGTGAAAATTTCCAATGACATTAGATTGAGCTTCAACATCTGGCATTCAATCTTTGCAAGTAAGTATTTTCTGATCAAGTTGAGTAGTTAAGCCCTTTTTTCAGGTTTTCATTTTTTCCGGTTGTTAATTTTTTTCTCTTACAGTATTGGGTTTTTTCCATCGATAGAGCTTTTGACATCCGGCATTCGATCTTTGCAAGGAATTTTTCGATCAAGATTAGTACTTACTACATAGTATTCTTTACCTTTTTCATTTTTTTCATTTTTTTTCTTTTTCTGAATTTATTCAGTTGGTTTTTTTCAGTCTAGCGCTTGTTCCTAAGAGGGTTTTCCGATCAAGGTGAAAGTTCTTTCCCGTTTTTACATTTATACATTTTTTCAATTTTTTGATTTTTCATCTTCACACTGTTAATAATGATTCACATGAATCATATATTGTAGGTATTTAACTCGTTTGGTTTGTGACCACTTAAAGAAATATTCCACCAAGTGGATGGCCGGTATTCACGTTTAATGAGATAAGTATACACAAAACATACTTTTATTTGAGTTTCTATAGTTTATATTTTCTTAGACTCTTATGCTTTTATTTGACATCATTTTTTAGCCTCTGATATGACACTCCGATATTAAGTCAATATACCCGATATTCATGTTTAACGAGATAAGTATAACCAAAACATATTTTTATTTGAATTAGTATAGTTTATATCTTCTTAGATACATCTTTGCTGACATATGTCATAATTTTTAAGCCTCTGATATGACACTCCGATATTTAGTCAATATCCCCAATATATCCCCGATATCCGCAATCCGATATCAAATTTACTAGGCCGATACGCGACCGATATCCGATATTTAGAACATTGCTTACCACCTTCATAGAAGGTTGTAAAGTACTCTCTGTGTGGTGTCATATGAAAGGATCATCCAAAGTTGAGCATCCAACTATCTGATATCACACATTCTGAAGCACCAATAAGTACCCACTCTTCGACCTCAATGCCTTTGACGACATTGGCTATCGAGTCGTGCTTCTTTTTGCTTTCAGACAATCGCTGACCCAATGTCCTTTTTCTTTGCAGAAAACACATTGGTCCTTCATCAAGTCTATTGGACATTGGACACCCCTAATAATGTTTTGATGATTAACAAATGATTATTGCTGATCTCTTTAATCAAGGGTGTGGGACTTATAAATGAAGCCCTGGCCAAAGGAAAATTCTAATCAAAAGCCTTCAAGGAAGATCAAGAGAGGAGTGGAAGCTCAAACCAAGAACAAAGAATCAAAGAGGAATCTAAGGCACAAGACCAAAGAATCAAAGAGGAATCTTAGGCATGAAGATGGAACTATACAATGCATCAAAGAAGCCAAATTTGGGTATTTTTGATGTAAATTTTATCCATGCTCTTAGATTATTTGTAGGCTTTAGGATTGGAGCAACACACACTTGCAAAAGTATTTAAAACCCACAAAATGATTTAGAAAAGTTTTAAAATAGTTTAGAAATGATTTCATGAAGTTTTCATAGTCAAAAACACATATATCCGAATTAGAGTCGACTATTTTGAATGGTATATAAGCTGTGCTCTCTGGACCCCAAAAAAGGCGACTGCAACGTTACTGGTAGTCGACTGCAGTTGATTGAGGAGTCGGCTACCAGATGAACGGCAGTCGACTGCTTTGAGTTGGCGACACAATTCAATATTTTACGAGATTTTGTTGTTTCGAATGACTAATTGGGCGATAAATGCTAGGATTGGTGGGAGATTTAAAGGGCTTTTTATGAAAAAAATTCTGAGTTTTATAAGCATTCAAGTCTCCTTCTCCAAGCTTTCTTAAGCCAAAACAATTTTCAGCTCAAAGCTTTTAAGCAATTTCTTTCTTGGCTCAAATTGATTTTTTTCTCACTGTTTTAATCTTCTTATTTCCGGGAAACAAATCAATCTTAAGTATCTTGATCTCTCTAAGCAAATCTCATCTTCTTATAGATCAATGGATGGTTTCTTCTTTCCTTAGCCACTTCACAAAGCTTCAATCTCTATTGGCCATAAGGAAGTTGTGGCACCACCACCCATCAAAAGAGATTTGTAAATCCACTATATGAGTGGTGGTAAGTGCCTTAAGTGTTTGTATTACATTTGTTGTAATGTGTTGTAAATATCCTCTTTGAGGTCCTCTTTGGAGAAGATGTTTATTGGATGTATTTGGAACCCTTAGCAAGAGAACTAAGTGTATATTGTAGAAGCCCTCTATTGTGAGGCATTTGCTATCGTTGAAGAGAGTTGTTTAGTGGAAAATTCCAATAAGGAGGTTGGGGATTGGAGTAGCACAAGGTGGATGAACCATGATAATTTCATGTGTATGCGATTGTTTATTATCTCTCCCCCCTCTATTACTCACATTTGTGATTATTAATTCATCTGTGCACTAACTCTATTTCATTGCAAGTATTTCATTGAGTTGATTAAGTTCCAGAGGAGGCAATTCTCTCAAGAGACCAAGGATAAATTTAGAGGATTTAATTTTTATTTGTGCAATTATTTTTGAAACACTAATCACCTCCATCTAGTGTTTAACTTCCTATATACAGGATACACCACGTGGTATCAGAGCGCAATGAGCACATTGGTTGAAAGATGGCATCAACTTCACATCATGGAGAAGGATTCTCTACAACCCGACCCCCACTGTTTGACATACCAACAACCACAACTCGAATATATGTATGATGTATCATCTCCAATTGCTTGACCTGGATATTTGGGCCATAACAAAGAACAGATACAATCGGCCTACTATATTGATGCGATGTATTCGCCCAAAGACCAAATCAGTGACAATTTGTGGAAAAAAATATGAAAAGGTGGAAAACTGTTGATTGCAAATAACTAAGAACACAAGATACCGAGTCTCTTTGAAGAGGAGACTCTCTCTCCAAGCATTAGATGAACGGACTAAAGCATAAACACCGTCAACGATGACGCCTAATTGTTCTTCACAATATTAAACATAAAAGACAAAGACGGCTAGACCTAGAATATAAAACAAGGGAGATTCCAGATCTGCATTGAAAGACCAAAACGCCCCTCTGGAGGCTAAGTCGCGACCCCACGTCTCTTCCTCCTGAAATAAGTCACCATCCCAACCGGTGGCTCGTCCCGCACGACCGAATCGTGTGGGGCCATCCGGCCCATCCCCTAGGGGCGGTTCAGTCACCGCCTGGGGATGTGGCTCGTCCGCATCCACGTAGAAGAGAAACCTTGTCCTCAAGGTGGAAATCTGTGAACTGCTCCTACATCACATCAAACGCTACCTATGTAGCATCACAGTCCGGTAAGCCTGCCCAATGTATCAGTACCTCCCTCCTCCGTCCCAGACCATGTCGTATGGCTCTGTTCCAACAGCACCTAAATGTCATCAGTAAGCGTGGGGGTAAAGCTGACGATATCATCTGATCACCAATCGCCCCCCGTAGCTGGGACACATGAAAGACCGGGTATATCGACGACGACGAAGAGGGTAACCGCAGTTTGTATGCCACGTGACCAATCCTAGCCACAATCTCATAGGGACCATAATATCGTGACGCTAGCTTCTCATTCCTCCTCTGAGCTAACGATCTCGACGGTGGGGTCGCAGCTTCAAGTATACCATGTCACCCTCTTGGAACTCCATCCTGAGCTGCTTCCAATTCACCTTGACCTCGCCCAAACTCTTCGGCCACTGTACGCCCAAAATCACATCGACATTGCCTAACTCCAGGGGCAAGAAATCATCCATGATCTGCACACCCTGCAAGGTCAAGCACAGCCCCTTGCACATCTCACTGCTCTCCTCCATCCTCCCCGTCCCTAATAGCACCGTAAACTTCTCCAAGGTGCTCAGCTGCAATCCATGACGCTCCACTAACTGGCGAGAAATGAAGTTGTGTGATGTAAAACACGAACGATTTAGGGATTTTGGGGGAGAAAATAATTGGCTTCGCACCAAGGAGATGAACTTTCACATGTTTTGAGGGAAAATTGCTTTCAAGTTTTCATTGGTCTTCAAGTATCACAATACATGGCTTCAAATAGAATAACAACCCCTCAACCCTCACATTCTACCTAATGTGACTAAACCAAAAGAGAAAAAAGATACATTCAGATTTCAAAATGGGCTTGGGCTCATCCATAATGAGCTGGGTTGAATACGATGTTTCCTACGTGTAAACCCTTATGTCCCCATCAACTCTCCCCGGGTGGGAAGAACTCGGCTCCGACGAGTGTAGGGCCTGCTGGCTATCATGGTGCTCAAGCAAATCTGAGTCTAGCCTCTGGAGTTCTGTTCTGGTAATCCAAATACAGTCTGATTCTGGCCGGCCTTTCCAACTCACCAAGTAACGCTGATAACCACCTTGCCTGGTTGATATAACATGTTCATCTAATATGCGATCAATCTGCTCTCTATGTGGATGTATGGGTGGTAAAGGGGTGGACAGAGGAATAGCAGGGACACTCGAGTCATCTTGGGAGGGCTCAAAGAATGGATCTGTGGATATAGTTACATGACCTTTATAAGCCAATATATCTTCAATATTAAAAGTTGAGTTAATCCCATAATCTACAGAGAGATCTATCACATATGCATTAGAACCAATTTTCTTTAAGATTTTGAATGGGCCAGCACTACAAGCCTGCAGTTTCTTCAAAGTTCCAGGAGGAAACCTCTCAGATTTGAATCGCACCATAAAATGGTCACCTTCATTAAACTCTTTGAAGCGCCTGTGAGTATCTGCAATGGCCTTATTTTTCATTACTAGAATGAATTCTCCTGCTGATCTCTTTATGCAAGTCATGAATGTGTTGTGCAAATGACTCAGCTGACTCAAACACTCTATGATGATGCAATATGGGAATGATGTCTATATGCTTTCTAGGTTTGCAACTATGGACTACCTCGAATGGACTCATGCCAATGGACCTATTTATTGACCCATTATATGCAAACTCGGCAGTGGACAATATCAGATCCCAATTCCTAGGATTTTCACCCACTAAGCATCTGAGAAGATTCCCTAACTACGGTTCACTACCTCAGTTTGACCATCAGACTGGGGGTGATAAGCAATGGAGAACTTGAGCTTAGTGTCCATCATATACCATAGGGTTTTCCAGAAGTAGCTCATGAACTTTACATCCCTATCAGACACTATACTCTTGGGCAGACCATGGAGACGAACGACCCCATCAAAGTAAAGCTTCGCAATGTGTGAGGCATCTAAAGTCTTGGAGCAAGGGATGAAGTGTGCCATCTTGGAGAATCGATCCACAATGACAAAAATTGAATCGTGCTTTTTAGGTGTGCGTGGGAGTCCTAGCACGAAATCCATACTAACGTCTTGCCAGGGACAATCTGGCACATGTAAAGGTGTGTAGAGGCCAGTATTCTGCTTTCTATGCTTAGCCATCTGACATACTCGACATTGCTCCACCAGAGTGGCTACATCTCTCTTTAGGCTCGGCCAATAAAACCGACTCTCTACCGACTCAATCATCTTATCTCTCCCAAAGTGTCCTGATAAACATCCAGCATGTATCTCCCAGACAATAAAATCTCTCACAGAAGTACGTGGGATATATAACTGTGTGGCCCTAAAAAGATACACATCATGCACGAAATAACTATCTTGCTCTCGTACTAACTCATCCTGAAGGATAGCAAAAATCTCGTTAAAGTCTGGGCACGACATGTAATCTTCATTAATCTTCTCGAATCCTATCACCCGAACACTCATAGCAAATAATAAAGCCACCTTGCGACTGAGTGCGTCAGCGGCCCTATTCTCAGCCCATGCCTTATGATTGAGGACAAATGCATACTCCTGAAGAAAACCAACCCACCAAGCATGTCTAGAGTTTAGTTTCTTCTGGAAATTGAGATATTTCAAGGCCTCAAGATCCAAGTACAATACAAATTCTTGCGGTAGGAGATAGTGTCTCCAATATCGTAATGCATGCACTACCGCATAGAATTCCTTAGCGTAGTTTGGCATCACTAAGTTTCTCACTAAAATATGCCACAGGATGCCCTTCTTGACTTAAAACTCCGCCTTTACCAATACCTGACGCATCACATGCAACTTCAAATGCTTTCATGAAATCCGGGAGGCCCATAACAGGCGCCTTAGTCATACTTTCCTTTATATCCTCAAACGCCTTGGCGGCAAATTTGGTCCATATAAAGTCCCCCTTTTCATTCAGTCAGTGATTGAGGACATGATGGTGTTGAATCCCGCTATGAATCAACGGTAGAATGTAGCTAACCCATGAAAACTCCTAACCTCGTGTAGGTTGCGAGGTTCCGGCCAATCTACTATCGCTTGGATCTTTTGGGGATCCGCGCGCACTCCCTCTGAGGAGACAACAAAACCTAAGAAGATGACGCTATCAGTCAAGAAGGAACACTTCTTAAGTTTTGCATAAAGGCTCTCCTTTCTCAGGGTAATGCATACCTGCCATAAGTGGTCTATGTGTTGCTCCCTAGATTGGCTATAAATAAGGATGTCATCAAAGCATACGACTAGAAATTTCCCCATGAATGGTCGTAGTACTTGAGTCATCACTCTCATGAATGTGCTAGGGGCATTAGATAGGCCAAAAGGCATGATCATCCACTCATATAAACCATCAGCTTCGTTTTGAAGGCCGTTTTCCATTCGTCCCATGGGCAGACTCTAATCTGATGATAGCCACTCTTAATATCTTTGAAAATATTGTGGCGCCAGTCATCATATCAAGTATGTCATCAAGCCTAGGGATAGGAAAACGAGACGTGACCGTGATCTTATTAATGGCACGGCTATCCACACATTCTCCATGATCCATCTTTTTTAGTGTGAGGAGAGCTGACACTGCAAATAGGCTCATACTTTCCTTGATAAAACCTTTGGCTAACAATTCGTCAACTTGCCTTTTCAGCTCAGCATGCTCAGTGGGGTTCATTCGGTAATGAGGCAAGTTGGGAAATGTAGCCCCAGGACTAAGTCTATGGCGTGCTGAATATCAGGCAAGTTGGGAAGTGTAGTCCCAGGGTTGTCGAGTGACCATGGAGAATATAGCTCTGAGTGCGGTGCACTTGGCTATGAATCGGGTCTTTCATGCTCGTACCAAGCATATCGATGTGAGATTCCACTTTGTCAGAGACTGGGAGAAGAAGACGACATCAATTTGCTAAAGATCAGAACAGAGGACAACCTAGCAGACATGCTGACAAAGGTTATATCGGAAGTCAAGTTCAAGCATTGTTTGGACTTGCTCAATGTGGTTCCTCGATGAAATTGATGTCGGCCCCAAGAGAGGGCATTGTGACTCGAAAGAGTCCGTCCCAGAAGGGGACATTCGTAACTCGGTGGAGCAGTTGATCCTTCGGGACATTTGGCTCTTCGTAGCAAAATGGTGGGTGGAACACCAATCGATGCTCTACCAAGGTCAGTAAGGGTCGTTCGTTGGACGAAGGCTCGAATCTCGCCAAGGTGGAGATTTTGGAAGTTGGCTTGATTCGGTGCATGAGAAGCATTGGTCATAGTGACGCGTTATCTTGTGCAGAGATAACTCGACTGTGCTCAGGTTCGACCTATCTGACTCTGCACAAGTCAGATACGATGATACTAGCATTTGGTCTTTTACAGCACAGTTGGTCGATCGATCGTCACTTCGAGTCTGAAGGTCAATCGCTCAACATTATGTCATTCGGTCATAATTCGGTTAAAGTTCAGTCGAATGATCGTATAGTGGCTCGATGGTTGATGGCTCGTATACATGGCTCAACACTTCGATCGTTTAATACAAAAGGAAAATCACTCGATCGAATGGGGCCCATTGGGATGCGGCTCACTAGAATGCGGCAGAGGCCCACTCGGGTGCGACATCATTAATTACGTTCAGCTGTGAATGGATTGGATATTGTAATTGTTGGGATCTGTATCCATAGGAATTCCTAGCCGATAATGACACCTATTATAACTTAGGGTTATAAATATGGAATTTTAGGTTAGGGTTTTGTGTTTAACATTTTATAACCTTTGAGTGAGCCACCATTTGTCAAAGCCAACTTTGACAGATTGTATTATGAGCTTTTGGGGCTAGATTTGTTAGGTTTTTATCATGCATAACTAGTTTATATGTAGCGGAAAATTAGAAACCTACCAAGATCCATGCATTTCAAATTGATTCGAATAGATTACTAACCTTTGTGACAATCTGAATGTGTCAGATTACAGGTGCTGCTCTACGAACGACCACCCTCAATTGGTATCCACACGCGAACGTCACGAACAGTAATTGCGATGATGCTAGCTCCTTCTCCGCAACTAGGGTTTCTCTTACCCTTTTGTTTTTCTCAAAAACGGAGGAGATAGATTGAAATCGTAAAAAACTGAAAATCCTCTTTCTACATCTTATATAGAATCACACGCTAACGCCATAACGCATTTCAGTTACGCGATATCTTATGGATAAGAATCACATGTTAACCCCTTAACGCATTTCAGTTACGCGACGATATCTTAAGGATAATATCTTAACGAGATACAATATCTGACAGTTAAGATATTTCGCCTTATAACGAATTTCAAATCAAATTCGAAATCACGTTTAAACCCTATCATATCCATTACGTTCTTTGAGTGCGACCTAATAGGCTCATAACAAATTGACAGTGGGCCTAATCCCATTAAAAGCCCACGAGTCATAATTGGTCTCTAGCAAAACTTTATGACAACCCAATTAATATGAATATCGTTAGTCCGATATTAACCTAACCAATAGAATACGGCATAATTCTTTTGTCACACGATATCCTATTTGAACATAAGTCATGAACAGTGTCATACTTATATTGTTCAAATATTTAATTTCTCGCTTACTAAGTAGACTGATAAAATAAAATGACATTCATTTGAGCACGGCCATGCATTTCTCAGTCCTACTTATCGAGGGGCCTATTAGATATCTCTCATAAGAGAGGGACAAATTCAATCTTGTTCATTCACTTTCATCTGCATAATTCACATCATATTCAATCATAACCTTTATGATTATCTGATTAAAGATAACGTTTGTTTATGTCAAAACATGATGTTCCTTATGTAGGAAACTGTGATGATCTCAGTTCTAAAGATTCTATGACATAACTATTATAAGATCATTTATGACACTAATCCATGTAATGATCTCATATCGAGTCTATCCAGTACATGTTCTCCAACAAGTACCTATAAGTTTGATTTATATCACCATACAAATAATTATTTAATAATTATCAACCAAACTCATACTAGTCTTAATTCATTATTAAACATTTAACGATGAATGTCTAGGGATGCTTAGAATAACATAAAACAGTTATTCAAACTATTATAAAGAAACATGCAAGCAATATAATAATAACAATAAGAGAAACATTTTATAAATGAAAATGACATAACATAAAAGTACACATATTTGGCCTAGGGCAAAACCACTAACAAGATTTGTGTGCTTCTTCGTTAGATGAAGAAAAGATGTGTATTGTTCTTTCCCTTTCGTAATAAAGCTCATCGGTGTTCCCCCTTGGCCGGTCCACGATCTAAAAGCAATTCTCTAAGTGCTCTATTTCTGTTTGTATGTCCATCTATCCAATGTTCATCAGCAATCCATCGTTTCTGCTGTGATGTGTCCCAAGGCTAGGCCACGAGGCACAACAAATGTCCCCTTGAAATTAAGCAATATATGTTTTGAATTTAATGTTCATACGTTAGATGCTATTGTCTTTGTTTATGAAATCTGAATTTGCTGTGTCTTCTAAATTATTACAAAAAATATGTGGGTGCATAGAGCCATGAGAGGAGGATTTGGCAAGTCAAAAGCTCCACTTTGTTATTATTTATCTCTCTATTTAATGTGTTCAACAACATAAAAGAATGTAACAAATCTATCTGCAAAATCATCTAATCCTTATTTGATTGAGTTTGCATCACGGAATCAAGTCGGCTTATTTGTATCCTTCTTGTTTCACGAATCAGGTCGGCTTAATTAAGTATGACTCCTTTAAGTTCTATATTTTGTTTGAACCAATATAAGTATTGGATTTGAACCGAAACCAAATGTGCTCACCATCTATTCGTTCATTAGATGATTAACATTGTACTATTTTAGCCTGTTACCGACAGTCAAACATTATGCCTTTGTGGGTTATGTATTCACAGTTCAATCTATGTTATGACATGCTCTATAACTCTATTAACTAAGTAACACCATCTAAAAATCGTTATATGGCTTTTCTAGCTTGTCATATATTAGTATTAGTATTATCCAAAGTGAAAGCAGATTGTGTTTTCTTGATTACCGTTAGGCTGAGCTCTAACTTCTTGTAATTCTTCTTCAGGTTTCTCCTTGTTTTTGAGAAATAGATGAGCAACATGCACCCCTAAGGTGTTAACCCAGTATCTTGATATATCTCACGTCTCACCTCTTGTATATCAATCTCCCTAGTTCATCTTTCCCCTACCTTTATTATGTATCATTGTCAAAATTATGAATCAGGTAGCATTGTCAAATTATGAATCATGATGAAACAGTTAATAGCTAAAAGTAGAAAATTTTGCACTTTTGAACTTTCTGATTCCATTGATCGCATTTGGTCAATGATTATTTGTATCTTTCGTATGTTCGATTCATTATCACCAGATTATTTCTTCTTCTATGATGTTTAGAATCTTTCATTGTCCATGATTTCTTTTGTGGGGACATATGGAAATGATTTAACTGGTAGATGATTAAATAATTTACTCTTTTGATCTTTGGGTTTGCCTATATGTAATCTTCTGAAAGTTATCAACATAAAAATGGAAATGTTTGCATGAACGAAAATCTTCAACCCATCAGGTACATTCATAAACGGTATTGTCTCTTTTTTCATCTCTCTCTTTTTCCTTTAAGGGTCAAGCCATATCTGTTTGTCATGTTAAACATGTGAAATCAATGTAAAATTACTTAATTAATCACCGGGCCAGTTCAAGCATAAATGATTCCGAAAGAGAAACAAAATATGAGGCCACATATTAAAACAAAATTTTTTAGGAGCCTTTTAATATAACTGAAATTAGTAGGACAGAAACCCCTTCCAGACCAAGCGTGTTACAATCTTAAAAGTAAAGGAAACAAGGATCTTGTTTTTTAAATCAAAAGCATCTATTACATCACATATCATTGGAAAAATTATGCTTCCCAAGATGGATGATATTGCCCCCTTAGCATTTAAATAAAAGCAACTATCATAGCATGTCACTTAGAAAATTACGCTCTCCAAGCTCCCCAAGATAGATGATATTGACGCATTAGCTTTATATTAACATGGAAAAATTTATAAAACAAAACGTCCTTCAATACATTTTTCTAGCTTGTGAGAAGCAAAGATTTTTACTGAAGTTTTATTATAGAATACTCAACCCATTTAACCTATATTGAGGCATGATTGATCTTAAATATGTTTTTAGTATTTTTCAACTTGGAAAACCGCTTTCGGCAGAAGCAACTATTACTGGGATGGTCAACAATATCATATATGAAATGCTAATATTAGGAAAAGAATTCGTCTTACTAAAATAATCTAAAATCAAAATTGGAGCATTAATTTTTGCAGGTAAGACTTCTTTTAGGACTCTTAACTCTGAAAAAAGATCAGACCATCAATATCAGAATGTTCACCGACTTTCAAAAAAAATTCAAGATCTATGCAACGGCTCTAATGGTGGACATTGTTTAAACAACACACAACACAATAAATAGATAATAAAATAATCGATGGTGCACAAAGATCAATACTTAAAGGCTTTAATCTAAAAAATATGACCTGAGATATCAGAATAGTTTTCCGGTCTCGGTCTCCGTTCTGAATCAATCTAGTCTTTTTCTTTTTCTAGCTGATCTGATCAATGAATTCTTAAACTGTAAACAAAAAACAAATATCAGATGCATACTTGCATTTGTTACTCCTTTGCTAAACGAAAAATAGAGTATGATTAGTATTAAACATATATCAGATGAATTTAGCTATTAGATTAAGTACGGTCTCATTTGCTTCACACTACAATACTAAATTAAACATCTATCCAGCTACTACATTAAACTCATTTTCTTTTAACTCGCTACACAACCATGACAATACAAACTCAACTTAGATTTCTTCCAAATAAACGCTGAATCTTAACCAAATCAAAATATAAAACATTCCAAAATTCTAACACCCATTACAACTTCAAAATTCTCTCAAGAAAACACCAATCAAAGAAAATTTATATTCGTCGTTAGTTTTCTCTTGACAATTAATTGTCCTTCATTTCCTTCAAAAACTAAATCTTAGCGATACAAAAGTCATCTGCTTCACATTTCCATCTAAATATGCAGCCTTCAGCTCCAGAACCAACCCTAAAAACCTAACTCCCTGTAAAAACCCGATTAATCACGAGAATTTTGCTATTAAAAGTGCTCAGATCTAAGCGCACACTGGAAATTCGAAGCTCACCTAAGGTCCGAATGAAGGAGTCTCCAGTTCCGGTGGCGGTCGAGGCTTTTGTGGTTGGGGACAGAAGCGTCGATGCGGTCGGGGTGCTCAGGTGACGCACTGACGCCGAAGAGACTTAGAGGGATAGAGGGAGAGAGAGAGAGAGCGAGAGCGGCGGGGGGGGGGGGGGGGGGGGGGGGGGGGGGGGGGGGGGGGGCACCCGAGTTGATGGCTAGGGTTTCTTAGGGTTTCTTCTCGAAACTCTTTAAGTTGAAGCTGGCTGGGTAAGAGAGAACGGGCTGGGCAAATTAAATTGAAGCGGGCCAAGATGCTGTTGGGCTGAGGAAGAATAGGAAATATGATGTCTCCCATGTCTAAAACGGTGGCTTAAGTTACTTTAGATCCGGCCCTTAATCATAAAAGCTTTAATATTCAAGGGAAATGATGCATACATGAAATTTGACCAAATTAATCTTTGCCCACATGTGACATCACTGCGTGGAAATGATGCCATGTGGACCAGAGCTTTGTAGGAAAAATGTTGTACGACTAGTTAAGACTGCTACTTGCATTGATGATGTATATTATGACTTGGTTCTCCCTTAAAAAAATTGGTGTGCCTAACTGTTGATGGGAAAATCCGTCGGAGAACCAAGGTTACGATGGTCGGCTGATGACGGTGATGATGAATTGATAAGTCGTCGACTGAGGGCAAAGATTGACCAGTAGATGGATCAATTCCACGAGCTGTCGACGTCTGCAACACGATGAACCTGTCAAAAGTGGGCCGGGCTTGGATTCGACCCAAAACCCATCCGAAGTCAAAGTAAACGCGTATAGTAAGAAGCGAACTTTGTGAGTCCGAACTATCTATCCCGAGCTATAATTTAAGTGGAGAAAGCTCAAGTATGTATAATGATACCTCGCTTTTTAGCTGGAATTATTTCGAACCCCTCCTTTGTAGGAGAATCATTCCCTTTACTATAAAGTCAAGTGATTGATGACGACTCATCGTCTTCCGGACGGTCGTCATTGTGTAGAATATCAAGAGATTGTCCATAACAATCATTGATGGCGAGGATCATAAATGGCCACCATTAAATGATGTCATTGAATGCTATCGTTGAATGCCTCCATTATTCGGTAATTGAAGAGTCGTGTATTCCAAGCGACGTACCGGCTTTACCATTGATTGTTGAGAATCTTAAGGGTCATGCTCATTAAATGAGGTAACGGTCGCTTTCATAATTTGTCGAAGTAAAGGCCTTGCGTACAACATTGCTGATCTTGTAAGGATCAATCGTATTCAAAGATCCGATCTTTCACACGGTACCTGATTATGAATCGAGCTTCCAATTCAGCTATATAGTTCGTCATATTCAAGTTATATATGAGCTATATTTTGCTCGTAACAATTACCCTCATTATTCGATCCTCAACTTAGAAATCGACGGTTCTGGTTCGGATGACGTGTCGTTTTTTCATTGGTCAGGCACGGATTCCGGAGAGACGTAATCAAGTTTTCCGTCAAAAAATTATGTCACTTGATTTTGAAAATCGAAACGGTCGGAGATCTTGCCATGTGGTCTGGTATGAATGGCTAGGATTTCTCCGATCATTTTATAAATACGAGGCATCCCTTCGAAGAGAAATTTCCTTGATTTCGCGTAGATTAACCCCTCACGCTTTTCCAGCGATTCCTCTCTTCTCCGGCCATCTTCTTCGATCAATCTACAGTTCAAGATACTTATCATTTTACTAAACATGGCTTCTTCTCCTTCAATTGATTCCGAAACCAATAGAGTATTAGAGAGTCTTGGTTTAGGCATGGGTGATGTTGTAGCTCAAGAAACAATAGTATCGACTTCTGCTACAAATAGCGAATGTGTCGTAGGGGGATTATCGGGTATCTCACATGAGATTTTGACAATTATTTCTGTTGCTCGGACCTCCGTGATTCCACTCATACGATCCCAGTTCATTTGCCCCATACGACATTAGGTTGCCTACCCATACTGATATGATACCAAAGCTTTCGGTGTAGGACTTTGTTTTCCTCTTCATCTGTTCTTTGTTGTCGTTCTTTCTTTCCTTGAAATTCTATTATGCCGACTTAGCCCGAACTCCGACAGTGCGATTATTAGTTTCATCGTAATTTGTTCGGCTAATGGGTAGCACCGACCCTCCCAATCTTCCAATTTTTCTTTCAATTAAAGTCATGCTCTGCCCATTTCTATATTTATGCACGAAAAAGAAGCGCGCTCATCTTGGACTTGCTGAACAAGATACCCGATTGGAAGACGGAGTATATTTTCATTTTGATGACCGAAGTGCCGCTCTTCAAAACTCTGTGGGGGCGAGATCAACCACTTAGCTTTAAAAGACATCGTACTCCTCGACGAATCATAGAAAAAGATGGCAGATCGGCTCCATGAAATTCCGAGTTCGGAAAGATCGTTTAAGAAATTGACATCCAAAGAATTAATCGGAAGCTATGTTTGGCCCGAAGGTAAACCACTCTTCATAGAAATTATCAATCATTTTGCTCACCCTAATCTTTCGTCGTCCTGCAGGCTCGGTGTAGAGGAATATGCCCTCGGATCATTTGTATTTGATGCAAATGATAATTTAAGCCTAGATAGGGACTAATTTGCATATGATGCAAAAGAGATTAAATGTGTCTTAAATTGTTTAAGACTATATTTAATTAAATAAACGTGTTGAAAAGGTTACCTAGATGACGGGATCGTCCCGCTCTAAACGCAGGTTCAAACTGCGTCAAAAACGGAGTCCAAATGCACAAGTTATAGCCAAAACAAGTTAGCCCAAACTGTTGGGCTGAAACCAGCGAAAATGGAGGCACACCAAGCCCGAATTTTCTGGTTAGGGTTTTTTGAAACCTGGGATTTTCTTGACGGCTACGTTTCTAAGAGAAGCATGACTTTTGGCTAACTTTGGACAATTGTTTGAAGGGTCAAACAGACTCGGATTGACGAGCCGTTTTTTCCTACACGTTCACCGTTGAACCCTCTTCGATTTGGTAGGTTGTACCAACATTGAAGCTCAACGGTGAGGGAGTTAAAATTCGAGGAAGTTTGCCATTTGTGAAAGGCAAACTAACTTGATTTAATTAATCCCAAATTAATAGTCCCACCTCAGTTGTGGAGAAAAGGGGAGAGTCAGCCGCCTCTATAAATAGAGGCCCTCCCCCTTCCTCATAACTCGTCCCAAGCTCTAGATCTGAGCGGCTCTCGTAAATGTTGGAGCACGCTCGGATCTAAGCTTAAATTAATATTTCTCCTCTCCCTATATATTTCTGCCTTGCTCCTGAGGGCTCTAGCAAAGCCGTAAAGGAGTTCGGATTCAGATCCGAAATCTAGGCGGAGGTTTCACTCGCGTGAAACTTTCTTCGGCGCGTGGTTGGCTCGGCGACATGGGATTGATCGCCTCGGGATGCGGAGTGGTTCGAGGAGCGGTTCGGGGAGCGGTTCAAGGAGCGGCTCGGAAGACGGTGCGGAACATCTCGCCTGCCCCAGGGTTGAGATTCCGGGTATGTGTTTATAAGCATTAGTTTAATTAAATCGCAGTAGGCTAGATCCTTCTTGGGATGGTCAGACACATCCCAAGTCGGCATAGATCTTGGATTAGGGTCTGGACCTTAGGGTAAATGTTAATTAGATTAACATGTTAATTTTTTCCGCTGCTTTTCTGTCTATGTTCCGTCCGACTTAGGACGGGCATAGAGTTTTTGTGCCCTAAGGGTCCCAGAAAACCCTTCAGTGGTATCAGAGCTTGGGTCTGTGTAACGATCTAGCCTGCGATTTTATTAAACCATGAAATGCTTTTAAATGCTTTTAAAAATGTTTTTAAAGTTATGAGATAATTTTCAAAAATGTTTTAGATGTTCAAAGATTCTATTTGATAAATTTTGAACATGGAAATGTTTAAATGACGTTTTAAAATTTATGTGATAATTTTTTATACTAAATTTAAATCTTTTAAAATTTATGTGATAAGTTTAAAGTGCCTAAAATTTTATATGATAAATTTTTAAGCATGAAAGTTTTTTAAAATGATGTTTTAATTTTATGAGATATTTTAAAACTGATTTTAAAGGTTAAAATTTTTATGCGATAAATTTTTAAAGTAGCATGCAAATTTGTGATTTTAAAAACAAGTTTTTATGAGATAAAAATAAAATATTTTAAAATCATATTTTAAATTTAAATGGTAAATTTATGTATGCATGCTAAAATTGTTTATGCGATAAACTTAGTCTATTTAATTGTTAAATAGTTGTGCACTATCTTTATGCGATAAATTAGTGTAGCTTTATTTTAATGGCTAGTTCTTCTTGTCCCTTATTTGATAACACAAGACAACCCTTTAGGTTAGTCATTAAAAATGATTAAAATTTATTACTTGAATTTTAATGACATGCTATGTTTTAATAAAACATTAACAACACTCCAAGACCTAATTTCTGATTAGGGTAGTCCTTTTAATGAATCTTAATTCTAATTGTTATAATTAATTCTCATTAAAGGACTTCGCTTTTAGCATTGTTAATAAAGTTTATTAAAATCCTAATATCGATTAGGATAGCACGTGAACCTTATAGTTGATAAGAACTTAATAAAAGTTATTAAACAAATCCTAAAATTTTGAATTTAAGGATACAACTAGTTGATAGGATTAATTAGTTGTTAATAAAAGCTGTTTAGTCTATGGCACACATACAAAAATGACAAGCTTCATTCAATGGACCATGATCCAGTCAATGTGCTTGGCTAAGAGTTCTGGATCACCCTTTAAGGGATAGTGATCCTGGCTTAGTCAATTCCCTGGCTGTGTTCTGCTGGACCGCAATGTCGCGAATCATGATTGTATGACACCATGGACTATATCTAAGTCAAATAAGTTAATAATCTTTTTCAAGATTAGCCGTAGCCCTCCTTGTTTTAGGGGTTAGCTACTATAGGACCCGTGTTACAGTTGTTGAGATACCCTTAAGCTGTGACATGGCAACCCTGTAGAAATCAACTCCTTAAATACATAAGATGAAATCTTGATTGACCCAAACCGTCGTCTCGTACCCCGAGCGCCGGTGTAAGTTAAGTCAATGATGTAGTCTGACTAGATGTAGTCTAAGTTCTGACCCAAACCGACGTGTCGTGAATACCCCGAGCGCCGGAGCAAGTCAGGCTAGACACGAAAATAAGGGTCCGACTAGACTAGACATTGTGATTTGGATGAGCACCCTCATGATCACAAATGGCTAGGGGTAAAAACCGATTAAGTGGGTTGTATCTGATATGATCGATGAAGAGTCATCTTCCGATCGCAGAGTCAAGCAACTTGTTGAGCTACCCTCAAGGTTGTTAGGCTCAAGGTGATTGGACCTCTTACCCATTAATTTTAATTTGATTAAATCGTTCGTTATTAAGCTTTGAAACGATCGTAAAAATAGTGGGAGGATATAGATAGATAAAAGCCATTTTACCTATATTTAATATTGAACGTATGCTAAACTAGGGCAAGACTATGTTTACCGAAGGAATCTAATTATAATATTTTATTGGAATAAGTCAACTGGTCAAATAGGTTGATTAATTGAATATCAAGTTAAATTCTAATTGATAGAATTAAAATTATATTCTCGTTGACATTATTAAAAATGACATTCTAAAGAAACAGACTTGAGAAATATGATTTCATTAAGCTCCGGGTCCAACAAATAAATTCAAGCTACATGACACTCGTCTCTATATGAGGCAGCTTGAACATATAGGATATTCGAAGTATGTTTCTCCCTACAACTTGTCGAGCTACCCTCAAGGTTGTATGGACAAACAATTTTGATCCGCAAAGTTCAAGAATTCGATCAAACTGTTTGAGTCGAATGCGAGTGCATGAGCGGTGCAAGACTATGTATCCCAACCGGATCTTGAGACAAGCAACTTCTTGAGCTACACTAAGAGATTGCAACTCTCAGGCGTTTGGATACATGAGATGCTTGCATAACTATTTATTTATGTTGGGTTATTTAATATCTAAATGTGATTTAGAAAAAGGAAGAAGGCGCTCCGGAAAAGTCAATTGAGAAAGTTAGTTTAATTTATCATTAGCAAAGGCATAAGGAGGAGGAAATAAAATGTGACATATTTTGATGTCACGATTTCGTAATTATTGTTATACAAAAGGTTAACACATTTTGACGAATGTCGTCACTTTTCTTCTGAAGCAATGAGTAATATGTATAACATAATATATATATTAAATGTTAATATATAAATACACAAGATAGTAGCAAACTTATATGGCAAAATAGACTAAGCCGTATCGAGAGACTAAGCTTCACAAGTCACATAAAGAGGGGTCTGACCTCTCGTATTATGAAGTCTACGGACACTTGTGAGTCTTATCCTCTTAGATATAATGGCCGAAACCCATCTGTGAGACAGTGGGAGAATGAGTTGTCGAACTCAGTCTGGTACATACTGATGTACCCGAGTCTAGATTAACCAAAATAAGTTATTCGTATATTTTATTAAGACACGTGTTCTTGATGAAACACAAGTATGATAAAATAAAGAACGAAATGACTAAAGTATTTAAACTGATTCGATTAGATCGAATGGTCAAATACTTAGCTATATTAAATCTTGCATAATTAAAAGTAAATATGATTTTCTCTCAGGTCAAGTCTGTTAACACATCGGTGTGTTAAAAGGTATGAATCACACTTAGTTGGACTTGGTGTGATCCATTGTAAGTGACTCTGAGTTAAGTCCTCCCATTGGGTTAAGTCCCAGATAGTAATGCCTAGGTTTTGATAATGTTCTGTGAGGACATTATCAATAAGATATTCATTAAATCAACCGTAATGAAGTTGTAAAATTACTCGAATCTCGTGAGACGAATTGTCGAGTTAGACATCATGACTGATGATGACTTGGTCAACTTCCCGGACAAAATTCGGAGTAGTAACTCTGATTTAAAACGTGATGCAACCAGAATAAGTCCGTGTGCGTAAATAAATTTTGGAATTTAGTTTACGTGCCCAAGGAAAATGTTTCCTCACTTAGTGCAGGTAAATCTTTAAGTTGAAAGATTGGTGCAGAAAAGAAAATAGTGAAGTACAATCATGTTGGTAGAGAACGATTTTCATCCTAATTCCTATAAAACGGATTATTATGAAACTGTTTTCACCAGCAGATGTGTACAGATCTACTCGGACCAAGCTCGATGTAAACGCTCAAGTTGACCATGAAAATTTGAGCATTCACTTATATGTTCGTTTTTATAAATATGATTTAGACGAACCAACTTATATGAATTGGCCAGAAAGTTTTCAAGGTCAGTGGGAGCGTATAAATTACATGCGAGGCATCAAAGAAATGGAACATATATTTTGACAAAGTAAGCAAAAAGTTTGATAATTTATCAGAAACAGATATGAGCCATTTGAAATGACCATTAACTAATTTAAGATTATTATCGTAAGGTACGATGAACTGGATAAGATCCAAATAAATAAAATGTTATGGATTCCGACAGACCAAATGAATTATTTGAATGAGATTCAAATGGTTGGTCTAATATGAACATAGAAACTCCTTAAGTCTATAGTGTAGACGGTTTTAGCAGATCCACTCACGAAGGCTCTACAACATGAAGTCGGGAAAACTTATGTGTAAAAACGGTATTAGATACCGAGATAAATGGGCCTGAGTGCAAGTGAGAGATGTTGAGAGATGATACCCTCGAGGTTATCTATCTTCATGTGTGAATAGCACAAACATCTTGTTCGAAATAACAGTAAGCTGTTTGGTAATAATTTATCTAAAGTTATGTTATAATGTAGTTAACATTAGATATTAACTTAGGTAAAGTCCTGAGACTTTATGCAAGGTCAAACATGTATCGAGATGAGTATCTCGATCATGGAGAAATGTTTGACTGTCTGTAGCATAAGTCTAAAAGGGTTCGTGGTCGTAGATGTTTCGAGACAAGGATATCGAAACATCTGATGGACCATTGTGTCTTAGTCTTCACCGTTTAGCGGTGGCAATGATCTCATGATCGCTTGACTTGACGAAGTCGTAGACGAGACACAGGTGCTCATTAGAGAATGAGTTCACTGAACGATCCAAAAGAGTGATCATATGGTTATATTGACCAATCTGTCAATGATGACTCTTAGTGATGATAGGCTAGTTGGTCTTTTGACTTGAGGTCATTTTGACGAACCTGTGCATGAACGGTGCCACTTAGATCAAATGACCTAACTTCGAGGCAAGGCCTGTCGAAAGATCTTTGATTGGGTGACACTTGAAGCGTATGAGGAGAGTAATGACAAAGAGAGGATTCGTCTCTCCCGGTCAATGTGAGTTAGTGTCGTAGGGTTAGTTCGGTCTTTAGTAAAAACTCTGGCCAGAGTATGTTGGAAGAAGTCCAACATTTTTGACTAAAAGATCAATAGAAACTAACCGGAGTCAAGTTATTGGGGTTGACAGTTTGACCGTACCCTAGACTTGATCTACACGACATAGTTAAGAAGAAGAGACTATAACTGCGGAATTCATCACGGAAACAGTCAGGGTAGTCCCGACAATACTCATGTCAATGAGTCAACCACATAATGATGATTCCTGAAGCAGGGATGGCAACCACTGCTCATGGTCACTGCCATATAGGGCTTCGAGCCCAACCTGTTGTAAGGGTCAGGCTGTAGGGTCTCACACAGAGTACGATCTTCGTCTAGTAATAGGTAGAAATTAGTTAGGGAGAATAATTTGCATTTGATGCAATGGATAAAATATTGCAAAAGATGTTTGCAATCATCTCATGCATTCGGGATAAATGATCCTGAGTGCAAGTGGGAGATGTAGCGGAATATGCCCTCGGATCATTTGTATTTGATGCAAATGATAATTTAAGCCTAGATAGGGACTAATTTGCATATGATGCAAAAGAGATTAAATGTGTCTTAAATTTTTTAAGACTATATTTAATTAAATAAACGTGTTGAAAAGGTTACCTAGATGACGGGATCGTCCCGCTCTAAACGCAGGTTCAAACCGCGTCAAAAACGGAGTCCAAATGCACAAGTTATAGCCAAAACAAGTCAGCCCAAACTGTTGGGCTGAAACCAGCGAAAATGGAGGCCCACCAAGCCCGAATTTTCTGGTTAGGGTTTTTTGAAACCTGGGATTTTCTTGACGGCTACGTTTCTAAGAGAAGCATGACTTTTGGCTAACTTTGGACAATTGTTTGAAGGGTCAAACGGACTCGGATTGACGAGCCGTTTTTTCCTACACGTTCACCGTTGAACCCTCTTCGATTTGGTAGGTTGTACCAACATTGAAGCTCAACGGTGAGGGAGTTAAAATTCGAGGAAGTTTGCCCTTTGTGAAAGGCAAACTAACTTGATTTAATTAATCCCAAATTAATAGTCCCACCTCGGTTGTGGAGAAAAGGGGAGAGTCAGTCGCCTCTATAAATAGAGGCCCTCCCCCTTCCTCATAACTCGTCCCAAGCTCTAGATCTGAGCGGCTCTCGTAAATGTTGGAGCACGCTCGGATCTAAGCTTAAATTAATATTTCTCCTCTCACTATATATTTCTGCCTTGCTCCTGAGGGCTCTATCAAAGCCGTAAAGGAGTTCGGATTCAGATCCGAAATCTAGGCGGAGGTTTCACTCGCGTGAAACTTTCTTCGGCGCGTGGTTGGCTCGGCGACACGGGATTGATCGCCTCGGGATGCGAAGCGGTTCGAGGAGTGGTTCGGGGAGCGGTTCAAGGAGCGGCTCGGCGTGGGACGGGAGCGGCTCGGAAGACGGTGCGGAACATCTCGCCTGCCCCAGGGTTGAGATTCCGGGTATGTGTTTATTAGCATTAGTTTAATTAAATCGCAGTAGGCTAGATCCTTCTTGGGATGGTCAGACACATCCCAAGTCGACATAGATCTTGGATTAGGTTCTTGGACCTTAGAGTAAATATTAATTAGATTAACATGTTAATTTTTTCCGCTGCTTTTTTGTCTATGTTCCGTCCGACTTAGGACGGGCATAGAGTTTTTGTGCCCTAAGGGTCCCAGAAAACCCTTCACTCGGTTGGCGAGAAAGCAACGATGAGTTACAATATGAAGGAACTCTTGAAAAGGGGGAAGAAGCAACTGTAGAAAGAGCTAACTGTCCAGCCTTCTGCTCAAAGAAAGCTAAGTGCGTTTGCAGAAGCTTTGAAGAAAAGATCCAAGCCTTTTACGGAGTTGACCGAGAAGAAGAGGAAGAAGAAAAGCAAAGCGGGCAAAGCTGAGGTTCGTAGTTCGGCTCGAAAAGAAGGTGTTGTGGCTACGTCCCCTGATGTCGTCGTACTCACTCAACAACCCGGGCCAGAGCCTTCATCAAAGACCTTGGCCAATGCTCCTCCCTCCAGTTCGGTAACACTTCTTACAAGTTCAGAAGTTTGCCCCTTAGGCTCGGCACCTCCTGACACTTCAACGATCGAGTTACGACTTTTATGTTCGGTTGGGACTACCGATAAATGGCTATGGGGTTGTATGCCCCTAGGGGGGCCAACAGGTCTAGTTCACCAGAGCTGTGATCAAGCACGGGCGGTGTTTAGATCGGAAAAAAGTTGATCTTACCCATCTGCCAGTGTAACGCCCCGCTCCTCAAAAACGACAGAAGTGAGAGCATTACTGGGGTCCGCTTGAACCGGAGCAGTGAAGCTCGGGTTCATTAAGCATATGTGGTAAAACGCAAGGGCAGGTCCCTTGCACGCATTTCAGAACAACCAGAATTATTCATACATTACAAGCCACATCCAGAATAATAAGCGTCCGTACACGACATAAAACAACAAGCCTCAGCTGGGCTGAATACAACAAAGATAACATACACCAACAACAACAGAATGCACGGTGCTTAGGCGGATTAACCTGCTGGAAAGCTCGTTCCTGTGGAACCAGAGGTGGTCCATGCTGTCCAGATGCCGGTGCAGTCCTCTGTGTAGGTCCAGGTGGTCGAGAACCGTGGGTGCAATCCTTCGCAGCATGAGTAGGCGATCCACAGATCAAACACTGATTCAGCATCCTCCTACAGTCTTTCTTCACATGACCAAGCTTGCCGTAGAAATGGCAAATCAGCTCCGCTCGGTTAGGGACAGGTGCAGCTGGCCTTTTGAACTGTGTGGTTTGAACAGGACGAAAGCCGGGCCTAGGTGCACTCCTCTGTGGCGCCTTCAGAAGCTTGCCCGCCTGACGTGCCCTCTTCTGATAAGCTACCTGCTCGTGCTTCTTCACAGCTACAAGGACTTGCTCATGAGTAGTAAATGTGTGCCCGGACAACACACCCTGTATGTCCAGGTCTAAGCCCTGTACAAAGCGGTGAGCACAGTCCTCCTCCTCTGCAACCAGTGTAGGGGCAAATCGACTCAGCATGGTAAATTTAGCCTCATACTCATCGACTATCCTGGTGCCATACTCCAGGTTAATGAAGTGCTGTTGCATCTCCCTCTTTGCAGCCTTCGGGAAGTACTGGGCGTCAAACCTCTGATGGAAAGTAGCCCATGGAATCGGCCTGATCAGCCTAGCCTCTTCAGCATCCCACCAATGACGTGCATTATCTGTCAGCTGCTTCTTGGCGAGGTCCACCCAATCATTTGGATTGACTCGGACAAGACCCAAGTTATCCGCAGTGTTACGAAGGCATTCTTCGGCCGCTAGTGGGCCCTCTCGTCTAGGGAAGTTTGTCGGATGCATCTCTCTAAACTGCTTGGCTCCAGGCTCATGGCAAGGTGGTGGAGCAGTTGGTGCAGCCTGACGTCCCTCTTGGACCAAATGGTGATGAACCTCCAGCATTTCCCTCATAACACCAAGCATCTGGCGGATGTCGTCCTCTTCGCCTCCAGCAGCTCTGGGTCCATTTCGGGCGTTTCGTCTCCCAGCCATTCTGAGATAAGAAGAGCCCGAGTTAAACTAGCGTATGTGATCCTTCTAGATGTTTGGCCGATGAAAATATTCTCGTTGTTCTAAATTTTGCAAATGTAAAGAGACGGACCTGCGTGGGCCACCACCAAAACCTGTAACGCCCCGCTCCCCAAAAACGACGAAAGCGAGAGCATTACTGGGGTCCACTTGAACCGGAGCAGTGAAGCTCGGGTTCATTAAGTGTCTGTGGTAAAACACAAGGGCAGGTGTAACATTATATAAGGTCATACTAACATGGTGCGCCTTATTTTATACTAGTATTATCAACTTGACATCATTTAACAATATTAACATGCTAGAATTCAATATTACGAACAAATTAACATTTGAATTTTTAACACTAACATCCTACTAAAACCTACCATAGTTAATTGCATGGTTAACTTAAGGGTAAGTTTACCTTAAATAGCTCCCACCAACTTTACACCTACTTCTAACATTATTTAAATATATATCTAACACTAACTATATATCTCTCATATTATACTAACAATATTAACCAAGGCATCTCCCTGTCACTCTCTCTTCCTCTCTATGTCATTCATCTTCTCTCTTTTTCTTTTTTTTGTTTTAACTCATTTGCAGGCCACAAGGAGCTCACGCAGGGGGCAGGGGAGGGCTTCACCTCGCAGCGAGGGGAGGAGGGGGCCACGGCGGACGGTGGGCGGTGGGATCCGGCACTGGGTGGCTTCGGGCGGCGCGCGCGTTGCTCGGACGGCCGGCAGCGGTTCCCCAGCTGCTGGGCGACGACATAGGTGGAGGAGGAGGGGGGCCGGCCAAGGAGAGGGGAGGAGGAAGGAAGAAGAAGAAGGGGAGAAATTTGCAGGGTTTGTGGGGTTTTGGTTTGATCTGAAAAGCTTTCAAATTTTTTGCTTTTGTGTTTTGAATTTGGGTTACAAATCTTCAGATCTGAAATTCTTGTTCTTTGATTTCGAATTTCAGTTTTGGGGATTGGATTTTGGTTGATGAATCTGAAATTTTTGGTTTTTGTTGGATTTGGGAAGCTGATTTTGGGGAAGATGACGGTTACAGACTCAATTTGGATTTGAGCTGATTTGTGTTGTTTTGATTTGGAATTGCTGGTCGGAGAGGGGAGGAAACTTGCATAGGGTAGAAGAATTCTGATGTTGCCTCCCTCTCGATGATGTGTTTCCTGCTTCTGAAATACAAGCAGTGTAGGGGGAACAAATTGAAAAGGGGAGCTGGATGTGGGGAAGGGGATTGAATTTGTTAGTTGGATCTCACCGATGCATTCGGTGGGATTCAATAGGTTAGGTAGGTTAATTAATAATTAGTTAGGGTTAAAAAAATTTCATCCAATTAGTAATTCTCCATTTTCAGTAGAGTGTGATTGTTAAAATAATGACGTAATTAGTAAAAGTTAAGTGTGATTAGCAATTTTGTAATCGGGGGATAATTAAGTTAAGATAATTTGTTAAAATTAATAGTCGGTTAATGATGATACGGTAGAATGAAGGACGGATACGCGCTCACGTTGACGTACAAACATAGAACTCGCGTACGACAATATCCGGATGGTCAAAACGAAAATACGGGCACACATAAATGATACGTCTAGCAGATACTGGCCGTTACATTCTACCCACCTTAAGAAAAATTCCGTCCTCTGAATTCTTATCAACTAAGGAGCAGGAAACAAATATGGATAACGCTCTCGTATCTCATCTTCCTGCTCCCATGTAGACTCTCCTGGCGAGTCGCGACGCCACATCACTCTGACTAGATCAAAAGTCATGTTCCTGAAGACTTTCTGACGTCGATCTAGGATCTCCACTGGTTGCTGTTCATATGTCAGATCCGGTCGAACAGTAATCTCAGAGTAGTCCACAACATGAGAAGGGTCGCTGATATAACGACGCAGCTGGGATACATGGAAGACGTCATGAACTCCCTCTAAGGACGACGGTAAAGTTAAGTGATATGCTACTTCTCCAACTCGCTCCAGCTGACGTGTGTTTATATTTCATATATTCACGCACGTTTTATTTTGTGTTTCTCCGTGTTTTCCGCCGTCTTTTATTCGTTTTCTCGTATTTTCTCGTTTTCTTTCACTTTTCTTTGTTTCTCCATGTTTGCAGGAGATTGCCCACGTAGGGGACGTTTACCGACGATATCTCAAGTCCCCGGAGCAACGGGAGGAGCCACGCGTGATCCAGGGGGTCAAACGACGAAGAATACATCTTTCAGCCCCTCACCCGGTCGGTTGGTCATCTCCAACCGATCGGGTGATGCACGCGTGCACCACCCGGTCTCAGCCGGAGCTCAAGTAAAAGTCACCAGACCGGTTCACAGGCCGGTTCAACGGGGGCCAACTCTCTGTCTTTTCGAGCCAAATTCCAACCGATCGGGTGACTCTCACCCGATCGGTTCATCTGTAGCTGATGCTGAGGAGCCGGAGACACGGGCACCCAACCGATCCCTTCACCCGATGGCGCCAAGATCCAACCGGTCACTTCAAGAACTCACCCGACCGGTTCATATGACCGGGTGAAAGTTCGCCGTTTTCTGTTTATTATCTGTAACGGATCACCCGATCGGTTGACTTGTCAACCGATTGGGTGACCCGAGAGCCTATAAATAGAACCCCTAGGGTTCCAGAAACGGGGAGCTGCTAGTTTTTACTGTTTTCTCCCATTTGTGACGGCTGTAATTACTATTTTATTGTAAGTTTTCAGATCTTTCTTAAACTTTAGTATTATCTTAATTGCTCTATTTCCTTCGCATTCTAATCGTCTGATTATGATTTCAACGGTTCATTTTCGTTTAGATCGCTTTTAATGAATATTTGTGAGTAGTTCCCAAATCTGGGATTTTGGCGGAAACCCCTTCGGGGGCTCTTCCCGATGCGTCCATAGGGTTAGGAAATCGATAGGGATTAGGAATCTAACGGTTACGCGGGGTGTTTCATTGTCATCGACGGGAAAAAGACCGCCTTTGACCGTTGGGCCAAGGGGGATTAAACTTGGCGGTTGACTCCCTAGCCATAGCTCACGCCTATAGCGTAGACGCCGAATCCTAGCGCACGGGAGCGGCAGGATGAGACGTTGGGAGTTATCGTTGCGAGCTTAGTGCTCCCTGAATCGATCAGTGTTAATGGACACGGGAGTGCCCACTGATCGAATCCGGGAAGTCCAGCGTATCATCCTGGGCACCGACCGGAATATCGGGCCCATGGGATGCCGGTACCACTTTCAGAGGCAACGTCTCACCATTAGACCCTAATTCTGATCGCCATCCTTCCTGTAGGCCGTATCGGCGAGAGTCGCTCGCTGGAGTGGAAACCAAAGTCCCGGGTTTATTTTCTTATCGTTCATACTTGCATTCTTTTCTCGTGACAACCCATCAACCGATTCGGGCTAGCTCGCCCACGGGGTGATTTTGGTCCTCCTTGACACAAGCACATCCTATCCTCCCTGTGTTCGACCCCCAAGCCACACTACAACACCGTGCGCTTGCGGTTACACATATCTAAACCCCCGTCTGCCACGCGGTTCACCGCCGGCATGGCGGGCCACGTCAAGTTTATGGCGCCGTTGCCGGGGAGGCAACGTGCTTGTTATTTCAGGATCTCTTGAACCCTAGTGTCTAGCTCTTATCCCTACCTCGCGATAATTTTCGCATTCTCCTTTTTTCCTTTTTATTTTTTCTTTTCTTTTATTTCTTATCTTATCTGTTTCTTTCCCACTTGTCGCTTCACGGGTGTTTGTTGTTTTTCATGCGCAGGAGTTCAAGAAGTCTCGATGACTTGATTCCCATTGATCCAGAGATTAACGCCACCCTTAGGCGTTTGGCCGCCGAGAAGCGAAGAAGAGAGGATCCTGAAGAAATGGAGGAGAACACCCCGCCCAAATCCCTGCTGGAGTACTCGATGCCATCTATCGAGTCCACTTCCGCCATCCGTCCTCCAGCTATTACGGCCCAAAGTTTCGAGCTAAAGCCGTCTTTGGTGACATGGATCCAGCAGGATCAGTTTGCGGGTGCACCCATAGAGAGCCCGATCGAGCATCTAGACTCCTTCTTGGAGAAATGTGACACCTTCCGGATTAATGGTGTCACGACTGAGGTGATCCGTCTGAAGCTGTTCCCCTTCTCGTTGCGAGACAAAGCCAAGCAATGGCTTAGGGGGAAGGACCCCAACACTTTCAATACCTGGGAGAAGCTCTCCAACACTTTTATGACGAAGATCTTTCCTCCGGGGAAGACCATGAAGTAGAGGAGTGAGATCTCCTCCTTCTCCCAGGCCAGCCACGAGTCCTTGCATGAAGCTTGGACGAGGTACAAGGAGATGCAGAGAAGATGACCTCACCATGAGCTTCCGAAGTGGCAGATTATTAATCTATTCTACAATGGGCTGAGGGATGACCTAGAATCTTCTATGGACGCCGCGGCTGGGGGTTCCTTCATGTCAAGGAGCGAGGAAGATGCCGGACATATTCTGGAAAATATGGCATCCAACAATGAGCGGTGGTGTGACGAGAGAGCCACACCCATGTCTGGGGGTATACACAGGGTCGAGGACGTCGACAAACTTTCAAGCAAGTTCGACTTGCTTTCGACCCAGATCTCCGCACTAATGGTAGGAGCCGATGGGGCCGGTGCATAACAGATTGCAGCGGTAGAATCTGAAATTTTTGGGGAATTCGACGGTGGTGACGTCTCACCACCGTTGGATCAGGCGAGCGCACTAATTTACAACCCCACGGGAAATGCGCCGTATCCACCAAGAACCAATTCCAACCCGGCCTACTCTCCAAACAACCGGAACCACCCTAACTTTGGTTACCGGGCACCATTCCAGCCCTCGCCGCCTCAGCAGCCGCAGCAACAAACATATCAGCCGGCTAGGCCACAGCAGAGTCAGTTTCAGCAGCAACAATATCAGTAGCAGCCTCAGCAACAATATTACGCCCCCAGGAATCAGCAGCCAATCCAGCAGCAGCAGCAGTATGGCCAACAGAGGGCCGTCTCTCCGGTTGAGTCTCTCTTGACTCAATATATAACCAACCAGGAGAAGATCAATCAAAAGCTGGAAATGGGTCAGCGGGCCCTCACGGACCAAGTAACCCAGCTGGGGTCACAAGTGGCGAACCTTTCAAGGTCACAAAACCAATTTCTGCCACAACCGGAGGTGAACCCGAGGGGAGCAACCCAAACGTAGGCACTCGTGCACGAGCACGCAAATGTGTCCGCTATCGTCCTGAGAAGCGGGACACAAATCCCTACTAGAGTGCCCCCTAACAGACCGGAAGCACCGTTGATCGTCGAGCGACCGATCGAAAAATCAAACGACGCCGGTGCTTCGTCATCAAATCCTACGACTCCGGAGGGAGTCTCTGAAGAAGAGAAGAAGAAGAACGAGGAAGGGAGACTGAAAGTGTTCAAACCCGTTGTGCCTTTTCCATAACGGTTAGCTCAGGCCAAAATCAACGAGAAATATGGCAAGTTCTTCGCCATGGTCAAGGATCTGAGCTTGCAAATCCCCTTCCTGGAAGCAATCGAAACAATCCCCTCCTATGCAAAATTCTTGAAGGATTTGGTGACGAGAGGGTCTAGAAAGGAGAAAGTAGTGTTGACGGTGGAGTGTAGCGCTCTCATCCAGAGGGCAAATCCGCCGAAACTTAAAGACCCGGGGAGCTTCTCTATTCCTTGCATGATCGGGGCAGGAAAGATTCATCGTGCACTCGTCGATCTCGAAGCGAGTGTAAGTTTGATGCCCTTGTCGATGTATAAAAGGATAGGAATGGGTGATTTGGAGCCCACCGGTATGACCCTACAACTAGCTGACAGGTCGGTCAAATATCCGATGGGGATTGTGGATGACCTCCCCGTCAATGTAAAAGGGGTGCATGTGCCAGTGGACTTCGTTGTCATGGACATGCCTGAAGACGCACACACCCCCATCATCCTGGGACGGCCTTTCATGGCCACTGCTGGCGTTTTGATTGATGTGAAGAATGGAAAACTTTCGCTAAACGTCAGCGAGGAAAAGGTTGAATTTGATCTGGGGTTGTCCATGAAGTATCCCGATCCCCCAGATGACCCTCGGTGTAATTTGCTTTTGTGGAAGAAGATAAAGCTGTTGAGGAGAGCTCCTGGGAGATTCTCTCAAGAAACCCCCCCGATGACTTGGGGGATTCAGAAGACCAATACGGCCCCAAGAACAATGATGCTGCTGGGAAAGCAAGTGCAGCATGTACGACCCCTCCCGGGTTCCCCAAGGCTCCTCTTGTGAGGAAAACGGGGAATGAACCCTTGGACCTCACCAAAGACGAGGTCCGGATCCTTAAGAAGATGGCGGTAAACGCCAATGCGAAAGAGAAGCCCCCGGATCCCAAGAACATGGAGAGGGTAGTCGAGCAAATCTTTCTCCAGCCGCTGACTACTCCAAGGGCCGTAAGCTCCGATGAAGAAGAGATGCCGAACTTCGGGCATCACCCGTATCAACCACCATGAATATCACTTGCGGGCGTCGAGCGAATGACGTTAAACAAGTTCGCTTCATGGGAGGCAGCCCATGCTCTAAACTTTTGCCCCACTTTTTAGTGTTATTTTTTTTACTTTATTTTATCTATTTTTATAAATAAAATCAGCCGTGAGAACATCCGTTCAGGGACTTAGACAATCTGTTGGTTTTTGCAGGAAACAAAGCCCCAACCGATCGGTTGATAACTCAACCGATCGGTTGGGATGTATCAGATACAAGCCGCAACTGTCCCCAAAGGAACCGGTCGGTTGAAGTATGGAGAGACCGGGTGACAGACCGGGTGATCTGGGGAGGATTGTCGGGAAATTTTTGGGGAATATCAACCGATCGGTTGAGTTAGAGCACGATCGGTTGAGGCGACCGGGTGAGCAACCCCCAATTCTCGGGAAAATGAGTGGAGCGGTCAACCGATCGGTTGACAAGTCAACCGACCGGTTCACCTGTAGCACTTCTTCGGCAAGAATTTTTGACCTAACCGTCAACCGATCGGGTGACAAGTCACCCGATCGGTTCGACTTAAAACGCTATAAATACCCCCGACCGCCCGTTCATTCCGCACTCGCCATTTTCGAATCCCAAGCCGTCGTTTCGCCTGCCTCTCCTCCCCAACAGCCCGATTCACTCCTCCACTCCTCTAATACTCCCTCTCTCCACCTCCTCCACCAATCTCTCCATCAATTTCACTCTCTCTCCCCTTCATTTCGAATTTCTGACCTAATTCCCCCCCAAACAACGCCTATTTCGAAAATTCTTGCTTAAAGAGGTCGCCGCGGCTCCACGTTACTCTCATTGCACGGCGTGGGGACATCTACGAGCAAGCTTCGCCATTTCGCTTGGGTAAACTAGCTCCCTAACTCAATTTTAATTTTGCCCTAAAATTTTCCATCTGCTCATTGGTCGTGTTTGTGTTTATTCATTGTATTTTTACATACTCACGCACACACATGACACCTGCGCAATACCTCCCCGCCGTGTTAAGCCCACCGACACCAGCTCTTCGAATCCTAGGCCCACCCGTCGTACTCGTCGCACACAGCCCCCCGCTCAACCCACCACCTCCAACCCATCTACCCCCGCTCAATTCCAAGCCGACGACCAAGCTGACCGATTCATGTCCATGATCCTCCTAGCTGGACAGGGTGGTCGGATAACCGAGGAGTCCGTCGACCGAGACCTCCCCTTTCTTCAAAGCTTCATTCGCCACATCCGTGAAGACCCACCCGATGTCTCCGAGCTCCACATTCCACCCCCCACGACTCCTGGACCCCTGCGCAGACCCCCATCACCACCCCCAGAGGGTGGTGCCCCTGCTTGATTTTTTCTTTCCCGCTTTTGCCCCCCCGTATTTGTGCCCATCTGTCTTTTCGGGGCCCTGCTTTTTCTCTATCAGGGGGGACCGATTCACGTGTCGCATCACTTCCTTTTTATTTTTATTTTTTCTTAATTTCACCGTGTTTGTTATTGACACCCCCTTGCATATCTCTGCATTTCACGATCACATTTTATTCGCTAGCACTGTCATGTCTAGCTTGGGGGACATCTATTTTGGTGTGTTGTCGTGTTTTGTTGTTTTTCTCATTTTTGTGTGTGTGCTTGTTTTTCCCCTTTTGAGTGTCGTGTCGTGTGGTTTTATTTCTATTTTCGTGTCGTTTGATTTTGATTTTGATTTTTCTTTATTTTCAGTTTTATCTCTGTGTTTTCCTCGTTTTCATTTCTTTTTGTGTCGGTGCGTATTCCCCCCATCTTCATTGCCCTCCCGTACTCACTCATATGGCTTTGAGGGCAATGCAAGCTTCAGCTTGGGGGAGTCGCACTGTGTGCGTCATTTGAGTCCTTCTTTTTCGTTTTTGTGTCGTTTTCATCGTGTTTTTTATTTTTTCTTTTTCTTTCTCTTTTCTTCTTTTTATCTCTTTCTCCTAGAGATGAACCCTATGATGAATCGCCAAAAAAATCACACACACCTAGCATGGCATCGATAATCACAATCACTGACCCTAAGATTTCGAGTCCTCTTGCATTTCACGCATCGTGGGTCTACTTAGCTTTTTGTGAGTCGTGCGTCGTGCCTATCTGTTTGGTGTGCTTCTACTTTGTGATTTTACTTTATATACCTGTCCAGGAATGACCCCTAGATTATCATGCTTCGATTTGAATATGCGGTATTTGCTTCTACTATATGCATGCTATATTTATATCGTATATTTCAATTCGCATGCGTCGGGATTCCACAATTAAGGACTAGGACAACCCATTTAGCCTATGCTCTATTTAGCGAGAATAATTTCCTTTGCCCAAGTGTTTAGATTTCGACTTCTTTTTTGTTTTACTTGGTGCAAATCCCCTCGTCGTGTACCGTTCTCCCACTTGGGAGAGTACACATGTGTATAGCCAAAAACCCAAAAATCCGAAAAAAGAGAAAAGAAAAGAAAAACCCAAAAAGAAAAGAAAAGAAAATTTTTGTATAGCCAAAAAGCCAAAAAAAATACAAATACCCAAAACCCAAAAAAAATTCCAGTGTGAATATTTTTCCTATCTACCGAGAATAAAGGGAAGGCGAGAATTTGCACCGAGTGTTCTACTCCACATCATCTCAACCCCCATCGTTTTCGAAAACACTTGGCTTAGGAACTTTTTAGCTAGTATCTAGGCTATAGTGGCGTGATTTCCTTAACCCTAGTTGTGGAGTCCCCGATGCATGATAAGCTTCTATTCTTATACTCTTCTCATGCATGCTTGAACTAATATTCACCGCAATTTCAAATTCGAATCGGTATTTGGGTCGTTTCCTGGATCTGTGTATATCGAGCTTTATTGCACATCGTAGATAGTGACACCGACTGCTAGCGCACGACCACACTCACTCGCGCTTCACCGCGTGGGCCCACGATACTTATTTGGACTCGTTTTCCTAGGTTTAGTGATGTGATTTGACGTTTGCTTGCTTGGTGTGTCGTTTTTGATTTTGTTGGCTCTGACAGACGATCTAGGATATAGAGTTTTCTTTTTCTCTCTTTCTCTCTATTTTTCCCCTCCGAGCTCCTACTCTCACTCGTCTTCCTCGAGGACGAGGAAGAGTTCAGCTTGGGGGATTTTGACGTGCGTTTATATTTCATATATTCACGCACGTTTTCTTTTGTGTTTCTCCGTGTTTTCCGCCGTCTTTTATTCGTTTTCTCGTATTTTCTCGTTTTCTTTCACTTTTCTTTGTTTCTCCATGTTTGCAGGAGATTGCCCACGTAGGGGACGTTTAACGACGATATCTCAAGTCCCCAGAGCAACGGGAGGAGCCACGTGTGATCCAGGGGGTCAAACGACGAAGAATACATCTTTCAACCCCTCACCCGGTCGGTTGGTCATCTCCAACCGATCGGGTGATGCACGCGTGCACCACCCGGTCTCAGCCGGAGCTCAAGTAAAAGTCACCAGACCGGTTCACAGGCCGGTTCAACGGGGGCCAACTCTCTGTCTTTTCGAGCCAAATTCCAACCGATCGGGTGACTCTCACCCGATCGGTTCATCTGTAGCTGATGCTGAGGAGCCGGAGACACGGGCACCCAACCGATCCCTTCACCCGATGGCGCCAAGATCCAACCGGTCACTTCAAGAACTCACCCGACCGGTTCATATGACCGGGTGAAAGTTCGCCGTTTTCTGTTTATTATCTGTAACGGATCACCCGATCGGTTGACTTGTCAACCGATCGGTTGACCCGAGAGCCTATAAATAGAACCCATAGGGTTCCAGAAACGGGGAGCTGCTAGTTTTTACTGTTTTCTCCCATTTGTGACGGCTGTAATTACTCTTTTATTGTAAGTTTTCAGATCTTTCTTAAACTTTAGTATTATCTTAATTTCTCTATTTCCTTCGCATTCCAATCGTCTGATTATGATTTCAACGGTTCATTTTCGTTTAGATCGCTTTTTAATGAATATTTGTGAGTAGTTCCCAAATCTGGGATTTTGGCGGAAACCCCTTCGGGGGCTCTTCCCGATGCGTCCATAGGGTTAGGAAATCGATAGGGATTAGGAATCTAACAGTTACGCGGGGTGTTTCATTGTCATCGGCGGGAAAAAGACCGCCTTTGACCGTTGGGCCGGGTGAGATGAAACTAAGATGACACCTAAGGGTAACATGCAACTAGGTTAAACACGGATTTAACTAATCAAACATAAATGCATAAATAAGGAAGACTAGTCTAGAGGTTACCTGCAATCACGTCGTCCTCAGATTCAGCCTCAACGGCTGTCATATTGAATGCACAGTGCATAGGCGGATTGACCTGCTGGAAAGCTCGTTCCTGTGGAACCAGAGGTGGTCCACGCTGTCCAGGTGCCGGTGCAGTCCTCTGTGTAGGTCCAGGTGGTCGAGAACCGTGGGTGCAATCCTTCGCAGCATGAGTAGGCGATCCACAGATCAAACACTGATTCAGCATCCTCCTACAGTCTTTCTTCACATGACCAAGCTTGCCGTAGAAATGGCAAATCAGCTCCGCTCGGTTAGGGACAGGTGCAGCTGGCCTTTTGAACTGTGTGGTTTGAACAGGACGAAAGCCGGGCCTAGGTACACTCCTCTGTGGCTCCTTCAGAAGCTTGCCCGCCTGACGTGCCCTCTTCTGATAAGCTACCTGCTCGTGCTTCTTCACAGCTACAAGGACTTGCTCATGAGTAGTAAATGTGTGCCCGGACAACATACCCTGTATGTCCAGGTCTAAGCCCTGTACAAAGCGGTGAGCACAGTCCTCCTCCTCTGCTACCAGTGTAGGGGCAAATCGACTCAGCATGGTAAATTCAGCCTCATACTCATCGACTATCCTGGTGCCCTACTCCAGGTTAATGAAGTGCTGCTGCATCTCCCTATTTGCAGCCTTCGGGAAGTACTGGGCGTCAAACCTCTGATGGAAAGTAGCCCATGGAATCGGCCTGATCAGCCTAGCCTCTTCAGCATCCCACCAGTGACGTGCATTATGTGTCAGCTGCTTCTTGGCGAGGTCCACCCAATCGTTTGGATTGACTCGGGCAAGACCCAAGTTATCCGCAGTGTTACAAAGCCATTCTTCGGCCGCTAGTGGGCCCTCTCGTCTAGGGAAGTTTGTCGGATGCATCTCTCTGAACTGCTTGGCTCCAGGCTCATGGCAAGGTGGTGGAGCAGTTGGTGCAGCCTGACGTCCCTCTTGGACCAAATGGTGATGAACCTCCATCATTTACCTCATAACACCAAGCATCTGGCGGATGTCGTCCTCTTCGCCTCCAGCAGCTCTGGGTCCATTTTGGGCGTTTCGTCTCCCAGCCATTCTGAGATAAGAAGAGCCCGAGTTAAACTAGCGTATGTGATCCTTCTAGATGTTTGGCCGATGAAAATATTCTCGTTGTTCTGAATTTTGCAAATGCAAAGAGACGGACATGCGTGGGCCACCACCAAAACCTGTAACGCCCCGCTCCCCAAAAACGACGGAAGCGAGAGCATTACTGGGGTCCGCTTGAACCGGAGCAGTGAAGCTCGGGTTCATTAAGTGTCTGTGGTAAAACGCAAGGGCAGGTCCCTTGCACGCATTTTAGAACAACCAGAATTATTCATACATTACAAGCCACATCCAGAATAATAAGCGTCCATACACGAAATAAAACAACAAGCCTCAGCTGGGCCGAATACAACAAAGATAACATACACCAACAACAACAGAAAGCAACTACGGCAAGCAGCAACGGAAAAGCCCACTAGTTCTCCGAAGGGAGAGACTCGGCGTCTACAGCGAACTTCTGACTTTCCAAGTCAGGTGTCTCGTAAGGAACCTTCTGGTACTCAGGCTCGGGATCTGACATACATCCAAAAACATGAATGTATGTCAGCAAGGGTCTACAATAAGATGTTAAAACCTAAGGCAAGATATACAAATTTATACTGAATTTTAAGAGGCAATTATAAATTTAAACGAGATAACAATAAAAGTTTAAGCATGCCGATTTTTAAAGTAAATACATCCTAACATGCAGTTCTAAGTAATCTGACGAGTAAAGTAAAGCATGACAATTTCACTGAGATAACAATTTCACTTTGCAAGTTTCAAGTTAGTGTCACATGTCTATAATAGGGTTCTCGCCTTTAGGACGTGATGAGTGAGTCGTTCTTCTCACGGGGGCTTACCGTGATTGGCGCTAACCCACCGCATATGGGTGGTGCCCTTGAAGAGAGTACTCGTTCATACACCTAGTAGCCGCTCAACCCTAACCCCACCCCAAGATTGGTGCTGGAACACGAGCCAGCCTAGTCAACTCACATGACATCACGAAAGTCACGATTTCGCCTTAGGGGCGCACGATTTCACGATGTCTCACTCTCTTGTTAGTTATGCAGCAATAACATCATCATCTGTTCTTTTACAACATTTTCCAGAATTACAAAACAACATTCCCAATAATTTAACAAAAGAGTGAACATGAGAGTTTAACGACTATGATGCAGAAAGCTAACTTTACATGCATTTGTTCTAAACTAAGGTATATCAAATTATATGCCGTTGGATCCCATTTATAGCCACGGATGTCGTGGAAGTGATTTCACACATCATTTCACGTGCAGGTTTTGAGTTATGTAACTTTACATGCAGAAAGCTAAAAGAGCATTTACCTTCACAAATTCACTATAAATTGCATACTTGCCTGTTTTTGGCGATTTTGGTGCCGTTGGGTTCGTCTTGAAGGGTACTTCGTTACAGTGACAGTGGTTCTCTGTTTTAGTTGAACACATCACCAAATTAGAAATTTTGCGAAATACGTGCAATATTAAAATAACACCCGAATTGGGTTTGCCTAATTTTGTCCGGTTCTACGGCTAGTGTAACATTATATAAGGTCATACTAACATGGTGCGCCTTATTTTATACTAGTATTATCAACTTGACATCATTTAACAATATTAACATGCTGGAATTCAACATTACGAACAAATTAACATTTGAATTTTTAACACTAACATCCTACTGAAACCTACCATAGTTAATTGCATGGTTAACTTAAGGGTAAGTTTACCTTAAATAGCTCCCACCAACTTTACACCTACTTCTAACATTATTTAAATATATATCTAACACTAACTATATCTCTCTCATATTATACTAACAATATTAACCAAGGCATCTCCCTGTCACTCTCTCTTCCTCTCTCTGTCATTCATCTTCTCTCTTTTTCTTTTTTTTGTTTCAACTCATTTGCATGCCGCAAGGAGCTCACGCAGGGGGCAGGGGAGGGCTTCACCTCACAGCGACGGGAGGAGGGGGCCACGGCGGACGGTGGGCGGCGGGATCCGGCGCTGGGTGGCTTCGGGCGATGCGCACGTTGCTCCGGCGGCCGGCGGTGGTTCCCCAGCTGCTGGGCGGCGACGCAGGTGGAGGAGGAGGGGGGCCGGCCAAGGAGAGGGGAGGAGGAAGGAAGAAGAAGAAGGGGAGAAATTTGTAGGGTTTGTGGGTTTTTGGTTTGATCTAAAAAGCTTTCAAATTTTTTGCTTTTATGTTTTGAATTTGGGTTACAAATCTTCAGATATGAAATTCTTGTTCTTTGATTTCGAATTTCAGTTTTGGGGATTGGATTTTGGTTGATGAATCTGAAATTTTTGGTTTTTGTTGGATTTGGGAAGCTGATTTTGGGGAAGATGACGATTACAGACTCAATTTGGATTTGAGCTGATTTGTGTTGTTTTGATTTGGAATTGTTGGTCGGAGAGGGGAGGAAACTTGCAGAGGGTAGAAGAATTCTGATGTTGCCTCCCTCTCGATGATGTGTTTGCTGCTTCTGAAATACAAGCAGTGTAAGGAGAACAGATTGAAGAGGGGAGCTGGATGTGTGGAAGGGGATTGAATTTGTTAGTTGGATCTCACCGATGCATTCGGTGGGATTCAATAGGTTAGGTAGGTTAATTAATAATTAGTTAGGGTTAAAAATGTCATCCAATTAGTAATTCTCCATTTTCAGTAGAGTGTGATTGTTAAAATAATGACGTAATTAGTGAAAGTTAAGTGTGATTAGTAATTTTGTAATTAGGGGGGATAATTAAGTTAAGATAATTTGTTAAAATTAATAGTCGGTTAATGATGATACAGTAGAACGAAGGACGGATACGCGCTCGCGTTGACGTACAAACATAGAACTCGCGTACGAAAATATCCGGATGGTCAAAACGAAAATACGGGCACACACACACAATGATACGTCTAGTAGATACTGGCCGTTACAGCCAGAAGAGAAACTTTGGAAGCCGATGTTCCCGGTGTGCGTTGAAGAATCTATTTTTGAAGATAGCGGGGTTGCTGCTCGTCTCGCTGAAAATTCGACTCTCCCTAGGGACCGAGAGTCATTAAGTGGAGTGAACCCAGAGAGACTCGCCGGCACCGTTGTTTGGCTTTCTCAACAGTTTGTCGTTCATTGCCCCCAATCATTCATTTTATCTAAGTAATCTTCTTTAAACATCGTCTTTGCTTGCACATTTATCTTTGGTGAGGACATCACTTCATCGGCATGCGGCCTTTATGGACACTGTTGTGATTAGGTTCGCTATGAAGACCAAGGAGCTTGAAGTGATTAAAAAAGGAGGCGGTTTGGATGCTAAAACAAGAGCAGTTCAAATTTGCCAACTTCGGTGCTCAAGCAGAGACCTTGAAGAAAAGTCTGGACAAGCTAGATAAAGCTCGCGTTCTGGTAGAAGAAAAAGTAAAGGAAATGGCTAAGGAGAAGGAGATCTCTGAGAAGAGGGCTTCCGAGCTCCAAGCACGGATAGATGATCTGGAAAAGGTTAATATTGTTGAGATAAAGAAAGCTATTTTCACTGAATATCAAGAAAACGAGCTTGTCCCAGTCGTAAAAAATGCTCTCAAAAATGGCTTCAACAAATGTCAACGAGAGATAGAAAGAGTTTGTCCGAATGTTGAGATCTATTTTTCAAAGCTGTCCATGGTCTTTAGTCATGAAGAAGATTCTTCGTCAAAAATGGAGAATGAGACGTTTCTAGAGATGCCTCTTGTTCTGAAGGTCATCGGTCTTAAGAAAAATAAAGTTGAATGACGAAGTAATGATGCGTTGACATCGTATTATCACATGCTTGTCTTCCTTTTACGATGAAATGAAGCTTTCTTTCTATGTTCATTAATTCCTAGTGCCTCTAACTTTATGAGTTTGCGTCCAAACTCAATGCATCCATCGCAATCTTATCTGCCATAAGATCTCCACACGCCTGCAATGCATAAACTAAATTCACGTAATCATCAAAACAAGCTGGGGCCTTTACGGTGCGTCGCCCCACTCTGCTAGCAATAGAGTCGTCCACCATAGCCATAGTCTCTCCATCTCGACTAGAACTTCCACCACTGTCGCTGCATGTAGTAGTCTCCACTTGTGGACTTTCTCCTTCAACCGCCTCGCCTTTACCTTTATCTATGTCAATACATGGATTTGAAAAAAATACTTCCACCTTGTTCGAGGCCTTTTCGGTATTTTCTGTAGCCTTCTTTTGCAGCATTGTCGACTCTTCAAATGTAACATGTCGACTAACCATGACCTTCTTCTCTTCTGGACTCCACAGTCTATAACCTTCAACGCCATCCATGTATCCCAGCAAGATACACTTCTTCCCATTCGCGCTGATCTTGTCACTTCCATTGTGAACCTGTACTGGACATCCAAATATTCGAAGATGATCTAACTTTACTGGCTTACCTTTCCGGACCTCCTCTGGGATTTTATCGCCGATAGCTGAAGATGGAATTCTGTTCACCAAATATAAAGCGGTTGACATAGCTTCAGCCCAAATTCCCTTTGACAATCCCGATGTAAACCTGAGACACCTCGCCTTCTCAAGGAGTGTCCTATTCATCCGCTCTACAACTCCATTTGACTGCGGATCCCCTGGTGTAGTGAAGTGATGCCTTACTCCTTGCTCCTGGCAGAATCTTATGAACATTGCAGAAGTAAACTCGCCACCATTGTCGGATCTCAGCACTTTTAGCTTCTTTCCTGTTTGAGTCTCCACAAGGGTCTTCCACGCCTTGAACTTCTCAAACGCCTCCGACTTTTCCTTCATCACATACACCCATACTTTTCTAGAGAAACCATCAATAAATGATATGAAATAACGTGCCATACCTAGAAAGTGAATTGGCACAGGACCCCAAACATCGGTGTGAACATAATCGAGAATCCCTCCCGTGTTATTCTTCCCTGTGCCGAAGCTAACCTTTGTCTGCTTGCCATAGACACAACCCTCACAGAACTCCAGCTCCTTGAAGTTCACCCCATTGATCAAACCACTCTTCCTTAAAGCTTCCAAGCTTTTCTCCGCGACATGTCCTAGTCTGAGATGCCACAGCCTGGTCGAATCAATCTCATGCGAGCTCTAACGCCAACACTAGAGTCGCCAATGATTGTCATCCCCTTCAACAGATATATGCCATTTACCTTTTCACCTCTCATCACAACTATCGATCCCTTCGATATCTTCAGCGCATTCCTCTCGATCGTGACCTTGCAACCCATGGAATCTAATGCCCCCACAGAAACTAATGACTTTCTCAAAGCTGGAACGTGCCACACATTGGTGAGTATGCGCACCATGCCATCGAACATCTTGATTCTTACCGAACCAACTCCAATAGCTTTGCACTCTTCATCATTGCACATAAAGACTGATCCATACTGCTTAGTGTTGTAGGTATGAAAACAATCTCTATTTGGAGTCATTTGAAACGACGCACCTGAGTCCATGATCCAGTCATGGTTCGCAACTTCTAAAGAAGTTGCAGTGAAGAGATCGTAGGTCTCCTCGCTCATCACGTCTTCCTTTTGCACAGTTGCAACTGATGATGATGCTTGCGGATCCTTGTCGTTGTTCCTTCTGTCTGGGCATTCTCTTTTCCAATGTCCATGCTTCTTGCAAATATGACACCTCGTGTCTCTGGTCCTTGATCTTGATCTCGATCTCCCGTTGTAGTTGCCTTTTCTGTTGCTTCGCTCCGAAGCAAACATCGCATGGCTGTTTGAAGCTCCTTCGCTCAAGCCAACGCTTGCCATGCAATCTCGCAACTCTTCGCTGTAGAGCCCCGTCTTCACATCTTCAAGAATGAGAGTATCTCGACTATATAGCATGGTGTTGATGAACATCGTGTACCTCTCTGGTAACGACAGGAGCAGGATCATAGCTTCATGCTCCGCCTCCACAGTCAGACCAACCGCCCTCATCTTCATCACTAAGCCGTTGAAGGTATCAATGTGATCCTTCAATGAGGTCCCATCTCGCATATTGAAAGTAAAGAATGTCTTCGGTAGGATAAGCCGATTGGTGAGCGACTTCTTCAGGTACAGCTTCTCGAGCTTCTCCCATAATTCCTTGGCCGTAGTCTCTTCGGACACTTGGTAGATTACCTCGTCCAATAAGCTGAGCTGGATGGTTGTCATCGCCGAGTCCTCCATCTCCATCTTCTCCCTTTCCGAGATATCTGCAGGTAGAGCCGCCGTGTCGTACACCATCCGATGTATGCGGTCCTTTCGCAAGATAGCCTTCATCTTGTACTGCCATATCTCGAAGTTGCCCTTGCCATTGAATCTTTCGATTTTGTAGTGTGAGCCTCCCACCGTCGCATGCGATCGCCCCGCATATGAGTCTGAATTAGTTGCGTCTCCTTTTGTAGAAGAATCCTCCGCCATCTCCTTGGACTTGTCTCACGAGCCTTGATGCTCTGATACCAATTGTTGGGTTCTGGGTCACCTTTTGGGTAATACCAACCCTCGCGGAAGTTCCAAGATCGTGGGGACAATGAACAAGGCAGAGTGGACTTTCGCTACAAAATACGCAACCAAGTAAAATAAAATGCATAACCACAAAAGGGCAACACACCTTGCACACCGGAGATTTATACTGGTTCCACCCAAATATTGGTGTACATCCAGTTTGGAGAGATTCACTACGGCTTCAGCAAATTCGGATTACAACCTGGAGAAAACCTCACAACCTAAGCCCCAAAACCCCCTTGGTTCGCCTACTGTTTATTCTACAGAGAGCCGCGAACCTTACATAAAACAGCGCTCAAAACGCTCTGGGATCCCTCACTGCACCTTGAGTTGCTTCTGAAGCTGCTCGATGATATTTGAATGCATCATCGCATCCCCTTTTATAAGCTCTAAATCTTTCACGGGAAACCAATAAGAAGAAGGTTTTGTCGCTTTCATGGTTAGGTGGCCAAAGAAAAATCAACATTGGCTACCCCGGTTGGTGGCCAAACAAGGGGAGGTCAAATATGGTGTACCCGGTTTTGTTTTGTAGAAATTATTCAACAAATACCATACTAGCCGAGAGTAATAAAATACAGTCGTTTGATTGGCATTGGTGCAGATTCAAGGCATGTACTGCAGCAGTGCGAAGAGGTGGTGATCGCGGGGGCAGAGGAAGGCCGCTGGTAGCGTGAAAATATGTAGGCTGGTAGCACCAATGGCAACCACCATCGACTACGTACAGTGGTAGCAATGGTCAACGCAAATGGTGGCGGCATACGTAATACTCGCAACAATGGAGATGGTGGGGTAGTGACCAACAGTTCGATTGCACTGGTGGAAGCAGTGGTGATAAACTATGATGGTGGTGATAGATGGTACTATTTCAATGACCATTGTAGTCTGATGCTTATGCTTATGATCGGGGTGACAAATTGGAGCCAAGGGCAAAGAAATGCGTTCTACTTGGCTATAGCGATGGCGTGAAGGGATATCGCTTGTGGGATCTAGTGGCTTGCAAGGCATTTGTAAGTAGACATGTCATCTACGATGAGTCTGTGATGCTTGGTGCGAAGAAGACTCAGTCGGAGGATGAGCCGACATCCGTGGAGCACAAATCCGAGAGGGTTAAGCTCACAATCCTGCTTCACAGGAGACCGAAAAAGGAGCCCATGGTTGAGGTCACGACTAAAGGACATGATGAGAGGTTCATCATAAGGTCCAAGTGTAGACACCCATGCAAGCTCAAGTACGGGAAGAGTTCTGAGCCGATGAGGTACGAAGATCCAAGCGGACGAAGAAGGCACCGGAAAGATTGGAGGCTTGGGACTATTTGGCGTTCTCCTTTGATAACATGGCCTCATATGCTTTGTACATTGAGCGTAAGGAGCATGTTTGACTCATTTTATACATCTTTTTCTGCTACTTTCGCCATTCACTTTCCTCATTTAATCTATATCATTCTCGCTATTCCTCCCATTTTTACACATTTTTATCCATTTGATGCTTTGGGTATGTATTTTGTGCATTTCAAGGAATTCACGTGTAAATGATGTCGATCTGTGAATTGTGGAGCTTGTGAGAGATGACGACGAAGATTAGCGAAGATCGGAGCTAAAGGAGGGGAGATACAGGTCAAGCAAAAGGCAGCACGACCGAGTCATATCATGGATCCAAAGAAACAGCTACAACAGCATTGACACGGCTGTGTCGATTTTTGGCACGGATGTGCTTAATTCCCTGAAGCAAGGCAACGAGTTCCTTGGCAGCATGGTCATTTCGCACGATCGTGCCGTGTCTGTGCCGACTGGAGCAGATTTGGGCTTAGAGGAGGTCCGATACGGCCGTGCCGACTTGTGGCACGTCGGTGTTCCAAGCAGCAGCGCTGCCATGCCCTAGGCTATTTTGCGGCGGCACGGCCGTACCTATTTGCAACATGGCCGGGCACCCTTAGTTTTCTGCCTATACTGTAAATTTTTGCGTGCGAATTGAGGGAGAGAGTTCTTTTATTTCCTCGATTTTTAGGGGTTTTCACCCCCTTTGGGGTTGTTCTTCAATAACTTGTAAGACTCTTAATTTCTACTGTATTGTGATGAATTCTTGTTTATCTTTAGTTTAATTTCATTTGCATTGCTTTTAATTCCATTCTTTTGCTTCTTGTAATGTTTTTCCTTATTTGCTTCTTGTCATTTGTTGTGATGTTGGTAGGATAGATCTTTGTGCCTAGGGCTTAGCTTAACCCTAGTGTAGATTGTTCATGTGGGTGGAATGCCCCAAATATCGTCCTAATTAGGGTTTTAGTCTTAGGAATAAGTTTGAATGAGCTTAATTCATCCCACCTCGTAGCCAAATAGGGTTGACTATCTAATCCTAGGCGCCGACCAACCGTCGGGTACACTCGCTAGAATCACATGACCAGAGCGTCCGACTAACCATCGGGGTTATGGTAAGGGATCCAACCTATTCTCTGAGTCCTCTCACGGTTAAACGTAGAGAGAACGAGGATTGAGATTCGACTATCATCTAGGACTACAACCCATTGGCTCGAGAAGCTAGATCGACACACATGCTCAATTTGCACTAGCGGTGACGCTTGGCCTCTAGCACCCTTTCCTTATTTTTGTGTTTTCAATGTAATTACCCCTTTTCTGTTTTCATTCGTGTAGCTAACTAGATACACGATTAGTCGATACTCATACCATTGCCTCCCTGTGTTTGACACCCGTTGCATAAATCTGTATTACTCGCGGTATTATATTTCTTTTACACGTTAAAGCAGAGACTGAGCAAAATGGTGCCATTATCGGGGAGGCAATCGGCTTGATATCGACTTGATTGTATATCTATTAGACTACGCATAGAAACTATAAATAAAAGAAAATTTTTATCCCCTCCCACCTTTTACTCTCATTTATCTACTGACGATTGTTTTCTAGTTCTCCTACTTTTCTTATAGCCAGGTGAATTTTTGAGTAGCGATGTGGATGCCAAACGGTATATATTCTTATGATTATGATGTCTCGGCAAATAATGATGCTCGGATGGGAGCACAAAATCAATTTTTGCAGGCTGCATGGAACTGCGGGATGTGCGGTCTTCCGGGGCATGCCACAAATATCTACACATACTATACCATCCCCTAAGACCCCAACCCCACATACCCATAACCCATACCCAAACTGCTCACATCCAAGTCCACCATATATGCCTCTAACGGAAGCAGAGGGAAGCCGCATAACCAATATGGAACATTTTATGGCAACCCAAAGTTTCCTCGCCACTCTTCCCCTCACCTCTATGACCTACATCCCTCCTATCCCGATAGCCCAACCATCCTACCTATCATATGGGCATCCTGAGCAGAACTCATGGGGTGAGGTCTACGACCATGCTAGAGAGGGAGGAGCATTTGGTAGGACCATTCTGTTTGGAGAAATCCACTACCGCCCTTCCATGACTTGGCGGAGGAGAATCCACTTTTATAGTCGAGGATGCCCATTGGCCCAACACGTCGATGGCCACATGTGCCACGGGAGTTAATCTAATTGCACAAAACTCTTTGTTTTCTAATAAGTTTGCCTTCCCAGCTGCATGTGGCACCATTGGCACATATCATGCCGGCGTCGTCATCCCGAGCTGCACCCCCGCAAGAAATGAGAAATCCGACGGGGCTTTAGTGAAGATTGATGGGCTCCTGACCCAGTTCAGAGCAGAAATTAGAACATTTGCATGGGCAAGAGCGAGAAGCCAGAAATCAAAGAGCATGCACAAACCTTTTCTTTTTGTTAGTTCCCCGAGTTGGAGCCATGCACAAGCATCGAGGAGACTATGACGCATGTGCCTGCTTTTGAGGAGTACATGAGTTCGGCCACAAGCGCGATGACCGGTCTCATCTGGCCTGAACCATGTCATCCTCCCTCATTTGCACCGTAGTTGCTCCTTATCTCACCAGAGCTCTAACATCGCCACATCGATCAGGGAAGTTTCCTAAACCCTGATCTCTCTATATCTGAATCTCGTGATTTGTTTCATTTATTCCTAAATTCAGATATTTCTGACGCAACGTGTCTCCTGCAGGAAACATGTACATATACTCCTAAGGCACTCTTGGTTGCGCTAGTATCTGACTAGATAGGACACGAGGAGAAAGAAGATCTGATCGTATGCCCCGAGAGTAGCAAAGTTCCTCCAGGGAGTATTCATCAACCTGCTTTAGATTTTCTTTAACTTTGATGGTTATCTCTGGATTAATTTAATTGTGGGTAATAATTTCTCTCATCGGGCCGACATGGCTCGTTCCTTGCAGGTTATAGGTGGACACCTTCAGGGAATGCTAGGAACCACGTTGCGTGGGTCTGATGACATTCGTAGAGTAAAGCTGCTAGTTGAGCGACGAAAACATTATGAAGAATAGATTCATGCACCAATAAAGATCAGGGATTCGCCTTTTGATCAAGTGCATCCTACTCCAGTAATGTAAATATTTTACTTGCTTTCTAGTGTTGCATCTCAATAATCTCGTCTCCTCTCGATTAGCTGTTGAGTATTGATTCCCCGGATTTGGATTTGATGATGAACAAACATAAATATCGTGAACTAACTCTTTGTGAGCGCACTTATGGAGATCGTCGCCAAATATTCTACGTACATCAAAAGCGACGTCTGAAGACTTCTCAAAGCACGTGATCATGTGCCTAAACGCTTAGTTGAAGCTCTAGGAGCATTATTGAAGTCAAGAGATTCGGATTGAAGCTTTGAAGATGGTTCGTCAAGCTTATTTTTATAGTCTTCTAGCTTCTTTTCGTAGAATGTTCAGCCTTGATTAGGTCTTACATTATAATCTTCATAACGCTCATATCTTAGAGCTAGGATTATCATAGAAACTTTCCCGAAGCTTTGCGCTTCATTTCGCGGCTTCTAGTGCATCTTAGTTGGTTCAAGAAGAAGAACCAACCGACTAGATTGTCATCTATTCGGTAAGTAATCCTTCTTGAACCGACTAAATCTCCTTGTTCAATTCAGCTCATTCACTGTTGACCAATTAGTCGGTCCAAGAAGGTTCACCGACCGACTAGTTGTCAAACTAGTCCCTTGCGCCCTAGGAGTCCATGCCGCAGATCTCGTGGCCTCCCGACGTTGCTGCGTTTTCCTCGCTTCATCCCCAGGCTAAACACGCTCCCGACGTCGCGACCCGTTACAGTTGTCGTTGCCGCTTCGTTGCACTACTCGCGAGGTGATCCCGACGCCGTTACCGTTTCCGTGACATTTCGCTATGCTATCCGCAGCCGAGATGATCCCGAGACGATCTCGATCCCAAGACGGTCCTTTCTACGCTACCTGCAGTAGAGGACACTGAGTACCACCGCCGTTTCAGACCCGACGTCAGACTCTGCGCGTTGTCGCACTAGGTTGGTCTTCTCGCTCATAGCAACCCAAACGTTACGCCATTGTACCCTAAGTAAAAATCGTCAACTCACTAAATTTATTTTACGCTCCTTTAAAACGATGTGAAACCATAGATCAATGATCGGACATTTTTTAACTGTGCACATAGGGTAGAATCGTCGGATAAGCTGATCATTCAAATTTGACTTGAAACTGACAGGATATCCCCGGTCAACTTAGAAGCATACCATAATAGGAATTTCTAAAACGCGTCTTGACATCGCCCGTTGACTTGTGACAGTGGACGTTGACCGACACGCTTTCCACGACGAGATGCTTCCGACGGACGTTCCTCTTGCCACCGCAGGCAAGTGTCCCCACTTGCGTAGTTACGGCCAAGTCTAGGCCACTTCTTTCTTAGAACTGTAAATTGTTAAACAAGAGAACCGGACGTGAAATGATAGCGTCCGGGACCCTCTCATGATAGCCTAGACTTGACAGCGAAGTCTATGTATAAAATGCAACCATGCTAGGAACTATTCTGTGTGCGTGTGCGTGTGGACACCCTAGAACAACTACACTCATGTCATGCCCTGTAACAGTATTCACGACTTGTCTTGCACAGCCTGCAGGCAATAAGGACACTCTCCAAGACAGAGAGAGTGATCCTTGGTACAGATTCACTTATGGGAAGCCCGGCACTCACCAGGACAGAGTGAGTAGCCCTGCAGACCGTGGGGATAGAGGCACTCACCAGGACAGAGTGAGTGGCCCTGCAGACCGTGGGGATAGAGGCACTCACCTAGCAGAGTGAGTGGTCCTATACAGTGATCCTTATTACAGAACACCCCCACGGGGCGCTCGGCACTCACCTAGCAAAGTAAGTGACCCTGCAACCTGTGGGAATTTAGAGGCACTCACCTAGTAGAGTGAGTGGTCCTCATCCAGTCTTGTCTTGAGTCTTGGGGTGGGGTAGGGTTGAGCAGCCACCAGGTTAGAGAGTTAGGCCACTTTCTAAGCTGAAGGCATGAACTCTCTTAGTGTCGAGTCGCTTGGTGTCACATGATCTTGTCTAGTCTCGTCTTGCCTTGTCGTCGGTAGCACACGCTACAGCGATTGCCTGCCACGTTTACTTTCTGCACAGTTTTACTTTCCTTGCATAAATCTATAAATGTCATGCTGTTGCATCTCTCATTTTAATCAACATTAAAATGTTGTCTTTAAATTCCTTTACACTTGCAGTAGAGTCTTCTCACCTTTCCTTGTAGACTTTACTTGACATACAGCTCCTTTCTATTGGGTGTTGTACGTCAGGTACTGAGACGGAGTACACAGACGAGCCAGCTTTACCGGTGGACTTGGAGTCAGGGGACTTTGAACCGAAGTACTTTCCAGACGAAGACCAGACCCAGAGGGTCCTCACCGTTGCTGTCTTTTGGAGGTTTTGTTGCTTCTAGTTTGGGTGCGTAGCACCGTTTTTACTTCTTGTCTAGGATGGGTGCGTCACACCATTAGTTTCCTTTTTCGCAGTTGTAGCCATGCTGGGCTTCTTTTATTAGACTGGTTATAATGCTGGATATTATTCTCTTTTATTAATGAATGCAATTTCCTTTCGTGTACTCTCATTCTTATTGTTATGAACTTTTAAATGCAAGAACCTGTAAATTAAATGGTATCTCTACATACGCTTATTGGGCCCGAGCCTCACAGCTCTGGCCCATGCGGACCTTTGTCTCGTCCTCGCATCCGTTTTGGGAAGCAAGGCGTAACACTCTTTATCGACATACTTGCCTTTCTTCATATTCTTGTTACGACACCGGTTAGCAAAATGACCCTTCTGCTGACAATTGTACCATGTGATCTTTGCAAATCTATCTTGCAAATGTCTCACCTTAGAGCGGTCATTGTACTTCCTGTGCTGGCCTTGACCTACTCTTCTTTCCTGTCGACCTCTCATATATACGGCCTCATCACAGTTACTCCAATGATCTCTACCTTGAATCTTAACACATAGCTGCTCAGTGTGAAGCACCGCCTTCACCTCCTCCATGGTGAGAGTTGTTTGATTGTATATCATAGACTGAACAAACTGATTATAATCCTCTGGCAATGAGCACAACAGGATGACTGCATGTTGCTCATCTTCAATCTTCACATCCATGCCCCGCAGCTTTAGCACTATCCGGTTTAATTCATTCATGTGATCCTTCACTGCGGATCCAGACTTCTTCTTGAGCATATACAGTTGCTGAAGCAAATAGAGACGACTCGTGGATGATTTCTTCATGTATAGTCCCTCAAGCTTCTTCCAAATATCAGACGTTGTTGATTCATCCAAAACCACTCTCAAGACATTATCTACCAATGACAACGGTATCACATTGTATGCCTTTCTCTCCATCTCGGCTCTTGCAGGTTCTTTCAAATACGATATTCGTCTCCATTATCGATATTCGTCTCTATTATCGAATATGATATGCCTTTCTATCCATTATCGATATTCGTCTCCATTATCGAATACGATATGCCTTTCTATCCATTATCGATATTCGTCTCCATTATCGAATATGATATGCCTTTCTATCCATTATCGATATTCGTCTCCATTATCGAATACGATATGCCTTTCTATCCATTATCGATATTCGTCTCATCGAATACGATTTAATAACAACCCGTCTGCATCAAAATATTTTTCACCTTTGTCTGCCAGATCCGAAAATCATTCCGGCCAATGAACTTCATAATGTTTAAAGTTGCTAACGACACCATCTTCGCCACTAACTTTCTTCACAAACGAACACAAGCTCTGATACCACCTGGGAAAATTATCACCTTGAGATCCCAGTGGAAACAACTACTGCTAAAAGCTAATAGGAAGCTAGGAATAGCAAAAATTGGATACTCAAAATACCCCAACAAAGTTCCCTACGATCTTGCAAAGTAAAGCAGCAAATGAAATAGCTACAAATGAATCACACAACAGACACGAGTTTTACCCTGGTTCGGTTGCGCACAACCTACATCTAGCAACGTCCAAGATGATTCCACTATCAGAGCGATCTTCAAAGGACGATAATCTTGCTTCCGCTCACGTGAGTAATAACTTGTCAACATGAACAAGCCCTCACGAACTCACTCAAGGGAGAAGAAAACAAGGAGACAAAGAGAGAATCGATTGAACTCCAAGAACAAACTCCAAGCCATAATCTCTCGACTAAACTTTGATGGCGACGGCTCAAGCTTTTGTATTCCCGAGATCTAAAATCTACGTTACCCTAATAATCTCAAGTTGCAACCATTAGATTAAGTAGGGTCTTCAATCGAGGCTGAAAAAACCATCAAACCCGTCCAACTAAAGATCTGGGCCCCGCACCGCTCGAGCGAGCGGGTTCTGAGCTTGCCTGAGCGGCCGCTTTGCTGCTATGGATGCTGGCTGAGGCTCTCGGCCGAGTGGCTGCTCTGCTCGGCCCGAGCACTTGTTGAATATTGGACTCCCCGGATTTGGTTTTGGATGATGAGCAAACATAAATAATTCATGAACTAACAATTTGTGAGCGCAGTATTGGAGATCGTCGCCAATTTCACGAGAATATTCAAAGCGACATCTCAACACTTCCAAAAGCTCGTATTCAAGCCTAAAGCTTCGTTGAAGCTCTTACAACGCTTTGGAAGTAATGAAGATTCAATCGAAGCTCTCAAAGACCGTTTATTAAGGTTTTATTTATAGTCTTTTAGTTTCGATTGATAGAATGTTAAGCCTTGAGTATATCTTACGTTTCTATCTTCATTTCGCTCATTTCGTAGCTCTAGGATTCTTGCACAAGTTCACTCTATCTTCCTCGAAGCGTCGCGCTTCGATTCGGACTTTGTTGTGCATGTTAGTTGGTACAAGAACAAGTACTGACCGACTAGATGGAGATCTAGTCGGTCGGCCACTGTTCTTGGACCGACTAGTTTCAGTCAGTTAAATCTTTGTTCTTTACTGTTTACAGTTAGTCGGTCTACGTTGACTCACCGACCGACTAGTTTGTGAACTAGTCGGTCAGTGATGCTTCTTTGACCGACTAGTTGTGATTTACTGTACATGCCAAATTTCTCCTAAGCTACTGTTTACCGTTAGTCGGTCTAAGAACGTTTGATGACCGACTAGTTGACAATCTAGTCGGTCAACTTTTGTTCTTGGACCGACTAAGTCAACTTGCCTTCAGACTATGTTGTTTTGCCTCTTAGTCGGTCTACGTTCATTGACTGACCGACTAGTTGTGAAACTAGTCGGTTAGAAAGTGTTCTTGAACCGACTAGTTTTCTAGGTCTGAAATTCTATCTCTTCTCAGATCTGCTCTTAGTCGGTCCATGCTTTGTGACTGACCGACTAGTTGATGAACTAGTCGGTCAGTGAATGTTCTTTGACCGACTAATTCACACAGATTTCTTTCCGTTGGAGATTGACCTAACTTATGTTTTTGGGTTCCTATAAATACGAACCTAGGTCATTTCTATCTTCAATAGAGCTGCCATTAAGAGATTCATTGAGTTCAAAAGAGATAGCTATTCTCCCTCAAATCAAAAGCTCTCTTCCTCACAAGAAACCCATTCTCTCTCATTTCTAGATCTAGAGAGAAGCTTGTTCTTGGTGAGCTCTTCAAGCTATTGCTTGATCCAAGTCTCCAACTCTTCCCTAGGCACCCATTGCTGCTCATTTCCTTGGTGCTAGGGCTTGGTGACTTCATCTTCCTCAAATCCTTCATTCCACCTATTGGGTAAGAAAAACTCAAGGTATAGGATTTTGTGGTAAGAGTATTTATTTCATATAAACTCTTTATATTGCTTATTGGCTCTCTCGGTTGTGAGAGAAGTTTGTGATCCCGGGTTGTGGGATTCACTTTGCCATTGCATGTATGATTTGATCTTGTGAAGGTTTTTCACAAGATATTCATAGTGGAAATCTTGAGTTAGGGTTTCTAACTCAAGTATCCGGAGGGGATCCGGGTGGTTGGGACGTAGGATCACCGGGAACAAGTCGGGGAGACTTGGGTGGATCCGAACCCATTAACTTCGTTTGTTAGCATTGTTAATTTCATTGTTGTCATTCAATTTAAGCTTCCGCAAATTGATTTGGTAGTTGTGTGCAATTTAATTTGGAATTATACGCCTTATTATTTTAAAGTACTATTCACCCCCCTCTAGTACTTGTGCAGTAGCTGGTAGGGCATTACATTTGGTATCAAAGCCAGATACTCAGCTATGTCTGCCAACGACAACAAGACCGTGCGTCCACCTTCCAACTATGACACCTTCAGGAACCGTGAAGGAGCATCTTCCGTGATGGAAGGACATTCCTCTACGAGGCCTCCATTCTTCAACGGTACCAACTACGGGTACTGGAAGTGTCGGATGGAAACCTTCCTCCGAAGTGCATCTTTATGGAGAACTACAATGAAGGAGTATATTGAACCCGAAGAAGAAGATTTTGAGAAATGGACTACCGCGGAGGTCGCCGCGGAGGTAAGCAATGCCAAGGCAATGAACGCCTTGCAATGTGCATTGGAGCCCGAGGATTTCAATAAGATATGCACATGTAAGAGTGCATATCAAATTTGGAACTCCCTCCTCATTCTACATGAAGGGACGAGTAGGGTAAGAGACTCTAAACTCGTGGTCGTAACCAAAGATTACGAAATGTTTCATATGCAACAGGGCGAGAAGATGAAAGAATATTACGCTCGTTTCGTTGACATAATAAACGAGTTAGAGGCCCTCGGCAAGATCTACACTCAAAAGGAGAAGTGCTTAAAGCTTATTGAAGGACTTCCCTCTTCTTGGGAAAAACGTACCTTCGCCATTGAGGAAGGTAATGACATGGACAAATATACCGTAGTTCAACTAATGGGTACCTTGATGTCATACGAGGTACGCAAAGATAGCAAGGTGAAGCTACAAGAAAAGATGAAGTCATATTTGAACCTAGATGCGCCTAAGAAAAAGGCGATTGCATTCAAGGCGGCTTCATCCACCTCTACCGATGATGAAGAATCGGAAAACGAGTTGGACTTGGAGTCCATGGCACTCATGGCCAAGAAGTTCAACCGTTTCTTCCGAAAGGGTAACTTCAAACAAAAATCTAAGTTTACTTCTACTAACGCCTCTCCACCTTTGTGCTTTAAATGCAATAAGCCAGGACACATCAAAGCGGATTGTCCTCAAAACAAGCAAAAGGAGAAGTGGAAGGCACCAAAGTATGACAAGTCCAAGAAGTACACGAAAGGAAACAAGAAGGGACTTGTCGGAGCTACCTTCACCGACTCCGAGGATTCCTCAAGCGGAGAGTCGGACGATGAGCAAGTGGAGCAAGCGCACATGTGCTTCATGGCAAGAGAGGAGAACGATCAAGGATCCTCCTCTTCCGATGATAGTGATAAAGAAAGCGATGAGGTAACGATGGATGATCTTAGGGATGCTAACACTCAACTTTGGTCAAAATATACTAAGTTAGTAAATAGATATACTAAGGTAAAAGATGACCTAGCTAGCATTCAAACATCGCCTAAGACTATCATCACCAACAACGACACCGTTGTTGAAGAGTTAAGAAATGAGATTGTGAATCTCAAATCTAAACTTGAACATGCTAGCATTGAGGATGTGGAAGAACATGAGATAGCGGATTTAACTTCTCAAAACTCGACTTTGAGTATTGAGAACGAGAATCTTAAATCTCGTGTTTATGTGCTCACTTCGCAAATATCCACTTTGGATACTTCTTTGCGTTCTCTCAAAGAGAAATATGAGAACACATTGGGCCGAATCAACGAATTCAACAAAGGTAAGGGCCATTTGGATAATATCCTAAAAGATTTACTTCCGGCCAAACACCACATTGGCTTGGGGTATATGATGGGAAATTCATCCAAGTCGGTCACTACTTTTGTTAGGCCAACTTCCGAAGCCTCAACGAGTGGGAGCAAACACTCTATTGGTAGTTCATCTACCAATGGTGCTTCCACCTCGTCCACACCCTCTTTCGGAAAGAAACCCACTTTGGGTGGACCTCCAAAGAAGGGGCATGCTTACATGTACACCAATACCATGCCACGTAGGAACACACGTCCTACTCCACCGTCTCACACATATGATGATTTTTATGCAACACATTCTCGGGCACGTGCACACCAAGTGAGACACCCTCACGCACGTGTTTCCACACATGCATATGTACACCCACCTCATCATATGAATAATTCTCGTCGTGCACCATTCCATCATGTCCCGTATGCCTATCCACTACATGCATCACGTAGAAATCAACGTAGCATGCATGCACCCAATAGGATGATGGCTCCCAAAATTTTCACTATTTGGAGCCCAAAGGACACAAGCATGGACGAAAAACAAATATATATGAATGCTTATTTTTCGGATGTTGTGCATAGTAAGAATTATGTGGGGAAGTCTAAGTCCACTTGGACTTGGCTTCCAAAGGTCTAATCCCTTGGACCCAATGACCTTGGGTACCATGATATGAACTTATCTATCTTTAGGTACTCAAGAAAAAGAAAAAGGAAAGGAGCAACGAATTTAAATTTAGCTCCAAAGGGAATTGGATACTCGATAGCGGGTGTTCCAAACACATGACGGGTGACGCTCGTTTGCTCTCCGGAGTGGTTCCCATTGCGAATGGAAACCGCGTCGTATTTGGAGGCAACGAGAGCGGAACCATCATAGGTGTTGGTAAAGTCGGTAACCCTTCTAAACCATTAATTAGTGATGTTTATCTTGTTAGTGGTTTAAATCATAATCTTATTTCAATAAGTCAACTTTGTGACAAAGGTTACAAAGTTAGCTTTGCGAAAGGATTGTGTCATATTTTGAGAAAGGATAATGAAAAATTATTATTTTCCGGAACTCGTCGTAAAGACATTTATATTTTGGATCTTCCTAAGTCATATGAACAATGTCTCGTTGCCAACACAAGTGAACAACACTTATGGCATCGACGCTTTGGACATGTGAACTTTGGAACACTATATAAGCTTTCAAAATTGAATTCTATTAAAGGTTTTCCGAAGCTTGTTTTCGAAAAGAAAAGTTTTTGTGATTGTTGTCAACGCGGCAAGCTTCCTAAATCTTCATTTAAACCTAAGAAAAGCATCTCTACTAAAAGGCCACTAGAGCTATTACATCTAGATTTATTTGGGCCAACTAGAGTAGCTTCCTTAGGAAATGCAAGGTATGGACTTGTCATCGTAGATGACTACTCAAGATTTACTTGGGTATTTTCATTGTGTAATAAAAATGAAGCTTTTGAAAACTTCACAATTTTTGTTAAGAAAGTACAAAATCTCTTAGGAACCACCATTGTCACTATTCGTAGTGATCATAGAGGTGAATTTGAGAATGAGTCTTTTGAGACATTTTGTGATGAAGTTGGTATTACTCACACCTTCTCTTTCCCTCGTGCACCTCCTCAAAATGGTGTAGTTGAGAGAAAGAATAGGACACTAGTGGAGTGTGCTCGCACTATGCTTGATGATAGCCAACTTGGCCATCAATTTTGGGCGGAAGCGGTACACACCGCTTGCTATGTGTTTAATAGAATACTTTTGAGGCCCGGCACTAAACAAACTTGTTATGAATTGTTGTTTGGTAGGTTGCCTCAAGTTAAACATTTTCGTGTTTTTGGTTCGAAATGTTTTATTAAGAACACATATGGTAGTTTGGACAAATTCGATCCGAGATCCGATGAGGGGATTTTTGTTGGATATTCTAAGCGTAGCAAAGCCTACCGGATATTCAACAAACGAACCTCAACGATCGAGGAATCGCTTCATGTCTCATTTAATGAAGGATTTGTTCCAACTAGAATTTCAAATGATAACGATTCTTTGGATGTTTTATGTGATTCATTTGATAATTCTAAGTCTAATGATTCTATTGATTCTATTGAGACTAACCCAACTAATGAAGTTGTTGAGAATGTTCCTAGTGATCAAGGTATTCCCAAACGGCTTCATACCATTCGTGACCATTGTAGGATCCTGTCCAAAACAGAGTTAGGATCGATAACATGAAGTTTAGACTTACGCTTGCGTATGCGGCACGGTAGTCTACGAACTTCGCCTTCGGATTCGCCACGACGGATCGAGTCTTCTCACGAACGGAGTAAGGCTACTAATCCACAATCTAAATCTCTACTTTAGATTAAGAACTTGGATAAGAGGGAGAGAAAGGATTTCTGCAGAGCTTCGCTAGGATGAAGATGCATGCATGAATTTCATGCAAATGGTGTAAGAAATGGCTTACCCTTGGGTCTTATTTATAGCCCCCAAGGTAGTTATTTTAGGGTAAGTTGTTCCTTTGGAACAACTTAATTAAGGTGTACCATGATACATGGCACATTATAAGCTTAAGTTGTACCATATGCATGGTACAACATAAGCTTAAGATATTCCCCCTGTATTAGCCATATGTCGCATGCACTTATGCATATATAATGCGACTTTCCCACTCATCCAGAGATCCTCTCCGCAAGGGAACAGATTCCCTTTGTACACGACTTCGTGTACGCGACGTTCGAGGTCCGTATTCCCTCGTACATCCCCCACAAGGGTGTACAAACGTCTTCCATATCCAACATCTCCCACTCACACTTGAGGGGATTGTAAGAGAACGTCTTTCCCTTAGTTCTTTCATCTATCATACCGAGAAATAGACCGTGCGACCGTCATGCGCGTAGAGTCTGTTGTTGTGCACTTGTTAGAGATACACAACGACCTCGAAGGTGCAAAGTTGAGTAGTTCAACGCATGCTTTACCCTAGATTATTTCTTCACATTTCTTATACTTTATATTCAACAATTGAATCCCATCTGGATTACAATTGGCTGGCCAGCTTTGAATCATTAAAGTCCAAATGCGAATATGAAATCAATCTTCCTCTTCTTGCGAACCTTCTGATCTTGACTAGACTCGCTTTTCTAACGTGCCCCGCCGAGCCGAATTATCATAGCTCATAAGTAACACGCTAAGATAGCGATCATTTCGTCAAATCTAAAGGAACCAATTGGAGTCCTTGAGGGTAAGTATAAGACCCATATGGCCTTTGAGTCTCACATAATAGCAAACACTATTGCTACTAACTCAGTGGTCGAAATGCATACGTGGTATGAACACGTATTACAACATCACTCCTTTCCCAGGGAGAGTATGTCTTAATGATGTTGTACGGATGAAAAGATCAGACACCACAGTGACTATCTTTTTGAGTCCCCTTACTACTCGTGAAATATTCACGGACTCTCATCCTGCATAAGACAGATAGGAAAAAATCATATGAGATCTCTTTCAAATATCCTTGTGATACAGATCTCAGATCTTTTGTAAGCATCCATATGATGCAGATCTTTCATTCGACTATCTTGTTTAAGTCATGACTCTAAATCATTCGTCTAATGATTTTGACTTTAAACTAGTCTCATCTCTATCTTATCCATCTGATAAGATAAGGCGGTTGCTCATGTGAGAGAGCCAACCTTAATCTGTCCGACATACACACAATTCAGCTGAGATTTCAAAAATGTACACAAACATTTCTTAAGAAATTCATATGCAATGTTTGAAAAAGAACTTATTCTTTTATTAATTTTGATCATTTACAGACATGGGAATTTACATTGGTACAACTCAGCTCTTACGCAATCCTTGAGATGATAAGTGTTTGTAAAACACATCTCTGGGGATCGCCTTTGTAAGCGGATCCGCTATCATCTCATGCGTAGATATGTACCTTATGTCTACCTTCTTGGTCTTATCATAGTCTTTTGCAAATTTGTAGCGGATATCTATGTGTTTGGTCTTACAATGGAATTTCGGATCTTTGACATAGGCTATAGATGCTTGACTGTCGCTGTGTATAGGTACAGCACCTGAGTCACTTGCATTAATTAGCCTGTCTAAGAACTTCCTAAGCCAAACAGCCTCTTGAACTGCCATGCTAAATGCTACAAACTCGGCTTCCATGGTTGAAAGTGCGATGCAGGATTGTTTCTTGCTACTCCAGGATATTGCACCAGATCCGAGTAGAAAAACATATCCTGAGGTCGATCGTCGTTCATCGAGATCACCCGCCCAATCAGCATCAGTGTAGCCTTCGAGCCACAAGGCATCTCCTTGATAGCATAAAGCAAAGTCTGCAGTTCCTTTGAGATACCGCATTATCCTCTTAACCGCTTTCCAGTGTACTTGCCCTGGGTTGGATTGGTAACGACTTACCATTCCAACGGCAAAACAGATGTCCGGTCTTGTACACATCATAGCGTACATTAGACTACCAACTGCACTGGAATATGGAACTTTTTCCATAATCTCCTTCTCTTTTTGGTTCTTCGGACATGATTTCAGACATAAATTGTCGCACTTGCTTATTGGAGTATCAATGGACTTGCAGTCCTGCATATTAAAACGTTCTAGAACCTTCTTTATATAAGTCTCCTGTGAAAGAGAAAGAAGTTTCTTCGAACGATTCCTTGAAATCTTAACTCCAAGGATATATGCGGCTTCTCCCATGTCTTTCATCTCAAAAACTGATGAAAGCCAAGCCTTGATATCCATCACAAAGCCCTTGTCATTTCCGGCTATTAAGATGTCATCTACATATAGAGACATAATAACATACTTGTTCTTATTCCTCTTGATATATACACAGTTATCTTCATCAAGCATGGAAAATCCATTTGATAAGACAACCTCTTGAAATCGTATATACCACTGCCTCGAGGATTGTTTAAGACCATATATGGATTTAAGAAGTTTACAAACCTTATGTTCGTTTCCTTCTTTTACAAACCCTGTTGGTTGTTCCATATAGATCTCCTCGTCCAATTCTCCATTGAGAAAAGCAGTCTTTACATCCATTTGATGTAATTCGAGGTCTAAGCAAGCTACCATTGCCAGAATCAGGCGAATTGAGGTAAAACGAACAACAGGTGAGAAGGTCTCTTCGTAGTCTATCCCTTCCTGTTGCGTAAAACCTTTCGTGACAAGGCGAGCTTTATATCTGTCAATAGAGCCATCAGCCTTATGCTTGATCTTGAGAACCTATTTGTTCCCAATAGCTCTACGTCCTCTGGGTAAGTCAACTAAGTCCCAGACTTGGTTAACTTTCATGGATTCTAATTCCTCTTGCATCGCTTCCATCCATTTGTCTTTAGCAGGGCAAGATACGGCCTGTTTGAAAGTAGCAGGCTCGTCATCTTCTTGTAGTAAAGTCATAAAGGTTTGCGGAAATTCATCCTCAAATCTTAGAGGAGCCAACCTTGTACGACTACTACGTCGTATTTGAGATTCTTCAAGTCCTTGTTGACTTGAATTTAGATCAATTCTAATATCACTCCCACTTGGAATGTCGTTAGAATTGCTCCCACTTGGATCATTATTCCCGTATGGAATAGGATAATCGTCATTCGTATAATCCATTGGTGAAGGTTGAAACGTATTTTCATTTTCACCAAGAATTCTCCCACTCGAATGAGGTAATCCTTCTTGATCATAAATCTCAAATAGAGATAAGTCCTGACTTATCTCGCCCTGTCTTGGAAACTCGTTTTCCAAGAAAGTGACATCCCTCGACTCAAACTCAATTAGCCCACCATTGTCTTCCTGACTAACAAAAACATAACCTTTGGAGTTTTCTGCGTATCGTATAAAGATACATTTCCTTCCCCTTGGCCCAAGTTTGCCATACTTATGGGAGGAAATATGTGCGTAGGATGCACAACCCCAAGGTTTCAAAATGTTTAAGTCAGGAGACCTTTGGTTCCACAACTCATAAGGAGTGGAGCTAACTGATTTCGAGGGTACACGGTTTAAAATGAAAGTGGCCGTCAATAATGCATCTCCCCAAAAGGTGATTGGCAAGTTAGCTTGCGCCATCATTGAACGGACCATTTCCATTAAAGTCCTATTTCTCCTTTCTGCAACACCGTTTTGTTGAGGAGTATAAGGCATAGTTACCTGATGTACTATGCCTTTTTCATCACAGAGTTCCTTAAAACTTATTGATTGATATTCACCGCCCCTATCGGTTCGCAAGACCTTAATCTTGCGATCTAATTGATTCTCCACTAAACTCATATAGTTTTTAAAGCAAGCCAAAGCTTCACTTTTGTGGGATATCAAATAGATATGTCCGAATCGGGTAAAATCATCAATAAAAGTGATGAAATAGGACTTTCCGCGTCTTGTCTTGACATTCATCGGACCACATATGTCCGAATGGATAAGCTGTAATGGAACCTCGGCCCTTGTGCCGGTTCCAAACGGCTTGCGACAAGATTTCCCCACAAGGCAATGTTCGCAGGTCGACATTTCAACCTTTGAAACATTGGATAGAAGACCACGTTTGGCGAGTCTATCCATACGCGTTGGTCCAATATGACCAAGCCTTGCGTGCCAACAATTCACATCAGACTCATAAGTCTTAGAATTTGCAATAAGGAAATTTTCATTACATGAGGAATCATACATTGTACTCATTACAATAAATCCTTTAAATACAAACCCAGTACCAATAAGAGTATTATTACAACTTAAGTCCACATTACAATCATGAAAAAACCAGTTATAGCCAAGACCCATTAATACAACCACAGAAATTATATTCCTTCGAATATCTGGAGCGAAGAGGACATCATGAAGTAGGAGAGTGCGGCCGTTGTCCAAGACTAGCTTGCAAGTCCCAACGCCTTTCACTTCAACACGTGTGTTGTTTCCTACATAGATCCACTTCGTTCCTTGGGGTATCCGGTGATACTCCACGAAGGACCGTCTGTCCCTTGCTATGTGGTCGGTGGCACCTGAATCAATTATCCAAAATGGATTAGATTCCACAAGAAATATTGAACTAGAAACACATATGTAACTAGTATATTTACAAGTTACCTCGTCGCCTCCACTCGTACACGAACGAGCATAGTGACCGAGCTTGTTGCACTTGAAGCACTTGATCCTCTTCAAGTCTTTCTTCTTGTGCCATTTCTTGTGCCCACCCTTATGTTTGGGTTTCTTGGTAGACTCAGGTTGCTTATTACGTTCATTAGTGAACTTCGAATGATTTTTCCTTTTCTTTCCCCCGTGTGAGGAACTAGCAACCATGTGCACTTCTGCACTTGGCTTGGCAGCCGCAAGCCGCTCTTCCTCTAATTCGAGGTGCTTGGAAACATCGCTGAAGGTCTTGATGCTCTCATTGTGAGTGAGATGCATCTTCATTTGGTCCCACCCATTTGGTAGGGAACGTATGACTGCTTGGATTTGTTGCTCATCTGTGAGCACATGACCTGCGTCCTTTAACTCTGATATAAGGTTCGCCATATGTCGCAGATGTTTCCCCATGGAATGATCTGGACGTTTCTTATATGTATCGAACTTTATAGTTAAGGCGCGAAGTTTGGACACCGATGTGCCACCGAACTTCTCCTCTAGCTTGGACCATATGTCCATGGCTAGGTCATGTTCTCGGAAGATGCGCATTATGTCATCAGCCATACTGCTTAATAACGTAATGCGCGCTATCTTGTTCTTCCGAGACCAAGCATCAAAAGCTTCCTTGTCTCGTCGGTGTTGGGCCGTAGTGCCCAACTCAGGTTCAATCATAACGTTCTTTAGAGTTTCGAGCACTTCTTGCTCCTCTAGAACGTATTGTATCTTGATGGACCAAAGTTTGTAATTATCGCCGTTGAGTTTTTCACCTTTGTTTAACTCAGCGACGATATTCTTTGAAGCGGAAGACATTTTACTTTTAAAATGCTGCAAAAGACATAAAAACCGAAGGTTCGATCAAAAACATATTGCATAAAATTCTTAAAATATAACTCCCACTTGAAATTATATTATATTTGATAAGTTACTTTCGAAAAATATTGAAGATGTTGTTCTAGAATCGAAAAGGTCTCTTTGATTCCAATCACCATCTAGAACAACCTTCAATATTCCCCCATCACTTATCAAACAATAGTACTATTATAGTACTAGCAGCGGAAAAACGAGTTTGAAAACGTATTTTTCAAATATAATTCCCACTTGAAATGATAATAGAATATCCCATATGGATAGTTCTAAAATCAACTCCCACTTGGAATGATATTCATAATTTGATAAGTTACTTTCGAAAAATATTGAAGATGTTACTCTAGAGTCGGAAAGGTCACTACGTTTTCGATCACCATCTAGAGTAACTTTCAATATTTCTCCCTCACTTTATCAAATGTTAGTACTCTTATAGTACTTTGCAGCGGAAAAGCGTTTTTGAAAACTTATTTTTCAAAACGTATGAAAACGTATTTTTCAAATAAAATATATTTCAACTTAGTACCCTTATGATACTAGTGAAATATTCGGCACTTCCTGACCATTTGTCGGGAATGAGCCGTAGCCGTGCCTAAGTCGGATCCCCTTTTTTGGGATTTTTCTGCAAATTATCGTCGCCGGCTCCCGTATGGATCCAGGCGTTTCCCCCCGTATGAGAGAAATTTGATGCAGACGACTGTCGTTTGGCCCCGTATGGGCTAGTTCGACCAAGGCCTTTGCCGAATTGGTCTGAAACTTCCCCCGGCCAGTGCCGATCAGTCCGACAACCGGCCAAGGACGGCCTGCGGCAGCCCTGGCCACTGCCAGGGCCGGCCTGGCCACTGGCCTGGCCTAGGCCAGAGGCCGGCCAGGCCTCTGCCTGGCCTGGCCTCGGCCAGAGGCCGGCCAGGCCTTCTGCCAGGCCTGGCCTCGGCCAGAGGCCCCTGGCCGGGGCCAGGGCCCCTGCCCTGGCCTCGGCCAGGGCGGCCAGGCCCAGGCCTGAGGCCAGGGCGCTGCCCTGGCCTTTGCCAGGGCGGCCAGGGCGGCCAGGGCGGCCCTGGCCTGAGGCCAGGGCGGCCCTGGCCTGAGGCCAGGGCGCTGCCCTGGCCTCTGCCAGGGCAGCCAGGCCCTGGCCGGGGCCAGGGCCTCTGCCCTGGCCTCGGCCAGGGCGGCCGGGCCCTGGCCTGAGGCCAGGGCGCTGCCCTGGCCTCTGCCAGGGCGGCAGGGCCCTGGCCGGGGCCAGGGCTCCTGCCCTGGCCTCGGCCAGGCCCTGGCCGGGGCCAGGGCCCCTGCCCTGGCCTCGGCCAGGGAGGCCAGGCCCTGGCCTGGCCGCGGCCAGGGCCTTCTGCCCCTGGCCGTGGCCGGCCAGAGCCGGCCGGCCATGGCCATGGCCGGCCATGGCCCGGCCATGGCATTTTTTGCCTTGACCGGTCATGTCCCTTTGGCCATGGCCGGTTTCCCCTTTCATGGGAGGCCGCACACCCCCGCCGGAGGGGGTTGCCGCGGTGGTTATTGGCCATAGCCAACCCCCTCCGCATGGGGAGGGGGGTGCATGGCCTTCATAACCCATTTGGTCATGGTGCACATGCACAAAAAAAAATTCATCTTCCCCGATGGGAATAACCACCATCTTCTTCTCCGGTGAAGCACCCGTTCGTCGAGGAAGTAGTTGTCCTCCAATGGCCGTGTGCCAAAAAATGAACCCACTTCAAAAATTCGTAAACTACGCGCTCCACATAAAGAGAGCGCCCATTCCCTATGAATGGAGACTCAGCATCCATGAAGAGAGCGAGTTTGACGATATGAACGGTCGGTTCTTCCCGTCACGGAGAGTCCCTGCCATATCCGTAATGACAGAAGACCCTAACGTGAAAAGAACAACCGCTGCGTTCTCTCCGTCACGAAGCGTTCCTACCATATCCGTAATGGTAGGATACCCATCCGTGAAAAAGACAACGACTCGTTCATAGTTTCTCCGGGGCGAACCCGTATGGCTCTGATACCAATGTAGGATCCTGTCCAAAACAGAGTTAGGATCGATAACATGAAGTTTAGACTTACGCTTGCGTATGCGGCACGGTAGTCTACGAACTTCGCCTTCGGATTCGCCACGACGGATCGAGTCTTCTCACGAACGGAGTAAGGCTACTAATCCACAATCTAAATCTCTACTTTAGATTAAGAACTTGGATAAGAGGGAGAGAAAGGATTTCTGCAGAGCTTCGCTAGGATGAAGATGCATGCATGAATTTCATGCAAATGGTGTAAGAAATGGCTTACCCTTGGGTCTTATTTATAGCCCCCAAGGTAGTTATTTTAGGGTAAGTTGTTCCTTTGGAACAACTTAATTAAGGTGTACCATGATACATGGCACATTATAAGCTTAAGTTGTACCATATGCATGGTACAACATAAGCTTAAGATATTCCCCCTTTATTAGCCATATGTCGCATGCACTTATGCATATATAATGCGACTTTCCCACTCATCCAGAGATCCTCTCCGCAAGGGAACAGATTCCCTTTGTACACGACTTCGTGTACTCGACGTTCGAGGTCCGTATTCCCTCGTACATCCCCCACAAGGGTGTACAAACGTCTTCCATATCCAACAACCATCCCCATGAGCAAGTCATTGGCAATATTCAAGATAGTGTCAAGACGAGATCGCAAGTCCACCACTTCGCAAATTGTGCCTTTGCCTCATCAATAGAGCCAAAGAATATTAATGAAGCATGCGAAGATAGCGCTTGGATCTTAGCCATGGAGGAGGAGCTCATTCAATTCGAGAGGAATGAAGTTTGGGAGCTTGTTCCATTGCCATCGAAGAACCACACCGTCATAGGGACAAAGTGGATCTTCAAGAACAAAACCGACGAAAACCAAGTCGTCGTCCAGAACAAAGCTCGGTTAGTAGCTCAAGGCTATCGTCAAGAGGAAGGTATCGATTTCGAAGAATCTTTCGCTCCGGTAGCTAGATTAGAATCAATTAGATTATTATTGTCTTTTGCATGCCTTAAGAATTTTAAATTATTTCAAATGGATGTTAAAAGTGCATTTTTAAACGGAGATGTCGTTGAGGAAGTTTACGTTTCTCAACCTCCGGGCTTCGTAAATGAAAAATTTCCAAATCACGTTTTTAAACTAAAGAAAGCTCTTTATGGTTTGAGACAAGCTCCTCGAGCTTGGTATGATCGCCTAAAGAATTTTCTTTTGGATTTGAATTTTAAAATGGGCGAAGCCGATTCAACACTTTTTATTAAGCATGCGAATAATGATATTTTATTAGTTCAAATTTATGTTGATGATATCATTTTCGGTGCTACTAACTTCGCTCTTTGCGAAGAGTTTTCTAATGTTATGAAGGAACAATTTGAGATGAGCCACATGGGCGAACTCAAATATTTCTTAGGTCTCCAAATTCGCCAACTGAACGATGCAATCTTCATCCACCAAACAAAGTACACGGTGGAGTTGCTAAAGCGATTTGGAATGGAGAATGCCTCTGGGAAAAAGACTCCAATGAGCACGACTACGCATCTTGATAAGGATACGGGCGGTAATGATGTAGACATTCGTTTATATCGAGGTATGATAGGTAGCTTACTTTATCTTACCGCAAGTAGGCCCGATATTATGTTTGCCGTATGTATATGTGCTCGTTATCAGTCTCAACCTAAGGAGTCTCACTTAGTAGCGGTAAAGCGTATTTTTCGCTATCTAAGTTACACTTTAGATTTTGGATTACTTTATCCGAAATCTAGCACATATGAGTTAATCTCATATAGTGACGCTGATTATGCGGGATGCAAATCCGACAGGAAAAGTACTAGTGGCACTTGCCATTTTCTAGGAAATTCTCTTGTCTCTTGGTTTTCCAAGAAGCAAAATTCGGTATCACTTTCAACCACCGAGGCGGAATACATTGCCGCCGGTGCCGCTTGTGCCCAGGTTCTTTGGATGAGACACACATTGAAGGACTTTGGTATTCATTGTGATACTAGCCCTATCATGGTGGATAACCAAAGTGCTATTTGTCTTTCAAAGAATCCGGTGCACCATTCCCGATCGAAACACATAGATGTCCGACACCATTTCTTAGATGATCATGTTGCTAAAAAGGACATCATATTAGTGTACGTTGAAACCCAAAAGCAAATCGCCGATATTTTCACGAAACCCCTAAAGGAGGACTCCTTTGTGCGGTTGCGTCGAGAATTGGGGATTATGGGTGAATCCGAAATATAGGATTCATGTTTCATTCAATAATTTTGCATGCTATTATTCTTGACAATATCTCATTCATGCTAGAATTATTGGATTTTTCGGGAATTTTATGTGATATCTTAATTTTTCGTTCGATTTGTGCGTAATCATCAAATTTCTGTTTTTCGATGTTTAATGGGGTAGTTTAGATGTTTATTGAGAGTTTTGAGATTTATCGTCCAAGCGTATTATGGAGAGAACTTGATTTTCAAGTTTTTGACTCTTTAGTCGGTTCATGTTCAGTGACCGACCGACTAGTTTGAGATCTAGTCGGTCAGTACTTGAACGCAGACCGACTAAATCTTGTCAGTAATTCTTGGATTCAGCCACTGTTTGCACCTAGTCGGTTCAAGCTCATTGACCGACCGACTAGATCGTGATCTAGTCGGTCAGTGCTTGAACTGTGACCGACTAGTTGTGCCAGGGGCTGTTTGGTCATTTGGGAAATCGACCGACTTAAACTCAGTTTAGTCGATCGATTTTCATTCTAATCGATCGATATTTCTTCTCTCTCCGCTCAAAACCCCGACCTCCCTCGAAACCCTTCGACTTCCGATCGTTCTCCGGCCATTTTTCCGGCCATTTCCGTCGATCTCCTCCGTCGGCCCCTCGTTCTAGGTGATCTCCTCTCCTCCTAGGGTTAGATTTCATTTCCTAGAGCTAGGGCTTGCTCGGTTTCTAGGGTTCTTAGGGTTTATCTTTTGTTTCGGCTAGGGCTTCTTCGTTTGATCTCTTTGTCCCGTGTCTTGCTTCGACTATGGCAAGAACACGCATTCCGATCACTCCCTCTAGCCCCTCTCCATGACCGTTGATCCAATCTCTTCGGATCCCGAGCATCCAACCCCTCCGAAGCGTAGAGCCAAGACCACCCATCCTTCGTCGTCTTCGCCTCCTCTCAAGAAGAAGAGGACGACGACCGCTAAACCTAGAGGTCAACCGAAACCCAAACCCAAGCCTAAGCCAAAGGCCAAAATTCTTGCTTCTCAATCTTCATTCCATACTCCTACCGATTCCGATACGGAGTATAACCCCGAGACCGAGACTCATAGGGAACCCACTCCTCCTATTCATCCCGAGTCTAGCACCCACCCTCGTACGTCTACTCGAAAACCTAAGGGAAAGGGTCCGATGCCGGTGGGCGGTGTCGATATTTCCTTATGTCGCGATGACCCTTTGTGTCTCGCGGCATATAACCGTATCGAACATTGCCCGCTGCTTCTGGAGCATTTCGTCCAGTTTAGCGACTTCATAGGGTTAGCTGATCTTCTGTCGTCGTCGGGTCTTCTCGATTACCTTCGATATGACCCGAAGGCGAATCCTCACCCCTACCCTAGATTAGTGAAGCTTTTCTATGCTAATAGGATCCGGGGTCAGTACGATCAGACCCACTCTGTTGAGACGACCGTTTTGGGGACTCCTATAGTCCTCACTGCGGAAATCTTAGGAGAGATTTTGGGTATCTCTTCGTCTGGCCTTCTTCCTTCTGATATCTCGGTAGATGATATTTCTTCTCTTGATCAGACCATCCTTTCAGAGATTTTCCATCAGATTCCTCCTGCCATGATTGGCGTGCCATCTAAATCTTTCAAGCCAAATGCATGGGTCCTTAATCTGATTCTGAAGTCGTGCTTGCTTCCCAAGTACGGCTCCTCATCTTTATCATCCCAGCCATTTTTGAAGCTTATCTATGCGATCTTCATGGGGAGCTCGATTAATTGGGCTCGAATTATACTCGATAAGATTGACTCTTTCGAGTGTATTCGAAAGTCCAATAAATCGGCTCATATTCCATTTCCTTGCATGTTGACCCTCGTGTTTCGTCATTTTCGTGTCACATTGCCTCGTGACGATGAGCGTCCCCTTGGTCCTCCCCTGAATGCGACGGCCGTCAAGAAATCTCTTGCGGCGCTTCGTCACGTTCAGAGGACGACACCTTCAGCGTCTGTCCCTGCCTCTGCCAGTGCCTCTGCTACTCCCGTTGCCACCCTTGATGACGTCGTCCGGATACTTCTTCGTCACGAGTCCCGCTTGGCTCGTACCGAGGAGGTGGTCTGCCGTATGGCCCGTCAGATGGGTGTTGAGCTTCCTCCTTCCGTGTCTGAGGGAGAGGAGTTGGATGAGATGGATGAGGAGGACGTTGAGGAGATCTGTCGTGCTTCCACTCGTGCCCCCAAGGGCACTTCTGCTGCTGCTGGTACTTCTACTTCTGCTCCTGGAGTTGCCACCTCTTCCAGTGTTCCAGAGCCATCTGCTGCAGCTCTTCAGCCTTCTGAGCCTGCTGCTGACCCAGTTTCCGAGCCTGCTCATGTATCTGCTGCTGCTGCTTCTGTCGAGACTCATGCTGCTGTTGAGCCTGTTGCTGAGATCTCGACTCCTGCCCCGACGATTCCATCTGTTGAGACACCTCTACTCCCTGTAGATCCTGAGTCCACTCCGTCGACTGGACCCACGGACGCTGCAGATCCGGCCTCCTCCTCGTGATCGTTGTTCCGAGGACTCTCCATATACACTTTGGATGATATATTCTAGTGAGAGAGTCTTGGGTTAGGATGGGGTTGAGAGATGCTTTGTTGTATTTTTTTTGTGCTTTTTGGATGTCGGAGTTGGATTTTATGATATGACGATGTTGATGATGATGATGTATTTTTTTTGTTGTTTATATAGATGATGTGTCTCACTTCACATGATGTACCTCATATATTCGATGTGATATCTTTTTGGATGTACTCATGTTGTCTATATTTATATATATGTTCATCGTCGTTCACTTTGTTTTTTATTCGTCGTGCAAATTTTAATATTCGTTGAATACATTTGAAATGTGATTTCGTCGCTCGACGCATGAAACCTTGGTTAAATAGATTTAAATTCTATAATTGTATAGAATTGTTTTCCATGCACAAATTTAGCCAAGAATATTGAATATTGAAGAGTATGTTTCTTTATTCAAGAAATGAATAATTATTTGGTATTTTTGATGATTTTGATTATCGTTGATTTTTATTGATAATGGAAAATTTGACACACCTTGTTTTGATTCCCACATTTTTCCCTTGGTGTCAAGTTGGTCCATTGTCTTTGTCTACGACTCCCGATGTTGGATTTTACATTTCCTAATTGTTGTCGTTGTATGCCCCCATTTTTGGGATAATGCCAAAGGGGGAGAGATAATGATAATAAATAGGCGCAAATGAAAAATTTAACTCAATTTCCAAGAATCTAGTTTGATATGTTAGATTCAGGGGGAGTTAAGATACAAATAAGGATTTTCAAAATCCGATATTTCAAAAATAAATTCACTTTATTTATCTTACTCGTCTGATTGATGCAATTCATCTATATTCATTTTGGAATTAACGTGTCATCAATGCAGGGGGAGTAAGTATTTTACATTTGAATTATTATCTTTGATTATCATTTATGTTGGTTTGTCATCACCAAAAAGGGGGAGAATGTTGAATATTGGACTCCCCGGATTTGGTTTTGGATGATGAGCAAACATAAATAATTCATGAACTAACAATTTGTGAGCGCAGTATTGGAGATCGTCGCCAATTTCACGAGAATATTCAAAGCGACATCTCAACACTTCCAAAAGCTCGTATTCAAGCCTAAAGCTTCGTTGAAGCTCTTACAACGCTTTGGAAGTAATGAAGATTCAATCGAAGCTCTCAAAGACCGTTTATTAAGGTTTTATTTATAGTCTTTTAGTTTCGATTGATAGAATGTTAAGCCTTGAGTATATCTTACGTTTCTATCTTCATTTCGCTCATTTCGTAGCTCTAGGATTCTTGCACAAGTTCACTCTATCTTCCTCAAAGCGTCGCGCTTCGATTCGGACTTTGTTGTGCATGTTAGTTGGTACAAGAACAAGTACTGACCGACTAGATAGAGATCTAGTCGGTCGGCCACTGTTCTTGGACCGACTAGTTTCAGTCAGTTAAATCTTTGTTCTTTACTGTTTACAGTTAGTCGGTCTACGTTGACTCACCGACCGACTAGTTTGTGAACTAGTCGGTCAGTGATGCTTCTTTGACCGACTAGTTGTGATTTACTGTACATGCCAAATTTCTCCTAAGCTACTGTTTACCGTTAGTCGGTCTAAGAACGTTTGATGACCGACTAGTTGACAATCTAGTCGGTCAACTTTTGTTCTTGGACCGACTAAGTCAACTTGCCTTCAGACTATGTTGTTTTGCCTCTTAGTCGGTCTACGTTCATTGACTGACCGACTAGTTGTGAAACTAGTCGGTCAGAAAGTGTTCTTGAACCGACTAGTTTTCTAGGTCTGAAATTCTATCTCTTCTCAGATCTGCTCTTAGTCGGTCCATGCTTTGTGACTGACCGACTAGTTGATGAACTAGTCGGTCAGTGAATGTTCTTTGACCGACTAATTCACACAGATTTCTTTCCGTTGGAGATTGACCTAACTTATGTTTTTGGGTTCCTATAAATACGAACCGAGGTCATTTCTATCTTCAATAGAGCTGCCATTAAGAGATTCATTGAGTTCAAAAGAGATAGCTATTCTCCCTCAAATCAAAAGCTCTCTTCCTCACAAGAAACCCATTCTCTCTCATTTCTAGATCTAGAGAGAAGCTTGTTCTTGGTGAGCTCTTCAAGCTATTGCTTGATCCAAGTCTCCAACTCTTCCCTAGGCACCCATTGCTGCTCATTTCCTTGGTGCTAGGGCTTGGTGACTTCATCTTCCTCAAATCCTTCATTCCACCTATTGGGTAAGAAAAACTCAAGGTATAGGATTTTGTGGTAAGAGTATTTATTTCATATAAACTCTTTATATTGCTTATTGGCTCTCTCGGTTGTGAGAGAAGTTTGTGATCCCGGGTTGTGGGATTCACTTTGCCATTGCATGTATGATTTGATCTTGTGAAGGTTTTTCACAAGATATTCATAGTGGAAATCTTGAGTTAGGGCTTCTAACTCAAGTATCCGGAGGGGATCCGGGTGGTTGGGACGTAGGATCACCGGGAACAAGTCGGGGAGACTTGGGTGGATCCGAACCCATTAACTTCGTTTGTTAGCATTGTTAATTTCATTGTTGTCATTCAATTTAAGCTTCCGCAAATTGATTTGGTAGTTGTGTGCAATTTAATTTGGAATTATACGCCTTATTATTTTAAAGTACTATTCACCCCCCCTCTAGTACTTGTGCAGTAGCTGGTAGGGCATTACAGCGCTTGTACTGTAAAGCCCATAAAATCTATGTCTGCTTAACTCGACAGAGTGATCGAGTCGCTCGCCCGAGCTGACATTGCTCAGGCCGAGCGGTAGGGCGTTCTGTCGAGCGATGCACCTCGCAGCTTCACCTGTGTCCTTTGGCACCAGCTCGGTCGAGCGTCTGGGACCGCTCGGTCGAGCGAGCTGGACAATGTACGCGGGAGATTTGAATAACCGCATTTTAACAAAGTAGCCTTTTGTATATTAAAATATGTTTTAATTATTTAAATCATGCACATGACTAATTATTTGGATAGAATTTGGATAATTGGATATCTGTACGGATGTGTCCGTCAGCTAAGCAATATTTATATGTGTATTTGTTATTTAAACGGAACAGATAGAAATATCCGTATTAATCAAAATGTGTAATACGAATTAATTCGGATCTGTTGTGAGTTGAGGGAGGCCTTTGGCCTCCCTCCCCTCATCACTCTCCAATACTCCCCACTAAGTTAGTGGGGAGGCCCTTGGACTCCCAACTCAACATGAGAGTTTTATAAATATAGTACCATGGCTATTTGCCATGGTTAATCCTCTTCTAACACGTTATCAGCCCGAGTTCGCTCTAGAAATTTTTTTTGGGCCAACAAAATTTCCCCACAAAATTTCCCTCTTGCTAAGGAATCTTATAGTTGCGGCAAAGTTTTCGCGACGACGATCAACTGCTTTCTTTCTCGGATTGCAGGAGCGGGGATTTTTATCTACGGATTTTATTTATTCTTCCCTAGATCTTTGATCTAAAGGTAAAATTCTATTCCCGTAGATAAACATTATAGACCATATGTTGATTATTTTATACAAATCAACATATCAAAAAAAATAGAATAAATAAAAACCAATACGGGTTTTCACCCAAATTCCCCTAAATTGGGTTTATAACAGATTTTTTTAATCAAATAAAAAAAAAATTATTGTCCCCGAGTCTTCCTGGGCTCGGTCGACCCACCTCGCCCCCTCCCCCCGGTCGGGAGGGGGTTTCTCTGGCGACGCCTCCTCCCCTACCGGCCCTGAAGCGCCGGTTCGGCTTCGTCGGCGTTGGCCTCCTCCGAATCGCCCGCCTCGATTCGCCTCGAATCGCCGCTTCGGCTTAGTCGCCGAGTGAATTAAATTGAATGGCTAGCTGATTGCTTAGAATTGAATGGGGCTTGCATGATTAAACTTCATAGCATAACTGTTGTCGAAAGAAAAAAAAATATATTATTAAAAGCCTAGGTAAATTTTTTGTTCATTTCCATTTAATATAACAGCATGCATAAATGTTATCTAAAGAATTCCTTTGGACGTTCTATAACGATCCATTATCATTCTCCAACTTTCAATTAATATTGATTAATGGATACATATATGAACCAAATAAATACATGCTAGATTAAAATGATGTCGGCTTATATACATGCTAAATTAATACACCTCCAATTTTGCATGTCATAATCGGATATCTCAAGGTTTTTCCTTGGAAATTAGGACCGGTATTACCTTGGAAATGATGTCGGCTTATAACAGCAGCACACTCATCGTTATATGTTTAAGTCCATGTCATAATCCAAGTGAACTCCAATTTTGCCGATTACAACAAAAGATGAAACATTTGGACATATTAGAATAATAATTAATTTTGTGTTCCAATTTGGGCCTGAAGCCCAGTTTATAACAATGAAAATTAGTTTTCTATTTCTTATGGGCCCGAAGCCCCAATCAAATCAATAATTCATTTTATCTTCTAATTTGGGCCTGAAGCCCAGTTAATCCAATTGCAATATCAATTTGTTAATCAAATTTTTGCAAATGGGCCTGTAGCCCAAATATTAATAATATATTAATTTAGCCATTTTTTTCTTCCTTATGGGCCAGAAGCCCAGTAATTACAAAATCCTAATAATAAATTGGATAGCCTGTTTTTTTGGGCCTGAAGCCCATTTGTAGCAATGAAAATATGGTATATGGGCCAGTAGCCCCATTCATATTAATAATTAATTTTGACTTCTCAATTGGGCTAGCAGCCTAGTAAATCCAATTACAAAATGAATATGTTAATTAAACTTTTGCAAATGGGCCTGCAGTCCAAAACATTAAATTAATTATTAAATTATTTATGGGCCTGCAGCCCCAATAAAAATAAGAATTCATTTTAAATTTTTGTTTGGGCCTGTAGCCCAATTAGTCAAATTGCTAATATTATAACACTCTCGCATTATTATTAATTTATGGAATATTAGGATTTTTTTAAAAATAAAATTATCTTAAGGATCCTGCGACCGCTCTGCCGTTAGTCAACTAACCTAACGGTGTATGACGTCTCCCCGTGGTCCTAGAGATTATTATATTTTTAGTCTCTTTTTCCATATTATATATGCCGGTGTTATATAAACTGCGTGGTTGCTTATTTTGTGCCTGTAGCATATTATAAACTACGTGGTTGTTAATATAAGCTAAAATGTGATTTTTGGGATCGGCCATTTTGATACCCTTTTTAAATTCCTTGCAATTTTATTTTCTTTTTGAGAGAATTTGTAAGTGAGGATTAAATGTATTAATGCCAAAGACCGGTGTACCGATAAATAAAGACGGATGCGAAAAGTGGAAAATATAGAGACCCTTCTGGGTTTCCAAGTTGTATTTTTCATTTATTTATGGACTGTATATTCGGACTTTGGACATTGTATGTCTTTGGGTATCTGGCCGATCCCCACATTTTACTTATTTTATTGTTTATGCATGAATTTACACTTTAATTAATTCATGCTTATTTTAAATTGCATTGATAAATGGTAAAATTGGCAAGCGTCGATTTCGAAGTTCTTGATGCTGCAGTAAATAATTAACTGAGTTGGCGAGTGGACCTGAAGTTCCACTTGCGTTCGATGGCCCTCCTTGGCTCAATTTTGGCTCCTTCATCGGTCCCAGCAGCGACCGATGCTTCTGCTAGTAAGGCCCCAGAAGCGGAACAATCATCTAGCAGAACTCCTACCACCGTCTCTGATGTGGATAAGGCGAAAGCCATTATCTATATTAGGAGACATATTGATCGGACCTTAAAGGCCGAATAACTAACGGTAGAGGACCTAATGGAGCTGTGGACAGCGCTGGAGGCATGGTATAAACATCAAATTGATGTAATATTACCGCGTGCCAGTTATGAGTGGGAAAACCTCAGACTTCAGGACTATAAGTCCGTCGCTGAGTATAACTCTGCACTTCATAATATCACCTCACGCCTGAAGTTGTGCAGTGAAGAAGTGACAGAACAACGCATGTTGGATAAGACATTTACCTCGTTTCACGAGAAAGATACAATCCTCATGCAGCAGTATCGTGAACGCTGTTGAGTATTGGACTCCCCGGATTTGGTTTTGGATGATGAGCAAACATAAATATATCATGAACTAACAATTTGTGAGCGCAGTTATGGAGATCGTCGCCAAATTCATGTGAACATCCAAAGCGACGTCTCAAGACTTCTAAAAGCGCGTGATCGCATGCCTAAAGCTTCGTTGAAGCTTCTGTGCCTTCCTTGAAGTCAAGAATGAAGATTGAAGCTTTGAAGACGGATCGCTAAGGTTTATTTTATAGTCTTTTAGCTTCGATCTATAGAATGTTAAGCCTTGAGTATATCTTACGTTTCTATCTTCATAACACTCATTTCGTAGCTCTAGGATCCTTGCACAAGTTCATTCTAACTTCCTCGAAGCGTCGCGCTTCGATTCGGACTTTATTGTGCATGTTAGTTGGTACAAGAACAAGTACTGACCGACTAGATGGTGATCTAGTCGGTCGGCAACTGTTCTTGGACCGACTAGTTTGATTCCTTAATTTCTTGTTCAGTACTGTTTACAGTTAGTCGGTCTACGTTGACTCACCGACCGACTAGTTTGTGAACTAGTCGGTCAGTGATGCTTCTTTGACCGACTAGTTGTGATTTACTGTACATGCCAAATTTCTCCTAAGCTACTGTTTACCGTTAGTCGGTCTAAGAACGTTTGGTGACCGACTAGTTGATGATCTAGTCGGTCAACATTTGTTCTTGGACCGACTAACTCATTTTTTATTCAGACTATTTGTTTTTGACTCTTAGTCGGTCTAAGTTCACTGACCGACCGACTAGTTGTGAAACTAGTCGGTCAGAAAGTCTTCTTGGACCGACTAGATTTCTAGGTCTGAAATTCAATCTGTTCTCAGTTCACCTCTTAGTCGGTTCATGTTATTTCACCGACCGACTAGTTGATGAACTAGTCGGTCAGTGGTTGTTCTTTGACCGACTAGTCTGCTTCAGATTTAGATCCGTTGGAGTTTTGAAAGCGACGTTTCTCTCTCCCTTTTCCCTTGATCCTTTAAATACCTGAAGGGGTTATTTCATAGGATCCAAGGCTGCTATTTCAGAGTTATATTGATTCAAAGAGAAGCTTTCAACTCTCATCTTCAAGCTCTCCCATTCTCAAGAATCTCTCCCTAACTCTTATTCTTCAAGAGAGATTCATTGGTTGTGAGCCTTCCAAGCCAAGGGCTTGATTCTAGGTCATCCATCTCATCCCTAGGCTTCCATTGCTGGTCATCTTCTTGAAGCTAGGGTTTGGTGACTCTTCCTCCATCAAAATTCTCTTTGCCCTAATTTGGTAAGAAATCTCAAGGCATAGGTATTTTGTTGGTAAGCATTTCATTTCAGTTATATTTGAATTGTATACTCTCGGTTGTGAGAGTTTGCGTGATCCCGGGTTGTGGGAATCACGGTTATCGATTGTAGGTCGATTGCACTTGCGAGGTTTTCGCAAGTGGGCATATTGGAAATCTTGAGTTAGGGTTTCTAACTCAAGTATCCGGAGGGGATCCGGGTGGTTGGGACGTAGGATCACCGGGAACAAGTCGGGGAGACTTGGGTGGATCCGAACCCATTAAACCGTTGTGTTTGCGTTTGCATTTAATCTTGTTGATTGTTGTCTATTCCGCATTGTTGTTTGTTAATTGCACGATAATTAGGAATAACTCTCCCTATTATTTAAAAGTACTATTCACCCCCCCTCTAGTACATGTGCAGTAGCTTCCCAGGGCACTACAATTGGTATCAGAGCCAAGGTTAAAGCTACAAGTTCAAAGCTATGACGAACAACGACTACAACGTCTTCAGGAACCGCGATGGAGCTTCTTCAGTTATGGATGGACTATCCTCCGTCAGGCCTCCACACTTCAACGGTACCAACTACGGGTACTGGAAATGCCGGATGCAAATTTTCCTCCGGAGCGCTTCACTATGGAGAGCCACCATGACGGAGTATATCGAGCCTTCCGAAAATGATTTCGCAAAGTGGACTCCCGCGGAGGTCGCCGCGGAAGTAGCCAATGCCAAGGCAATGAATGCCTTGAATTGTGCGTTGGAGCCCGAGGACTTCAACAAGATATGCACATGTAAGAGTGCATATCAAATATGGAACCAACTCCTCATATTGCACGAAGGATCGAGTACGGTAAAAGATTCTAAACTCGTTGTTGCTAATAAAGAATTTGAGTTGTTTCATATGGAGCAGGGCGAAACCATGAAGGAATATTACGCTCGCTTCGTGGATATATCAAACGACTTGGAAGCTCTTGGGAAGGTCTATACCCAAAAGGAGAAAGTTGCAAAGATTATCGACGGTCTTCCATCACATTGGGAAAAGCGTACCTACGCCATCGAGGAAGGTAACGACATGAATAAATATACCGTCACACAACTAATGGGTACCTTGTTGTCTTACGAGGTACGCAAGGATAGTAAGATCCGAATGAAGGAAAAGATGAAAGCGTACTTGAAGCAAGATGAGCCAAAGAAAAAGACGATTGCCTTCAAGGCCGCTCCATCTACCGATGATGAAGAATCGGAAGACGAATTGGACATGGAATCCATTGCCCGTATGGCAAGGAAGTTCGATCGATTCCTCCGAGAAGGTATATCTTTGAATAAATCTAAAGTTAGTTCGACTAATGCTTCTACTCCCGTGTGTTTTAAATGCAACAAGCCAGGACACATCAAACCGGATTGTCCTCTATACAAACACAAGGAGAAAGGGAAAGCATCGAAGTACGACAAGTCGAGAAAGTACAAGAAAGGACTTGTTGGCACATTCACCGACTCCGAAGAGGATTCCTCATGTGAAGAGTCGGATGATGGAAGAGTGGAGAAAGCAAAAATTTGCTTCATGGCTAATGATGCGGCAAAAAGTCAAAAGTCCTCCTTCGATGATAGCGAGGATGAAAGCGAGGATGATAGTGAGGATGAAAGCGGAGAACCTACGATTGATGAAATGAGGTTAGCAAACCAAGAAATTTGGTCTAAATTTACTAAATTAGTAGATAGATATAATAAGACCAAAGATGAACTTGTTTGCCTCCAAACCTCTCCTAAGTCTACCATCACCAACAATGACACCATTGTTGAGAATCTCGCCAATGAGAAAGCAAGTTTGCTTACTCATAATGGCTTGTTGAGAAATGAGGTGAAGTCCCTCAAATCTCAACTTGAGCATGTTCTTGTTGAGAATTCGGATGAACATGTGATAGCGGATTTGACGTCTCAAAACTCAACTTTGAGTATTGAGAATAAGAATCTCAAATCACGTGTTTATGTACTCACATCGCAAGTGTCCACTTTGGATGCTTCTATGCATTCTCTCAAAGAGAAGTATGAGTGCACGTTAGGCCGTATCAATGATTTTAATAAAGGTAAGGGCCATTTGGATAATATCCTAAATGATTTACTTCCGGCCAAACACCACATTGGCTTGGGGTATAAGACGGGAGACTCATCCAAATCGCCTACCACCTTTGTTAGGCCGACATCCGATGCCTCGACGAGTGGGAGCAAACACCCCATTGGTAGTTCTCCTACCAATAGTGCTTCCACTTCGTACACACCCCCGATTGGAAAGAAACCCACTTTGGGTAGACCTCCAAAGAGGGGTCACGCATTTATGTACTCACATGCTATGCCACGTAGGAACACACATCCTACTCCACCGGTGCATGCTAATATTTATAATGATTTTTATGCTCCGCACCCACGAGCACGTGCAAACACTCATATGAGACACCCACATGCACGTAATCATGCTCATGCACATCCTAATGCTTATGTTCAAACATCTCATCCACATGTGCATGCCTACTCTCATAATCATCCTCATGCATACACACATCATCATACTATTGCTAGATCTCATGCTCCTAGGCCACATGCACCACATAGAAATCAACCTTTTGTGCATGCAACCACTAGGAAGAGGATTCCCAAAATGTACACTATTTGGGGTCCCAAGAACACTAGTGATGATGATATGAATGTTTATGTGCAATCCTATATTAATGATGTTATTTTGAATAATGATTATGTTGGGAAGTCAAGTTCCTCTTGGACTTGGTTTCCGAAGGGTTAGTTCCTTTAACTCTTCAATTCTTGGTACCATGAGTTTATGATCATGTCATGGGTACCAAGGCATTTGATTATAAAATTGATTTTGATTACTTTAACTCATGGGCTACAATTATTTTAATTTCGTATTTCAAATTTGTTGTCTAACCCATTGGATCCAAAAGGGTTTTTGGATACCAAAATGAAGTTTTCTAGGTTCAATCCACCGTGGGATACCAACCCTACCAACTCCTCGATTTGCGAAAACTCTCATTCAAACGGAGTTGATGGTGCTTAGGTAATGCACCAATATAGGGGGAGCTTAATGTTGTAAGTATGATATTACATTTGGTATCCATGAGGGTTGAATGCATGCTTGGTTAAAATCGATTTCTTTACATTGATATCATTTTGTTTCTTCTTGCATGATAGAATTGTGAATGCCATAAATGCTTTGAAATTCATATCTATTTTTGGCATGACATGTTTTAAAAAATTATTTTGATGATTTTCGTATTACTTTTGTCACCTTGTCACTTCTCATCGCACACTTCACTTAGTTTTGATGTGCTTTTACTTTTTGTTCATTTTCGATCGATACTGTGACTTTTGATATTCTATGATGTGCACCACTATTTTGATGGTTCATTCCTTTGTGCACATTTTATGTATGTCTCTGATATTGATTTCGTCGCTCGACGATTTATTTTGATTCAATAGCTTTAGTTGTATGAAAACATAGAATTGTTTTCCATGCACTAAAATAGCTATAAATGTTGATATTGGAGAGTAAATTCACTTCATCAATAAGTGAATTTACATTTGATGATTTAAGTTTTCGATTTTCGACTATGGTCTCATTGACACGCTTTGATTTTATTCGAATTTTATTTTGGTGTCATATGAAACGTGGTCGTATTCTTAGACTCCCACGCTTAATGAATTATTTGGCCATGATTTATTGTCATTGGCTTCCTCCCGCTCTTTTTGGATTATGCCAAAGGGGGAGAGATATAATAATGGCATGTAATGGCATGTGCTAAATGATAATTTACCATGAATCTAATTTGATATGTTAGATTCAGGGGGAGTTAAGATATAAAATTTCAAATATTGGACTTGAATCTTTACTTTCGTCGTCTGCTTGATGTATGTGCTTATTACTTCATATGGAACTAATGTGTCATCAATGCAGGGGGAGTAAGTATATTCCATTTAGTTCATTATTTTTGATTATTATATATGTTGGTTTGTCATCACCAAAAATGGGGAGAATGTTGAGTATTGGACTCCCCGGATTTGGTTTTGGATGATGAGCAAACATAAATATATCATGAACTAACAATTTGTGAGCGCAGTTATGGAGATCGTCGCCAAATTCATGTGAACATCCAAAGCGACGTCTCAAGACTTCTAAAAGCGCGTGATCGCATGCCTAAAGCTTCGTTGAAGCTTCTGTGCCTTCCTTGAAGTCAAGAATGAAGATTGAAGCTTTGAAGACGGATCGCTAAGGTTTATTTTATAGTCTTTTAGCTTCGATCTATAGAATGTTAAGCCTTGAGTATATCTTACGTTTCTATCTTCATAACACTCATTTCGTAGCTCTAGGATCCTTGCACAAGTTCATTCTAACTTCCTCGAAGCGTCCCGCTTCGATTCGGACTTTATTGTGCATGTTAGTTGGTACAAGAACAAGTACTGACCGACTAGATGGTGATCTAGTCGGTCGGCAACTGTTCTTGGACCGACTAGTTTGATTCCTTAATTTCTTGTTCAGTACTGTTTACAGTTAGTCGGTCTACGTTGACTCACCGACCGACTAGTTTGTGAACTAGTCGGTCAGTGATGCTTCTTTGACCGACTAGTTGTGATTTACTGTACATGCCAAATTTCTCCTAAGCTACTGTTTACCGTTAGTCGGTCTAAGAACGTTTGGTGACCGACTAGTTGATGATCTAGTCGGTCAACATTTGTTCTTGGACCGACTAACTCATTTTTTATTCAGACTATTTGTTTTTGACTCTTAGTCGGTCTAAGTTCACTGACCGACCGACTAGTTGTGAAACTAGTCGGTCAGAAAGTCTTCTTGGACCGACTAGATTTCTAGGTCTGAAATTCAATCTGTTCTCAGTTCACCTCTTAGTCGGTTCATGTTATTTCACCGACCGACTAGTTGATGAACTAGTCGGTCAGTGGTTGTTCTTTGACCGACTAGTCTGCTTCAGATTTAGATCCGTTGGAGTTTTGAAAGCGACGTTTCTCTCTCCCTTTTCCCTTGATCCTTTAAATACCTGAAGGGGTTATTTCATAGGATCCAAGGCTGCTATTTCAGAGTTCTATTGATTCAAAGAGAAGCTTTCAACTCTCATCTTCAAGCTCTCCCATTCTCAAGAATCTCTCCCTAACTCTTATTCTTCAAGAGAGATTCATTGGTTGTGAGCCTTCCAAGCCAAGGGCTTGATTCTAGGTCATCCATCTCATCCCTAGGCTTCCATTGCTGGTCATCTTCTTGAAGCTAGGGTTTGGTGACTCTTCCTCCATCAAAATTCTCTTTGCCCTAATTTGGTAAGAAATCTCAAGGCATAGGTATTTTGTTGGTAAGCATTTCATTTCAGTTATATTTGAATTGTATACTCTCGGTTGTGAGAGTTTGCGTGATCCCGGGTTGTGGGAATCACGGTTATCGATTGTAGGTCGATTGCACTTGCGAGGTTTTCGCAAGTGGGCATATTGGAAATCTTGAGTTAGGGTTTCTAACTCAAGTATCCGGAGGGGATCCGGGTGGTTGGGACGTAGGATCACCGGGAACAAGTCGGGGAGACTTGGGTGGATCCGAACCCATTAAACCGTTGTGTTTGCGTTTGCATTTAATCTTGTTGATTGTTGTCTATTCCGCATTGTTGTTTGTTAATTGCACGATAATTAGGAATAACTCTCCCTATTATTTAAAAGTACTATTCACCCCCCCTCTAGTACATGTGCAGTAGCTTCCCAGGGCACTACAAACGCAACTTCATGAAATTCTCTGATTTGATCTCATGCCTACTTAGGGCAGAGCAGAATCAAGATTTCCTGCTAGCCCCTCATAATTTACGTCCAGCTGGCACTGCACCTATCCCTGAAGCCCACCACGTTTCTCCCCAGAAGTGGAAAAACAAGAAGAAGGCTAGTAATAACAAAGGGAAAGCTGTGATGAAGAATGGACGAGGAGCAGCACCCCCGTCCAATAACAACAATACAGGAAAGAGTAACTTCACATGGAAGCAAAAGAACACTGACCAAGTGTCACTTCCTAAGAAGAACTGGGAGGATAAATGCCATAGATGCGGCATGACTGGCCATTGGTCCAGAATCTGCCGCACTTCTCGCCACCTCCAGGCACTATATCAGGCGAGCCAGAAGTCTCTGCCTGAAACAAACTTGGCGGCTGTTCAGCCACCAACGATGTTCACTGCAAAAGACTTCGAGAACGACGACCTGCTCGATTAAGCTTCATCTTTTATCTATGCATTTAAAATTCAATGTTACTTCATCTTTAATTTGCTTAAGTTCGTCTTTTTCATTGACTTAAATAAAATTTCGTTTTAATTATAGATGAAGTATGGAATATTGTGGACAGTGCCTCGTTGCACTGATGTAGCATTGATATTGCTCCCACATACAACGAGACTATAAGATGCAAATTCTCCTCATAAACATATAGGAAATCTCCAATTTTCAAGGATATTTCTTTAAAGAAAATAACTTGAAAATTGTGGATAATATATATTGAATATCAATATGTAACTCGTCAAGAAAATGGCCAGAAGACCATCTACTTACGATTTCATTGGACCCCCGTCGGGCCCCTATAATTACAGATATTCATCCTATAGAAAGCCAACTTGACTAAGCACCAGAAGTGCCTTTCATTGCCATAGTTTTTAACTCTGGCAAAATGGACTTGGTCATCCTGGATCAGCGATGATGGACGCATCATCAAATGAATCCATTGGAGAACCTGAAGATTCTTCAAAAGGTTGAGTTTCCTTGTCCCCCTTTGTCATAAGGAAAAACTTAGAGAGAGACCTTCCCTCCTGAAAGTGGGTTTAGAGTCTCCTGGCTTCATTGAGAGAATACATGGTGACCTTTTGCGGGCCTATTCACCCCGCAAATGGACCATTTTCGGTACTTCATTACTGTACTGATATATGCATCTACTAGATGGTCTTCTGTGTGCCTTCATATTCACTCGCAACATAGCTTTCTCAAAGCTAATAATAAGGGTGAATTCACTACTCATATCATTCAAGACTTCTGACAAGCAACTGGCATTGAAATTGAACATCCTGTAGCATGTTCATACTCAGAATGGGTTATCAGAGTCTCTGGTAAAGAGGCTCCAATGGATTTCACGTCCATTGTTAGATTCCAGTTGCATGTTGATATTTAGGGACCAACAAGCTGCACTCCGCATCGCTTATCACGATACGGCCCGCTTGTGGCCATATCTTATTGCTGATGCCGCTTCCTTATGGTTTACCACCAAGTCTGGATAAATGTGAATTTGATGAGTAAAGTCTCATTGTAATAGGCACGTAGTCTAAAGAAGCCTGAAGCTTCTGAGACCATATCATGTGACACATAAGTCATCATCTCGTTATGATCCGCATACTTTTTCTGTGTGACGTTGAGATCCAGAAGATCCTTCACATTCAGACAAAAGTACATCAATTGACGGATAAAATTGCGGACAACCAGAAGATTGTTCGTTCACACGTCCCTGCTGCCAACACGCCAGCTAGGATTGACATTCCCAAAGATGGATGCAATCCACCGGCAGCAGAATTGGCTGTACCTCATTTGAAAAGAGGACGCCTGCCAGGTTCAAAATAAAAATTTCCTCTTAATAGGAAAATTCCTGGATATATAAAAATGATCCAACCACAGGATGCTGAGCTCAGACCAGCAACCTCTCCCCTCCTAATTTCCCCTGCAGAGGAAACAACAGGAGAAACATCATTATATTACGTACGTATTGGAGAGGTACTGGACAGATATAGCACAGTCGTCGACGACGGTTTTGCTTTCGCTATTGCCATTCACGTCGCTGAATACGACGATGATGTCTACCCACTTTTCTATAGCGTAAACGCATAGAATGGCCAAAGTGGGACGAGGCAATAAGAGTAGAGCTGGACTCACTCTTGAAAAGCAAAGTCTTTGGACCAGTAGTTCATACACCTGAATGTGTAAAAACCTGTGGAATATAATTCGAATTTCATAAAGAAATTGAAATGAAGGAAATGTGATCATTTTCCTACTAAGCCTACACTTCTCTGTAAAAGCCAATACATGCAGCTCATGGACGTTGTGACTGCATATATATACGGCAATATAGATATAGAGATCTATATAAAACTTCCAGAAGGGTATACTCTACCCCCAGAGATGAAAGAGAAACGTAGAAACGTCTTCTCCATAAAGGCTACAAAGATCATTAGTTGATCTTAAGCAATATTCTGCCATTGTATCTTTCTCGAAAGATCGTTGACATGATTTGTTATATTTGCCTTACATATGGTCGACTTAAAGCTAATAGGATCTCCAGCAGAGACCATTGAGATTTCAGATAGCTTTAAAGCGTACCTTGGAAATGAAAAACCTAGGTATAACGATCATCCTGACGATGACATTAATCATCCTGAAGATGGCAATAATTATCCTGAAGATGAACTATCATCCTGAAGATGACATTAATCATCCTGAAGATGAACTATCATCCTGGAGATGAACCATCATCCTGGAGATGAATCATCATCCTGAAGATGACATTAATCATCCTGAAGATGAACTATCATCCTGGAGATGAACTATCATCCTGAAGATGACATTAATCATCCTGAAGATGAACTATTATTAATCATGCCGAAAATGGATACTTATTCATGACACCTTTCAGTAGCTGAAAGAGGGGGAGAACATCCTAGGTCCCGAAGAGCCTAGCTCTAGTGTATTATCTGGCCAACTGCACGTATCTTTGCTAGAACGTCTCCAGTAAAGTTGTTAACCAGATACAGTGTTGTCCTGGAGAGCAACACTAGACCAAGGATAAGCTGCTTTTACGCAACATCCAAGGGTCAATGAATATATATTGCATATGCAGGTTTAAAGATCATCGCGATGACTGAAACACAATAGGCCGGCCACCTCCTAAATATATACACATCATCATCCAATGTCTACATCTTCTGAGAAGCTCATCATCCAAGAAGCAAGTATTGAAAACGCTCAGCCAGGTCTAGCAGTACCTTGCAGAAACCCTGAAGACTGATTCAAAGAATACTTTAGTGGAGTCATCTACCAACTTCGAAGAGCATTACACTCCAGAGCGACGCTGCCTTCCAATAGCCGCTAGATGAGTGAAACTTGTGTAGATGAGTGATAATTGTATTTTCTTTCAGAACATGATGGATGTATAGACGAATAGGAGATGATTGTATAGATACATAGGAGATCTGCAAGCCTGAAGCTTGTACATATCAGGGGGAGTCCCTCGATAGTTGTACTCTTTTCCCTTAAGCTGCTGGTTTTTCCCACTGGGTTTTCCACGACTAAGGTTTTAACGAGGCAACCACAGTGGCTCTGGATCCAGAAGTATCCACTCCATTGGCATACTGAATCCTGAAGTATTCATATGCTTAACCCAAGGTAATGGAGAGATGAGGGGGAGTGTTGTGAGTTGAGGGAGGCCTTTGGCCTCCCTCCCCTCATCACTCTCCATTACTCCCCACTAAGTTAGTGGGGAGGCCCTTGGACTCCCAACTCAACATGAGAGTTTTATAAATATAGTACCATGGCTATTTGCCATGGTTAATCCTCTTCTAACAGGATCTGATTATTTGTATCTGTTACATCCGTAGGCACCTGTTTTGGTGTTATTTTGGGAACAGACTTGGGCGTGTGAACAAGCTCTGAGGACGATTGCTTCAGGTTTTCTCTCTTCTGCATCGAAGAATGGGTGGCTTTAGAGAGAGAGAGACCTATTAACATTTATAAACGCCTCCTCAGAGCCCCGGCTTTAAATAGTGGCCGCATGGCATCTCATTTCTCTCTACACAAAAAGCAGAAACCAACAAAATGTGGCACCGCGCCGTGCCTCTGCTGCTACTGTGCGCCATCGTCCTCACTTGGGGGTGCGTTTCCCTCTCATGGCCCCCCCTCTGCCTTGCCCCTGCCCCTGGAGAAAGAGAAGATCATATTAATTCGCTATTGGAAGCTCTTCTGTTTGCCTGGGATTAATATTCTGCTCTTGTTTGTAGAATGACGAGTTTAGCGACGGTCAACAAACTCCAAGAGAGTCTGGCCTTGGCCAATAGTAGACTTCAGCTTACACTGTAACCCCCCATCCCCTACTACCTATAAAAAACCCCCCATCCCTTTTGTATTAACCCTCACAGTAACCCATTTCTTTCTCTCTCTTTGTTAACCCCATTCGAAGTGATCTAGCCCGCATCAAACTTAGCCCAACAAGGCACTCACGCAAGCTCCCCCTCTCCCAGGCTATCACACTCATCCCTTCCCCTCTCAAAATATTAACCCAGTTAACCCATCACCTTCGAAAACTCAGACCAGTTCATTTTCTTGTGTATGCTTTTGTTCTCCTCCAACAGGCCGAAGCCCGCCCCCCTCTCTTTCGTTTCGTTCGAACCAACCCGAACCCTGGCCTTCATCGTCGCCGTAGATGCCGCAACCACCTGCCACCACCGCCTTGACCTCCGACCCCGCTGCTCGATGCTCCCCCGTCGCCTGAGGGACCCCGACGTCGATGAAGCCGCAAAACCCACGCCCAGCTGCTCCCCGACGTCGCTGCCATCGCCCGACCACCGACCGCCTGAGTCTGACGACCTCGACCCGCCGTCAGCCCCGCCCCGCTCCCCTGCCGCTCAGTCACGCTTCAGAGAACCCCCCCACAGTGCCCCGAGCTCTCGAAGCTCCGACAGCGCCACGTTCCCACTCCTCCGCCGACACATCGCCGTCGACCGCCCTCAGCAGCCCGCCACCGTCGAAAACCGCTCGACCCCGCCCCGGCTACGCTGCCGCGTCCGCCCCATGCTCCGACGACGCCCGCATCATCGATCAGCGGCCACTGCCACAAGGCCTACCGCCACGTCACGATGAGCACCGCCACCCTCAACCAGCCAGTGTCCTGCCACCACGCCGCCCTCGACGCCGTCGACCCCCGCCGTCGAGCGTCGAAGCCGTCGCTGTCGACGTGAGAAGATCGACGCTGCGTGAGTTCCCCAGTGGCACACTCGTAAATACGGAAATATTTCGTATTTTCTAATTTTTAAATAATTAATAATATGGAAATATTTCGTGAGAAGATCGACGCTGCGTGAGTCCCCCAGAATCATTTTTCAAACTTAAATAATTTGGGGTTTTAAACTAGTTTTGAGTTTTGAAAAATTATAAAAATTATTATAAGCTTCAGAAAAATATTCCTTCTTGCAGTAAAACTATTTTTATCATATATAGCCTATATAAAAATTTAGAACGCTTTCCGACACCGTTTCAATCAGTTTTAAAATAAAAACGACCAATTAATTAGATAATATTTAGTGTAGCCATTAACTGATATCTGCTTGTGTTTGCAGGTGCCAATCCTTGTGCTCTAACTCCATCCTCGTCTTGCTACGACGATCCCAATAGTGTAAGTCACAGTAAATTCTAACCTTAGAAATTTAGATAGTGTACGTAATGGAAAATAGTGTACAAAATAGGAAATGCCGCATGCTCGAAGCATGGATCGGTGTCTTATTTGTTGGACTTCAAATCATTGCCTAAGACTGACATTCTCTCTTGAGGTTTCTGCCTTGACTTTTCAACAAGCGAAGATCTTTGGAGTGTTGTTAATGCATGTGGACATCTTTACTTTTGGAACAACACATTGACATATCGTATTGCTACGTAATGACCGAATGCTATACAGTGTTGACATCATACTGTTGGAACATCTTAATGAAATTGAATGCTTAACAGTAGCTGGCACTGCACTGGGTTTTTGGGGTAAACTTATATTAGAGAAAGTGCAGGAACGACCACGAGCCATCTACACAGTGCACTGTACCGACCGTCTAAATGAAATGTACCGACTGAAGTGAAATGAGATCCGCCCGGGTGAGCGCCCCTGTGGCAGGAGATGAGCTCAATGGTTGCACGCTGTACCTTCCTATATAAGTCACGTAGCTCTAGTTTTACTATTGCCTGCTTAGTGTTACTACATCTGCCTAATTGTCCTACTATTGACATTACATTGCCTGCTGGTTAAAATATTGCTGCTACCATATGCCATGCCACAGTTGTTGCACTTGTACGTTACTTTGGCACTTGCACCGTCACCTTTGCTTTACACACTACACTAGCACTTTACTTATCACTCTTGCATGCATGTTCACCTTTACTTTTACTTTACTTTCTGAACTTGTTTACTATAGCCTGCTCCATATTTGTGCACTCCTCTTTTTCTATCGCTAGAATTGTTGTGACTTACCTATGGTTCCATCTCCGTGGCACTACAGACGACGCACATGTTGACTTAGGCCCTCTTGAGTTTGCAAAGCCGTAGCACGATCCTGGGACTGTCGACTTTTATATTCAGAGTATATGTGTGATGTACCTTCGATGTATTTCCTTTCCGCTTTACTTTTCATGTATTTTGTGAGAGAGTGCTGGATTGTTGTTGTACTTTTAATTTGTGAAGTGTAATAATGTCTGTTGGCTTGAGTATTATTGTACATCTCTGCATCGTGGTTATGTTGATTTCACTGGTAAACTGCAGACATGCGCATAAACCAAATAAGTAACTGGCCCCTGAGAGCGGGTCGTTACAGTGCAGGTTGAAGAAATCGTTGCACGTGTTGAAGCAGTCACCCATGCAGTGGTACAAACGATTCGATAGCTTCATGATTGGAGTAGGCTTCGAAAGGAGCATCAAGAATCAATGTGTGTATGTTCGCACACTTGAGAATGGCCTGAGGATTTACTTGTTGCTCTATGTGGACGATATGCTAATTGCTTCTAATAGCATGTCGGAGGTGAAGAAGCTGAAGGAGAAGCTAGGGCAAGAATTCGACATAAAGGATTTGGGGCCCGCTAAGAAGAGTCTCGGAATGGAGATTGTTCGAGATCGGAAGAAGCATGAGCTCAGATTGTCACAGAATGGATATATTCAAAAGGTACTAGCCTGGTTTGTGATGGATAGTGCGAAACCCATGACAACACCTTTGGGAGCTCATTTTCAGCTGTCAGCGAGTCAGTCGCCAAGCACCGATGAGGAGAAGACTTACGTGTCTCAGGTGCCATATGCGAGTGCAGTAGGAAGCTTGATGTATGCGATGGTTTGCACGCGTCCAGACATTGCACAGGCCATCAGAGTGATTAGCAGATATATGGCTAATCCTGGCAAGGAGCATTGGCAGGCCGTCAAGTGGATTCTTAGATATCTGTGAGGCACAGCGAGTGTCGGGATCCTCTATGGGAGAGGAGATGGAAAGGTGCTGACAGGCTATTGCGATAGCGACTACGCAGGTGATAGAGACAGGCGACGATCTACCACGGGGTATGTGTTCAGTTTGGGCACTGCCACGGTATCGTGGATGTCAGTCTTACAGTCTGTGGTTGTGCTATAAACCACAGAGGCCGAGTTGATTGCAGCGGTGGAAGCTGTGAAGGAGGCCAAGTATTTGAGGAGTCTGTTGAGAGATTTGGGGGTGCCGCAGAGTTCGTCACATGTGCATTGTGACAGCCAGAGTGCCATTCATCTGGCAAAGCACCAGGCATACAGTTCGAGGACGAAGCATATTGAGGTGCGTGATTCCTCCCTTGAGCTGGAGAAGAAGGAGATAGAGCTTCAGAAGATCCCGACTGATTTGAACCCTGCAGACATGTTTACCAAGCCAGTTCCTGCCGTCAAGCTCCAGGTTTGCTTGGAGCTGATTTCTCTTTTGGCTTAGGTGGCGCCAGATGGCGCGATTTCCGAGACGATGATGATCCTAGAGAGAGGGTGATGGTGCGTAGCGTGGAGATGCCAGAGTCAGTGGTGATGAGATTTGAATCAAGGTAGAGTGTTGTTTTTTGGTGATTCAAATCGAGGAGACATCATTTCCCAGGCTGCTCAGTTGAGCAGCATGCTGCTCGGTCGAGCAGCTTGTTGCCCGGGTCGACAGAGTGCTGGGAAGATTTTTGGGAGAAGTATTCCATGTAGCACTCGGCCCGAGTAGCTTTTCTACTCGGCCGAGTTGGTTTTGACTCGGTCCGAGTAGTTTTGATACTCGACCGAGTGTGTCTGGCTCGGCATCAGCAGATACGGTCGTCTTCCGTTGCTCGACCGAGCAGCGGGTCGACTCGGTCCAAGTTTTACTGGGCCCGCGCGCGTTCATCAACGGCCTTTCTGCGTCGTTTTGTTTTTCTTTGATCTGGACCATCCGATGCTGAGGGTTTAAAGGATCCGTCATTCCTTGGGAGGCTATAGCAGGAGATTGTAGTCTTGCAACCCCATTGGATTTTGGGAGAGTTTTTTAGGGCTTGTGTTCTTGAGAGGAAGGTGAGATTTTTCCTTCTCTCTTCTTTATTGATTTCTTCCTCTTGAGTGGATTCGTGAGGGCTTGCTCCGTTTGGCAAGTTATTACTCACGTGTGAGGGAGCGATTTGTAACCCTAATTGTTTGGATCTCTCTACTAGTGGAATCGTCTCGGATTGGATTGCTGGACGTCGGTTGTTTACCGAACCAGGGTAAATTCTTTTGTGTCTGCGTTTGATTTAATTGTTGCTGTGATTCGTTTGCTACTTTCTATTGCAAGGTCATTTGGGAATTTTTGTTGGGACTTTGAGATTAGATTTTTGCTAGCCCGACGTTTCTGATCAATTTATTAGGGTTGGTTTTTCCGCATTTATCTCAAGGCGTTTACCGGTTTTTTGCCCATCACAAATCATAATCTTGCTGTTATAATTTTGTACAAATCACAAAATTTAATCCAAAAAACAAAAATGAAAAAAAATCGTCGCAACATGGTTGTGGATTGAATTATTGGGACCTCTCTCACTCAAAGAGAGAATCATACCACTAGACCAAATGAGGATCATGATATGGTTGAGGATTAGTTTATACATGAGGATTATGGTGGTTTAAATTAATCCAAAAATCAAATACAAATTTTTTTAAAAGGGCATTCCTAGATTCGAACTAAAGACCTCTCACACCCAAAGCGACAAGTATGCCACCTGTTTCGAGGTGTTTTCTCACTGCTGGTTGGTAGTTTGGAGGTCCAGTGGGTCGTCGCTATCACGTGAGACACGCGCGGCCTTCGGGGTCGTTAAACCGAGCGTCCATGTGGTTGAGAACGTGCAGACCCGAGAGTCGGTGGGTCAAAGGGTAGCTTCGGCGGATCGACTGCTTCCTCGAGCGATCGGTCGAGCATGCTCTGAGTTGAGGACGTTCGGATCCGGACGGTGGTTTGTCGAAGGGTAGCCTCGACGGGTTGGTGTCTTCTTGATCTGCACAGATAAGAGAGCTCGTCAGGGGGGTCGGACCTTGGTTTCGACCAAGTCCCCTCCGATGCCTAAGTCAGATGGTGACTAAGAAGTGCTCGGTGAAATCGAACTTGGTTCGCAGAGAGACCAAGTGCGAGTTCTCGAGCCGAGCTATGGAGGAGAAATATCAAAGGTGGAAGACAATATTTTTAGAGGTAGAATACCAAAGTTGTGAGTATTCAGGATTCGTTCCTTTGACGTTTCGTCTTTTCGGCCCCTTATATGAGTTTGCATGTCAACGCCTTTATGGCGCCCCGTCCTTTCACTCTTCCTGACCGCCCGCATTGATGGTCTCTTCATTGGGCTTGAAGACCGTCGTGATGGCGCATTGACTGGTGTTCAAGGTGAACGCGATCTGGGGAGCGGTTTCATCAATCATGGAGGGTCAACGGTTCCCCGTCGCGGGTCTTGGGCCGCTCCGATTCGATACGCTTGTGGGGTCTTAGGGTTTGGGCCCAACCCCCACCTGGGCTGTGGGCTCGGCCTGCTCCGTTCTGGGGGTTGTATCAATTTCCCCCATCGCTCGGGTGGTTTAGGCATTGACGGTTCGGTTCGAGGGATGTGATTCGTGTGGATTTGACAGGCGTGTCAGTCGAGGCATCACATTAAATGAAGGCCATCATGGCTCTGGGAGCCAAGAATTCCCGCCTTTTGGAAAGGGGATTTGGAGGGACGTCTTTAGGAAAATGTTGACGCGTGTCCTTCCTTGGACGGTCTAGATTTTGGGCTGCCCCCTATAAAAACTCAGGGTTTTGGAGTTCCTTCCGCGCTTCTCGATTTCGCTTTTGATGCCCCCCGTATAATCAGGGTTTTGGAGTTCCTTCTGTGCTTCTCGATTTCGCTTTTGATTCTTCTTATTGTTGCTGAGTTCCTCTCTCCTTCCTCTTCGACATTCCCTTCTTCGGTTCTCGCAAGGTAACCCCCCATGTTTCTTACTTCTTTCTTTCGTCTTCCTTAATAGTGAGGGCACTGAGAAAAGGAGCTTTGCCACCTGATGCCGACGATCTCGGCACAGACGCCAGGGTGTCCTTGTCCCGTGAGAAGGGAAAGGGTTTGCTATTCGGGGATTTGATCCAACGGGAGCTAAGGGATCTAAGGTTCCACCCGCGATTCTCGAAGCGGCCTCCACCATCTCGTATTCCATCACTGAGAGAATCAGGGCGGAATATCTCCCTCGCCCGTATGGGGTTCGGGTCCCATTTCTAGATGTGACAATTTGCTTTCATAGGGCTCGTGAGGTAAGGGTATATGTCGAGATGTTCCAGATGGGACTTTGCTTCCCTCTTCACCCCTTCATCATCCGGGTATTGGAGTTTCTGCAAATGTCTAAGTGTCAACTGACCCAGTATTCGATTCCGGTCTTGGTCGGCTTCGTCGTGGTCTGTCATCTGCACGGGTTGGAGCCGACTTTGCCGTTCTTCTTTCACCTCTACAAGATCAGGCCCATTACCTCGGCAACATGGCTTCATATCGACGTTAGGAGGGGAAGAGAGTGTCTGTTGGGCCTGCCTCGCTGGGTCGGCCACTGGCAGAACAATTTTGTTTTTGTCACTTCCCCCAGGGACGCCGCAATTCTAACTGGTTGGGGAGCTTGGGCACCTACGAGTTGGTTCTAGACCTGTCAGAGGTCGATCGAGACGCGGTTACTCACCTGTCAGCCTTGCCCAGGGAGGAGAGACTGGTCTGGCCCTTGTTGGACGGTCTCCTCCTCAAAAGTGTCTTGTGGTCCCCCGGTAAAGGCACTTTTTAGACTTCGTCATCCCATTTAGCTTACCCTGATTCTCCTTTCTTTTGTAGGAATGGCGGGCCAGGAGTTCAACCGTCCTTATGACGTGCATCAGCTCATCCGTTGGGGTGCTCGGGGCTCTCGGGGAAACTCCTCTGGACACGTGCCATGCCGTACGGAGGAGGCGACGGCCCGAGCGGCTGAGCTACCGGTCAGGACGCTGAGGACGGTGGATGAGCTCTCGACTGCAGGCTCTTTCCCCATATTGATGGGTCCAGTCAACGGTCCCTTGAGCTCGGCTCCGGTCTCGGCCACTGTCGGTTCTTCTCCCACCGCGATGGGTCCGATCGATGATCCCCGAGTCGGGCTTCGATACTGGCTGCTGCGGGCTCTTCCCTCATCACGACGAGCCTAGTTGATGCTCTCATCGACACGGCCCCCATCGAGGTGGCCTTGACTGACCTTGGGCTGGACTTCGTTGCATCGACCGAGGGTCAGGGTCCGAGGGGGGAAGCATTCTTGCTCGGGTTTTGAGAGACCCGAGAAGAAGAGGAAGAACCAGGAGGCACGTCCCGCGTTGGTCGCTTCCCAGGGGAGCCCCAGGCCTTGGGGGAGGCTTCTCCTACCCTCCAAGCCGAGCATGCACCAGTCGGGGCAGGGCATGCGCTATCTTTGTTCGGGCCTGGGCTCGAGGTTCCGTCTGGGGGGTCGGTTTTTACCAACCTCGACGTAGCTGTCCGGTTGGCATAGGGCTCTGCCCTGTCGGGGGATCGCTCTCTCCTCGAGAGGGTCCAGTCTAAAAGCCTGGTGGACTGCAAGGTATGGCAGATTCAGTAGGCGAGTCTTCTCCCTTCACTCGCTCCCATCTTGTTTAGCTCGACCCTCATCCTTTTCGTCTCATAGGCGTCCTTGATGGTTGTGGAGGTGCAGTGGCATGCGGAGTGGGTCACCGAGCTCGAGGCGGCCCTCGAGCAGGAGCATCTGAGGGCGAAGGCGGCCGAGCGAGGGCCGAAGGGGTCTGTAAAGAGTTACAACCCTCGCTCCGCAAGGTTTTTGAGCTTACGTCGGAGGTGTAGACGTTGAAGGAGGAGCTGGCGGTTGTCGATTCCTCTCGTGTCGCTGCCGAGGGGTCCACCGAGGAGGCAAAGGGGGCGTTGTCCCTCGCCCAAGAAGCACACAGGAAGGAAAGGGCCGAGCTTTGGTCCGAGATTGGTTTCCTGTGGTGGGCGGATCCCCAGCGGCTTGTTAGCAAAGTTGTGAGGGGCTAGTACAACGTCCTGGCCCCGTGGATTGCCCAGTCCTTCCTGGAGGAATTCTTGGCGTACGAGGAGTGTTTTCGACATTCGCTTCTGCGCCCCTCCATTGCCCCCAACCAGCTCGCCGGGTTGAGGGACGCCGCTAAAGCAACAGGGGAGAGTTCTTCCCGGGCTCCCACGTCGTAGGCGGTCGTAGCGGTCTTCTTTTTGTTTTTCCCTTTTTATTTGTAACAAAATCGGATAGATAATAGAAGTTTTCACCCTTTTGGTTTGCTCTCTTTTTCTTGGTGTGTTCACCGTGGTCTTTGTCTTCGGCCTAGCCCCCCTCTTCCTGCTGTTCGTGTCGAGGTCGGTCGGTGGCTCGAGCGATAGGAAGAGTTTCTTATGGACGCTTCTTGACTGGTTAATACCGAGGGTGCGATCAGCTCACCAGGGGGTCGTCCATCGGCCCAAGTCTGATTGTGTGATCACATTATCAGGGAAATTGCCACCCGCCCTCGTGTTTGATTTACCGTACGCTTGCCATCGTGGGCCTTGGTTGCCCGGTTGGGGGGTTACCCCCAGCCTTACAGTCGATTGGACGATCAGCCCGCTGGGGGAGTTGCCCCCAGCCTTACAGTCGATCGGTCGATCGTCCCACTGGGGGAGTTGCCCCCAGCCTTACGGTCGATTGGATGATCGGCCTGCTGGGGGAGTTGCCCCAGCCTTAAGGTCGATCGGATGATCGGCCTGCTGGGGGAGTTGCCACCAGCCTTACGATCAATCGGATGATCGGGCAGCCTCACGGTCGATCGGATGATCGACCTGTTGGGGGAGTTGCCCCCAGTCTCACGGTCGATCGGATGATCGACCTGCTAGGGGAGTTGCCCCAGCCTTATGGTCGATCGACTGATCGGCCTGCTGGGGGAGTTTTCCACAGCCTTATGGTCAATCGACTGATCGGCCTACTGGGGAAGTTGCCCAGAAGCCTTACGGTCGATCGAAGTTACCCACAAGCCTTACGGTCGATCGACTGATCGACCTGCTGGGGGAGTTTCCTACAGCCTTACGGTCGATCGACTGATCGGCCTACTGGGGGAGTTTCCCCAGCCTTATGGTCGATCGGATGATCGACCTGCTGGGGGAGTCTCCCCCAGCCTTACGATCGACAGGTCGGTCGTCTGGGTGGGTGAGCTACCCCAGTCTTATGGTCGATTGAATGATTAGCCTGCTGTGGGAGTTTCCCCCAGCCTTACGATCGATATGTGGCCGGCCTGCTAGGAGAGTTGCCCCCAGCCTTATGGTTGGCAAATCGGTCGCTCGGCTGGGGGAGCTACCCCAGTTTCATGGTCAACCGAACGATCGGCATGCTGGGGAGTTGTCCCCAGCCTTATGGTCGATGTGTGGCCAGCCTGCTAGGGGAGTTTCCCCCAGCCTTACGGTCGGTAAGTTGGTCGGCCGGCTGGGGGATCCACCCCTAGTCTTAAGGTTGATCGACTGATTGGCCTGCTAAGGGAGCTGCCCCCAACCTTACGGCCGTTCGTAGGATACGATCGGTCCTACTAGGGGGTTGCTCCCAGCCTTTTGGTGGATCGGGAATTCGATTGGTCCCACTGGGGGTGTCACCCCCAGCTTTACGGCCGGTCGGGAGTTGGGTCGGTCCTGATAGGGGAGTTGCTCCAGCCTTACGGCCAAACGAAGGTTTCGTCGGTCCCGCGGGGGGAACTGCCCCTACCGGTCTCGTCGTCAGATCCAACAGGTGATTACCAAATCTTGAGGGACGCATAGTTGTGAGAAATAACTCAAGTTCATGTCTTTATTTCGGTAGAAGAGAAGCTGGGGGTACATTAAAAATTGAAATGCGCTAAGCAGGGAAGATAGAGGTGGGCGAGTCGCTCGCCCGGAGCCGCGAGATGCGATCAATTAGCTCTCTTTATTCAAGTATGTGCATGGGGGTGTGAAAGATGTTCATGTTCTTCCTCTTACCTGATTGTTTCGACGTGCCTTCCCTGGAGCCTGCCTTCGAGGTGTCGACAAAGTTCTTCAAATATCCACGGCTAATTAGCTGGTCGATGTCCTTCTTTAGGTGCCAATAATCGTCGGTGTCGTGGCCATTGTCCTTGTGATATTTGCAGTACTTTTCTTCATCTCTTCGTCCCCCCTTCATCATTGGAGGAGGCTTGTTGATGTGGCCCTCTTTTTGGGCATGTGTCAGGACGACGTCCTGGGTTGCGTTGAGCATGGAGGATGCTGCTTTCCCTCTATGTAGCTCCCCCTGGGCCTCCTCTCCTGCTTGCAGTCTTCTAGCTCGCAGCGTTCGTCTTCGCCGCGTCGAACTCCTCTTGGCACCTGTGGGGGGAGCTCCTTCCTCCGCAGCCAGAGCTTTCTCTGTCAGAATGAATTGCTCCGCCCGAGCCAGGACTTGGATGAGGTTCTTATGGGGTCTTGATGGAGCGATTTCTTCATGCCCCTGTGCCGGAGCCCTTTTTTCAGGGCCGTCATGGTGACCAGTTCAGGACAACTCTCGACTTTAGTCTCTGAGCATTGAAGCGCTTCCTGTAACCCCGTAGAGTCTCGCCTTGCCTCTAGATTATGTTGAACAGGAGGTCCGAGCCTGGCTTCCTTTATCGCTCGACCATGAACTGTTGACAGAACTTCTGGGACAAGTTGATGGAAATTGAATTCCACCCCTAAGTAATTTTGATGATGAGCACACCAAATGAATGCTTAGTGTACTAACTACACTACACTTTAAGTATACAGATTTTGTGAAGCTCTACTAATACTCCAAGAAGCACGCATCAACGCTCCACGACAAAGACGAACATGGCTAAACTCAAGTGATGAAGCTCAAGCTCAAACAAAGCAAGAAGCTCAAAGAGAAGCTCATCTTCACTTCATCAAGTTGACTAAACTGTCAGAGTCTAGTGTGAGTGTGTCGTGTCTTTTAGGATATTTGTCAAAGCCATATCAAATAGACAACACACACACAAATGATTTCAAAACAAATCTTTTAACTATCTTCAAAAATAGTTTTTAAAGAGCTTTTCTAGTCACTTCATAATTCTCGTAGTGAAACTCCACGCACCCTGGAGTTAACTACACTTTTGACTAGAACAACAGGAAAAACTCCTCTGGGAGTCGACTACCAAAAGTAGGGAGTCGACTACTTCTCAGAGATGAAAATTTCCTAGACTCCTCTGGGAGTCGACTACCTATAGAGGGAGTCGACTACCTGCTGGAAATTTTCAGACGTTTTGAATTTGAATTTTAAAATCTTTTGAGCAATTTACTCCGAAATTTTTGGGACAAAAGTCAAACCAAATTTGAAATTCAAATCTCAGTTTTTCCCTATAAATAGAGCTTAATTCTTTTGTGAAAAATACAAGATTGAAAAATCAAAATTCGTAAAAGCTCTTCGTGAATCAAAGCTCTCTAATTTCTTCTCTCTAGCCAATTTTAATTTCAGTTTTTGATCTTGCAATATTTTTTCCAATTCTTTTGAAGATCATATTATTATTTTATTGGCTAAGTTGTTTTTCAAAATCCTCTCTATTATTTCTCTTTAATTCTATTTGAAGGATTTTTGAAAAAGCTCTAGATCACAAAGAACTTATCTCGTATCTTTGTGTGATCTAGACTATCATTCTATTAAGCCACTACACAATTGTCTATCTTTTGATTGGCTATAGAATCGGGTGTATTTTCAATCTCTATCATTTATTGTAGAGTATTGAACAAATCTCTTATTGTGTTAATTGTTGGAACACTAGACAAGTCTAGTTGTTGCCAGTTGGAAAGTCCTCGGTTTGTGAGGCAAGGGTAAACCCTAGACAAGTCTAGGTGTTGTGTTCGGAAATCCTGGTCAAGGCTAGGTCGTTGGAAATCCTAACGAGTGAAGTTAGGTGCTTGTATTTGCCAAGGCAGATAGTGGAAATCTCGTACCGGATTGGTCGGGGACTGGACGTACCCGGGTTGCGGGGAACCAGGATAAAAATCCTTGTCTTTGCGCTTGCATTTTCTGTGTTTGATTATCTTTACATTTATTCTATCTACAGCAAATATCAATCCCATTTCTATACGCTGAGATTTACATCTGTAATCTTATTTGTTCTAACATATACTCTGGGAGTCGACTACTGCTCATAAGGAGTCGACTACCTGCTGTGAAATTTCGTTGTGCATTGTTAATTATATTGTTGATTAAGAACCAAGCGTAGATCGCTCTACTTGGTTTCTTAGGCAACATTAGAAGGTTTTGTTTTGTGTTGATTGATTAAAGAACGAAAAAGTTTTATCTTTATACAACACTATTCAACCCCCCCTTCTAGTGTTGTTTGCCATCCACAGGATCCAACACTTGGTATCAGAGCGAGGCTACAAATAGTGATGGCGTCAACTTCTTTTCACTCCGAAGGACTGAACACTATGCGACCACCTCTATTCAACGGAACCAACTACGCCAGCTGGAAAATCCGAATGAAGACTCATCTAGAGTCATTGGACATTGAAGCATGGACTATCACCAAAGTCCCGTATATCGCACCCACCGACGTTGAGTTTGGAAAATGGTCCATCGATGATAAGAAGAGAGCTAATCTCAATGCAAAAGCAATGAATGCCTTGTTTTGCGCTGTTACAGGAAATGAGTTCAATCGAGTCTCCCAATGTGAGACAGCACATCAAATTTGGCATACTCTTCAGGTAAGTCACGAAGGTATAGAAAAGGTAAAAGAATCTCGTATAAATGTATTACATTCAAAATTCGAAACTTTTAAAATGGAAGAAGGAGAGAGTATCACCGATGTGAATACTCGTTTTACTAACATTACAAATGAGCTTGCAGGACTAGGAAAGAAACTTTCCGAGTATGAACAGGTAATGAAGATACTAAGATCACTCCGACCCGAATGGAAGGGAAAGACCACGGCCATTCGAGAAGCTCACAATGCGAAGGATCTCACCATCGAAGAACTGATGGGAAATCTCATGGCATATGAGATCGAGCTTGAAGAAGACAAGAAGATCGAAGAAAAACCAAAGAAGAAAAATCTTGCATTCAAAGCTCAAGAAGAAGATTCCGATTACACGGACAAAGAAGATCACATCGCGTTCATCTCAAAGAACTTTAAAGAGTTCATCACAAGTAAGTATGAAAAACGATCTTTTAGACCCACTAACGGTATTATCTGTTTTGGTTGCAATAAACCAGGGCATGTTAAGAGAGACTGTCCATTGGAAAGAAACAACCGTGATTCCAGAGATCGTGGGAAGAATAAAGAGAATAATGAAAGACGAACCAATACAAGAAATAAGTTTCGACGACCAAAGAAAGAAGCCTATGCAGCCTTCGATCAGAGCGACGACTCTTCATCCGACGAATCCTCAGACGAAGATAATGATGAAAGAAGAGAGACGGCACACATGTGTTTCATGGCATCTACATCCTCCAAGGTAAGCTCGCATCATGATTCATCTAGCGACAATGAGTCATCATCAAGCGATGATGAAGACTTGGACTATAGGGGAGCATATAAAGAGCTATGCAAAATGCATGAAAAGCTCATTAAAGAACATAGAAAAACACTTAGAATTGCTAAAAGAGAGACTAAAGAAAAAGAAGAAGTTATTAAAGAAAATAGTCTTCTTAAAGAGAAAAATGATCTTTTACAAAAGGATATTTTGCTAGTAAATGAAAAGGTTGAAAGTCTGAATAATCTTCTCGTAACCGTCAAAAATAAATACGACGCTATGATGAAAATTATTGAGAATTTCAATAAAGGAAAAGGGAAGCTAGATAATATAATAGATAATCAAAAATTGTCATCTAGCAAAACCGGACTTGGCTATGATTCTCATCATACCAAGAAACGGGTTAAGCACACTAGGATGCATCATACTAATGATAATGTTTTAAGCATCTGGGTACCAAAAAGATTATCTGATCAGCAAAAAGAAAGGTACCCTACTAACTTTGTTCAACAGATTCATTTTAATAAAAATTATAAGTATATTGTTCATGAAGGAACTAAACCGTATTGGGTTTGGTTTCCTAAAGACTAACTCCTCGGACTCAAAACCAAAGAGTACCATAAAACGCTTATTTTTCAGGTGCTCTAAAAAGGGAGAAAAACAATGAAGAAAATTCAGGCAGTCAAAACGGCTGAATCGGAACAAATGCTTTCATTTATTTTTTAATTATTTTTAATGGGTTAAAACAGTTAATTTGTGTGTATGATTATGTTTTATTGCCAAAAATTTTTTTTCGTTAAAAAGAGCTCAACCTGGACCAAACTTTTTCCGGGATGAGAAAACGACTCTACCCAGTAGGGAGTCGACTACCTACAGGAGGGAGTCGACTACCAGTGCGTAAAATCTGGGTTGCTCTTTTTTTAACTAACTCCTATTGGGTTCTATTTGAGTGGTTGGGTCAAGATCCGTTAAGACAACTTACCCACTAAGTCTAAAACCCATCCTAGCCACCCAAATCCAGATCTAATGGCTCCTATTTCTCCTCATCTCTTCACCTCTTCAAACAAAACCCCAAGAAAACCCTAGAGGTAGCCGACTACCTCCTTTTCCCCTCTCCTCTCTTGGGTTTTCATCTTGAGGCTTGGACTTTTTGGAGCAATTTCTTTTTCATCTTCCTTCAAATTTACCCAAGGTAAAAATTTTTTTACTTTCATGAACTTTATTATTTCATTTCTCTTGGTTATCTAGTAGTGTAAAAATATATTTTTTGTTTTACTCTATCTAGATGCCTTTCAAAGGAGCTTTCCCTAAGAAGAGAAAAATTGCTACTGCTAATGTTGACTCTGAGAAAGAAATCATTCTACCCTATCTCTTCAAATCAACTACCTATGAACATTTTGTTAAAGTGTCTAAGAAACCAATCTTGCATGAAAGATTTGTCAAACTCAATGATGTTATCAATTACGGTATTGACAGTCTGCTAGATTTCCAAAACTTAGCAAATTTGTTCTCCTCAGAAAATGTGTATATGTGTTATCCTAGGCTTGTTCATCTCTTTTATGCAAACATGGATTATGATCTCGTAAAAAGTCGTTTCATTACTAAGGTTCTGGATACCAAACTTGCAATAACTGTAAAATCCCTAGGTGAAGCCCTAGGAATCACATACTCCGGTATGATCCTCGATAAAATTGAGATGACTGACGAGAATATCCTAGAGAGAATGTATCTGCCTGGTAAACACTTTCAGACCAAACTTCCTTGTAGCCATCTTCGCTATCCGGCGAGAATCTTAGCTAATATTCTGTCGTATAACATTACTCAAAAATCTGGAAGTCATGCTATCCTTTCTGAAAAACAAGCTAAATGCATCTATGCCATTCTTGGTAACATTCGTGTGAATTGGGCTAAAGTCATCATGGATTCCATCCTACTTTCAGCTTCATCTGACAGACCTTCCTCCACTCTTTCTCATGGGCACTATCTGACCATTCTATTCATTAGCTTTAACGTGCCTTTGGATCATGAAACAACCATTCTAGAACCTGCTCGTGTCTTTGATGTTCATGCTCTTGGGAGAATGAATCTCCATCATGACCTTGATGAGATTGTCCCTGAAGAGCAAATCGCTACCGAAGGAGGATCATCATCCTCAAGGCGAGGTAAGAAGGTTGTAATTTCAGATTCTGATGAAGAAAGTGAAGAAGAAGAAAAAGGAAGCGGCGAGGAAGAAGAAGAAGTTCCTGCTTACATCCTTGAACTTCAGGAGATGCTCCTGAAAAAGATTGGAAAATTGAAGATCTCACAGGAGAAAGGATTTGAAGATCTCAATCAAAAGGTGGATGACCTCAAGGAAATCGTAGTGCAAAGCAAGAAGATGACTGATGAGACGCTTGTTATGATCCTTGAAGAGATCAAGGAACTGAAAAAGAACAGCGGTCACCCTTAGCTTCATGCACTTCTATTTCAAAACAATGGTTCTCTTTTTCAAAAACAATGTTCTCTTAAACTATGGTTTGTAATAACTCTTATTGTGTGATGCTAGCTTCAATGAAGTTATCTGCTATGCCAAACTTAGTTGTTCTATGAACTAACATCTCCATTACAGGCATATGGAATTGAATTCCTCTTATTTTTAATGAATCGTAGAAACTACTGTTTTACTTTTTGTTGATGACAAGGGGGAGAAAAATTTATATAATGCAAAAATGTGAATTGTATTTCTAATAGCTTCGATGCAGGGGGAGAACCGCATCAAAGCAGGGGGAGTAAGTATACTTGAACATATTATTCATATTCATGGTATACTTGAAAATATTATTCATATTCATGTATTTCTTCAAATTTTGCATTTGGGTGTCATCATCAAAAAGGGGGAGAGTGATGGAAATTGAATTCCACCCCTAAGTAATTTTGATGATGAGCACACCAAATGAATGCTTAGTGTACTAACTACACTACACTTTAAGTATACAGATTTTGTGAAGCTCTACTAATACTCCAAGAAGCACGCATCAACGCTCCACGACAAAGACGAACATGGCTAAACTCAAGTGATGAAGCTCAAGCTCAAACAAAGCAAGAAGCTCAAAGAGAAGCTCATCTTCACTCCATCAAGTTGACCAAACTGCCGAAGACATGTTCAGAGTCTAGTGTGAGTGTGTCGTGTCTTTTAGGATATTTGTCAAAGCCATATCAAATAGACAACACACACACAAATGATTTGAAAACAAATCTTTTAACTATCTTCAAAAATAGTTTTTAAAGAGCTTTTCTAGTCACTTCATAATTCTCGTAGTGAAACTCCACGCACCCTGGAGTTAACTACACTTTTGACTAGAACAACAGGAAAAACTCCTCTGGGAGTCGACTACCAAAAGTAGGGAGTCGACTACTTCTCAGAGATGAAAATTTCCTAGACTCCTCTGGGAGTCGACTACCTATAGAGGGAGTCGACTACCTGCTGGAAATTTTCAGACGTTTTGAATTTGAATTTTAAAATCTTTTGAGCAATTTACTCCGAAATTTTTGGGACAAAAGTCAAACCAAATTTGAAATTCAAATCTCAGTTTTTCCCTATAAATAGAGCTTAATTCTTTTGTGAAAAATACAAGATTGAAAAATCAAAATTCGTAAAAGCTCTTCGTGAATCAAAGCTCTCTAATTTCTTCTCTCTAGCCAATTTTAATTTCAGTTTTTGATCTTGCAATATTTTTTCCAATTCTTTTGAAGATCATATTATTATTTTATTGGCTAAGTTGTTTTTCAAAATCCTCTCTATTATTTCTCTTTAATTCTATTTGAAGGATTTTTGAAAAAGCTCTAGATCACAAAGAACTTATCTCGTATCTTTGTGTGATCTAGACTATCATTCTATTAAGCCACTACGCAATTGTCTATCTTTTGATTGGCTATAGAATCGGGTGTATTTTCAATCTCTATCATTTATTGTAGAGTATTGAACAAATCTCTTATTGTGTTAATTGTTGGAACACTAGACAAGTCTAGTTGTTGCCAGTTGGAAAGTCCTCGGTTTGTGAGGCAAGGGTAAACTCTAGACAAGTCTAGGTGTTGTGTTCGGAAATCCTGGTCAAGGCTAGGTCGTTGGAAATCCTAACGAGTGAAGTTAGGTGCTTGTATTTGCCAAGGCAGATAGTGGAAATCTCGTACCGGATTGGTCGGGGACTGGACGTACCCGGGTTGCGGGGAACCAGGATAAAAATCCTTGTCTTTGCGCTTGCATTTTCTGTGTTTGATTATCTTTACATTTATTCTATCTACAGCAAATATCAATCCCATTTCTATACGCTGAGATTTACATCTGTAATCTTATTTGTTCTAACATATACTCTGGGAGTCGACTACTGCTCATAAGGAGTCGACTACCTGCTGTGAAATTTCGTTGTGCATTGTTAATTATATTGTTGATTAAGAACCAAGCGTAGATCGCTCTACTTGGTTTCTTAGGCAACATTAGAAGGTTTTGTTTTGTGTTGATTGATTAAAGAACGAAAAAGTTTTATCTTTATACAACACTATTCAACCCCCCCTTCTTGTGTTGTTTGCCATCCACAGGATCCAACACAAGTCTCTGAAGTTGCCGATGGATTGGTTAGGGAGGCTGTTATACCACTCCCTGGCAGATTTCTTGAGGGTGATATAGAAGCCTCGGTAGAGCAAGGCGCCATCGGCCCCTTGGAACCTCGTGACTCCTTGGTAGTCTTGCACGTGCTCCTGGGGGTCTCCTGTGCCGTTGTACTTCTCCAAGGTTGGTACCTTGAATCTGGAGGGTACTCGTGCATCGGTGATGCTCCTCATCAGCAGGCACCAGTCGTCTCTCGAGGATCCCAGGTCATTCAGACCCGGTGGTGATTCCCCTCGGTGCTCGGACGGTTTTGGCAGGTCAGTGTAGGCGTACGAGGGGCCTCCTCTGCGATCCTCTCGGCTGGGGATCGGAGTTGGTCGTCGGGCACGTTCCCCACTGTAGTTATCTTTGCGACTCTTGGATCTCTTTCGGCACGGGCTCCTGCTCTGCCCCCGGTGATTCTTAGCGGTCGATAGACTGGTCGATTGCCGTTTGTCCAAACTGGGCCGTTTGGACGAGGCCGCAGTTGATTCGTCCCTGGTCCATTTGGTCCTCCCTCCTCCCTCATCTTGCAGAGAGGAGGTCGTAAGTGATTGCTCCCGGTTCAGGCCCTCACTATTGCGGCCCGTGACTATAGTCGAGCGTAACGGGGGGCATGCCCCCGAGTGGTCGGAAAATCCCGCCTGGTTTCTCCCTGGGGGTGTTGTGGGTCCGCGATGTGTTGAATGGCTTCCGCCATGGCTTGGAAATTGGAGTTCATCTTCTAGGTGAGGTAAACGAGTTGCTCGCAGGTCATCGAGCGAGAGTCGTCGGTTTTCCCTGCGAAGCGGCTGTGCTCAGTTTCGTGCTGGACGTAGCTGCCATCCTCCGGGATGGTTGGCATTCGGGCCACTCCATTGTTGTGTTGTTCCATATTAGTTGTTGTGGATGACGTGGGAAACAATTTTGTTCCCACAGACGGCGCCAGATGTTTTGGGGTGTTTTCTCACCGCTGGTTGGTAGGTTGGATGTCTGGGGTCATCGCTGTCACGTGAGATGCGTTGAGATGCGTGCGGCCTCTGGGGTCGGTAATCTGAGAGTAGGTGTGGTTGAGAACGCACGGACCCGAGCATCGGTGGCGGATGCTTTGTCCCAACAAGCAGAGGATTCCTAGTTAGCTGCCTTATCGGTACCAGTGATTCTTGATTGGGAACTCTTACTGCGAGAAATCAAGGAGGATGGGGAGTTGGTGAAGATTCAGTCTGTGCTGCTATAGGGATCGACAGAGTTTCCATGGTATTTGTTAGAGGGTCCATGCTTGGTGTACCAAGGGTGGCTTGTCTTATCGAGGACATCTACACACGTCTTGAGCATATTGTAAGAGTTCTATGGGAGTACAGTTAAGGGATATTCTGTTGTTATCAAGACTTATCGATGCATGTCTATAGAGTTGTTCTATGAGGGGATTAGAAAGGATTTCACGGAGATAGTGGCAAAGTGTGGCATGTGCCAGCATCACAAATACAAGGCAATGGCTCTTGGGGCTGCTACAGACTTTATCCTTGCTAGATCGAGTTTGTGAGAAGCTGACGATTGATTTTATTGAAGGATTACTGAGGTTATATGGGTATTCAGTCATCCTTGTTATGGTCGATTGCCTCAGCAAGTATGTGCACTTTGTGGCACTACGACATCCCTACAACACAGTGACTGTTGCATTAGCATTCATACAAGAGGTGGTGTGGTTACATGGGATCCTGGAATATATCGTGTCAGACTGAGATCGGGTTTTTTCTTAGCCATTTTTGGAGGGAGATATTCAAGATGCAGTGGATGATCTTGAAGATGAGCTCAACTTATCATCCCCAAACAGACGACCGGACTGAGATTGTCAATAAGAGCATCAAGACCTATTTACAGTGTTTTGTTTCAGAGGCCCAGAAGAAGTGAACAAAGTACTGGTACAACACGTCTTATCATACCATCACTCGGACTACGCCTATCAAAGTTTTATTTAGGCGTGATCTTCTACATCTATTGCACTATGGCCACAGGTCTATACCAATTTCTCAAATGGACAAGTACATGGAGGAGAGGGATTCGGTACTAGAGGAGTTGAAGCGACATCTGATGAGAGCACATCAGATTATGAAGACACGTGTAGATGTGCATAAGAGATATGTACAATTTGTAGTAGGTGACAGCGTATATTTGAATCCGCGATTGTACCACCATGGATCCTCAGCTCACAGGAGGAATGCGAAGCTTTCACCTCGAAACTTTGGGCCTTACGAGATTGAGACAATGATTGGATAGGTTGCTTACCGACTAAGTTATCGCCAGAGTCCACTATACATCCAATGTTCCATGTATCACAGCTTTGCAAGGCCATTAGGGATCGCATACCTCTTCATCACTACCACTGACTCTGACTAAGGATATGGATGTGATCTTGTATCCGTCGGTGCTGAAGGGAGTTCGTCGAAAAACACGGGGACCCGAGAGGTGTTGATCCAATGGAAGGGCCTTCTCGACCATGAGGCTATTTGGGAGCCTTTTAGAGTCATTGAGCAGCGGTTTTTTTGACTTCCGCTTTGAGGACAGGTGGTTCTTTGGAAAGTAATGATGGCATCGTGACTTACCAGTGGTGATGGTGTAGGATTGATCGTGGAGCAGCAAACTAGCCTAGTGACAATTTTGTAATTTTGGGGGTCAGGTGTATTTTTGTAATTCTGGACAAATCAGTCCATTATATGTATGAGGGGGTTAGGACTATTGTTCTTTTTGTTGAAATTGACAGAGAAAACTCTAGAAGTATATTAGAACCCTAGATTGTGAAGAGTTAGGTCTTTTCTCTCGAATCAAACGCTAGGAGAGCGGTCCCCTCTCGAAAGTGGTCAACTCATTCTTGTATTTCTCTTTATCTCTGTAAAAATATGAGTATTATTCCACCAAACCCTAGAAAATCCTTTCAGAGTCCTCTATTTAAGTTACTTCAACTTAATCCGTCAAATTAAGCTAAACATATATGAGCCAAAATTCTTCACTAATTCCAATGTGGAATGTGATTCGGGTTAGGTTCTTGATGCATGAGTACATTCCATGTATCCTTACTTTTTGGAGTTTAATACTTGGATTTGGACTCTAAGTGGCGTATGTTTTAGAAAAGAAAAAAAATTTATTAAATCCCGACCCTATAATCATTGATCTTCAAAACACGTGACACGTGGCATCGATCCGTGAGTCGATAACGGCTAACTCTTCTTTTTGCCAAGGACCTAACCCGATCACTGCATAATGACATTAGAATGCTCTCATGCCTTGGTAAATTAGGGTTGTAACGGCCGGTACTCGCTATTCGTCATACGGCTGTGCGTATAGCAATTTCGAGTACCTGATTGGTTTTGTGCTTGGTATGTGATTCGTATCATTGAGTTGATAGGGCCGTAGCACCTTGGTTGCATCCTTAGCAAGCCACCCTCGACGTGTGCCCAACTTGGGATTACTGTCGCTTTTGGACCCCGTATCCTATGTACGCTTTTCGTGCACATAATCTTGTTCGTGCACGTATTTATTTTAGATCTTGTCTGTATCCGAACCCTATAGTGTGATATGCCGTTGTGACCCTCTCCGAGAGTATTAAAATTGTGGTGTTAATAGGGAACGTCATTTCACGGGTCGTTCTCCCACGATTTGATCTTATTTGAAGAGACGTCACGATTTTCACTTTTGTCGCTAGATCTTTTTATTTTTAATTTCGTCTCTCGACGTCGAAATTGTGATCTGTCTTCTCTGTCTTCTTTCTCTCATCGTTTCAGTCACCCCAGTATTTATCTTACAATTTTTGGGCTTCGTTTGACCCACTTTCACTTTTTGGCCCAACCCATTGTATTTTTAGCCCTAAGTTTCATTGTATTATATCCCTAATAATTGTTTTATAATAAATTATATCTGACTTAGTCTTAGTCTTATTTTTATTCCCCCACTTGGCCGCATCACATGGGAGAGATGGAGAGAGAGGGGTGAGATATAGTTTTAATATTGATAAAACAAATTCTCTATCAATAATAACAAACTGAAAAAAGCCCAGCCCTAGCTAACCTAGCCCCACGTGAAGCCCAGAAGCCCATCTATATTAAAAATGACCTCGGGTTAAAATGCTTTCACAGCAACCAAGAAGAAATCACGCCGCCTCCCTACGTTTTTCACGCAAACACCACAAAACCCCAAGCAACCGCCGTTCTTCGCGTTCTCCGGCCAAAGCCCACCGCCGCCGACCCCTCTCCTTACCCCCGACCACTCTTCGCCCTCCCACGTCGCCGCAGGTCGTCGTAACCTCGCCGTAACCCCGCCGGAATCCTCCCCGTAAGGCATCAATGCCCGCACACATTTTTCCAGTGTTCTCCGACCAAGTTACCGTCACCCGATCATCCTACACCCTCCCCCGACCTTTTTCTCTCCCCTGGCCATCGTAGCCTCGTCGTGGGACCGCCGTAGATCGCCGGAGCTCGCCGTAGGCCGCTGCAAGTAGCAGCAAACCGCGCAGTAGCCACTATATGCCGCCACAGCGTGCTGCTCTGTCGCAGGCCACCGCTCCTCTCCACCGTGGGTCCCCTCTACCCCCCTGTGCCCTTATCTTAGCTCTCAGGCCGCAGCAAGACTTGAAACAGCGATATCACTCGCTATTTTGCGTTTTATCGACGTGTCGTCGCGTCGTTTCGTCGCTTCGCCATCCACTCACTGTTGGAGACTTTCGGCAGCCCCCTACTGCTCCTAGGGGTGCTTTCTGATGTCACGAATGTCTCCTACGACGCTCAACATCGTTGACCTTGCGTGCGTCAAACCGTTCGTCCCGGTTAGTTGATACGGTTTCCCGGAAGCCGTAGAAACGCCTACCGGCACCCTACCCGCTGATTGGAATCTTGACCGTTGATCTGGACGCTGTCCGAGGATTGGTGAGCGTGGAATCTTAATTGGAATCTGGATTTGGAGCGTGTTCTTTTATTCCAACCCCTGGCGTCGCTACCCGACGCCAGTGTAGCTTTCGCGCCGTGTTGAGGTAACGTTCTGCACTCTTAGGACCCCCAACCCAACCCTGTTAAACAAGATAAAAATCGGAATTTTGGTTGTCTGATAATTCACTAATGAAGATAACTTAATTTGGGACTGTAGGCTGGTGGATCCGAGAACATAGGTAGGCTGGACTGGTTGGATGATATTTGCTGGACGTTTGATTTCAGGCAAGTGAAACTTGCCAATTAGTGCTTTAGGCCATGTCTTAGGCCATTTTCTTGCTTTAGGCGTAAAAGAGACTAGGCGACGAAATGATACTCGCCTAGACGCAATTTTAAGATCTAGCTTGACAACGAGGCTAGATCTGTCACCCTGCCATGTCATTCATGCATATCTGCCTGTCACGTTTAATTTTCGTAACTGCATGCTCTTTACTTGTACTCTGCCTTCCACGTTTAAATCCCTTAATTGTACGCATTTAAATTACAACTTGGTATGCCATGTCATCCATGTTTGAGTGTTGCATTCGTAGCACACGATACTATACTTGTACATCCTTGTTCAGGCTAGGCACCTGCGTTGCAGGCACAACCCTATGCCAAATACACTTCCTGGCTCGTGATCCAGAATCGGGCTACATGTGTTGGCCAAAAGCCAATGCTCGATACATGTGGAGGGGTAGGAATAAGCGATCACTTGAGCTTAGGAGTTGGCCCGTACAGCCACTCTAGCCAAAAGACGTAATCTCTGAGCACGACGTGTTTACTTGACTTGTTAAATCCATGTGATTGTTTAGTAGCTTCGCTACCCATGCCTTGATGTACTTGTGCCTTGTTAAACTTGCTGCCATGTCATACTTGTCGCGTTTATTTAATTGTTGCATCCATACTTTAAAATGCCATGTCATCGTATATTTTTAGAACTGCTAGGTTGCTTTACTTTCCGTTTAGTTTCCTTGCACAAAGTCTTTGTAGACTTTGCTAACATGTGCCCTCGTCTCTTTGGGTGTCGCATGTTAGTTGCTGAGTCAGAGTCCGTTGCTGAGGACGAGGAGTTCGTGGACATTGAGCCAGGGTCCACCGCTGACGTGGAGTACGAGGACACCGGAGACCAATCGTAGAGTTTTCCTTCGTCGTTACTTTGCTTAGTCTGTTGTTAGGTTGTTGGTGAGTAGCACCTTTCTTTCTGTACGTTGTTTACTTTTGTTGGCCATGCTGGGGCCTTTTAGACTCTTTTCTTTTAGCCTAGTGGCTTTTCTGGGATGTTGAAATTTGTTATAGACATTCTGAGATTGGTTATTTTATGTCTCTTTCTTTATTATTATTTTTGTTCCGTATCGCACTTGCAGGGACCTCTACTCGGTTTAAATCCAGACGCTTTACAGACTGGAGCCTCACAGCTCTAAGTCTGATCGGACCTTCTCACGTCTCGCCTCCATTTTAGGGAAGCGGGACGTGACAGGTTTTGTTGGTGGCCCATGCAGATCCACTGCAACTGCGAATTATCGGAACAACGATAATAATTATAGAATGTTCATTAAATAAATTAAAACATCCAAATCATAAGCCCTGAGTCTAATTTTTATCGTTTCCTATGTCTTAGGAGGCTGGTAGACGTGTTGCTCGAACATCTGTCTCAGCTTAGTAGGGAATCCATTAGATCAGGACTATAGTAAGACTTAGTTAGACGTCTGTGCTAGCTAGTTAGAGGTCCCTAACTGTTAGCTAGAATCCTTGCTAGAAATTGTTATAATCGTCTTAGGAGTTACCTTAGTGGTTCCTGCCTAGCTCTGACCATGATAGACTTCTAGAATTTCTTTAGTCGTTCGCTTGGGTTCATCGATTTCGGGCCCAACAGAACATGATCTTGATTCTCTTGGGACCTTTCCTTGAGGTCTCTAATATATTCTAGCCCATTAGAAAGCCTTAGTGTTAATTTTCTCTTGACCATTAGTCAACCGATAATTAGAACCCCCCCTGATTCTATCTTTTCCCTGATCACTACACTTCTGTGTTACTGACCATAGAAATCCATCGTAGTTTTCTTGAATCGTAATTTAGGCGCATTCTATGCACGTGATCACCACATTACGGTAATCGTTGATCTTTCGAATGTTCTCTTTCGCAAAACTTGTTTCTTTCAAAGTTATTTTTCGATTTCCTTTATTAAAAGTTTTTGCTAAGTTTAAATTTTGTTTTAAACCCTCTATGTATATATTTAAATTCCTCACTTTTCGAATGAGTCAAATTCCTTGTAGATTTTGAAGTCTATTGGTTGTAATTTTAATTACTATCTCGTAACTATTTTCTAATCTATATTTTTCGCATTTCGGTTTAAAAACACTATTACTATTTGGAAAATTCGATATACCATCTTTTCTAAACAATGAGATTCATTTTAACCGCTTAACATACATACTTTAAAATATTTTTCCAAGCTAATAGAACTTCAATTATTTTTATATGTCAGTTCTAGGTTCGTTGTACTCGTACTTTAAGATCTTTGTATAAATCAGTTTCTTTTGGCAAATCCGGGTCTCTCTAAAAAGTATTTTCTATATTATTTATTTGAAATTTCTCTCAAGTTTTAAGACTTGCAAAAACATTTAGCATGTGCTTAAATTCTCTACACTATAGTCGACCTGATTTCATTCTTTGAATTTCGAAACTTTTGTCGAAATTATTAAATTACTGCTGTATAATATTTTCTAACCTATGTCCTTAATGTTCGTGTGAATATTATACTTCTTCCTTAAAATAATTTTTCTATAAGCTAATAAACCATTCTTATTATTATGTATATACGACTCAAACTTATTTCGAACAACTCATTTTATCGACCACCAATATTTTCTATGCATAAGAGAACTCCAACTTTTGAGGTACGACCGGTTTTGTTCTCTTTGTATTTTAACTTATATTATTTACACACTATATTCATGTATCCTATAATAGTATCATTACATTTTTCCCACCTAAACATTCACAATTATACCCCTGATTCACCTGACCAAGCTGTCTCCTTATCTTCGTCCTATCTGAACTCGTACCTTCCGACCTTTCTCTCGTCACGCTTTGGCTTCGGTTTCTTTCCTATTGTTTAGCCATTAGTGCTTGTCATTGCCTGTCTCAACCATAGTATAGCTTGGTGGGCCCATTAGTATAAGTTGTTATGTCGTGGAGGTGCATGCATATAGGTGGAGTATGTGGACCCGTATGAACGTGCTACCCTTAGGGTATTAATAATCGACTCGTGTATTATGTATGTATAATCAGTGTTATTCATGATGTATATGAAGCTGTATGGATGATATTAGTTATATATGTGTGTGGGTAGCTATAACATTGTAGGAATGTCTGTATATATATTGGAAATTGTATTAGAAGTATAGACTGGTAGTGTATGTAGTTTGAAGATACTTGTGAATGCTTGATATGTATATATATATTAGTAAGTCAGGTGAATGTTGGGTGTAATGATAATATGTGTATTTATAGTTAAGTGAGTAAGCCTATTATATGACATATATGTTAGTACGTATGAGTGTGTGCTTGTACGTAGATATGTATTGTGCTTAGACGTAAGTAGTTACGTATTTGCTGCATGAGTATATATGTGATATACATATGGTAGTAGGATTATAATTTTGGTTGGTATTGCTTGCTTTTACGAGATGTTGCGTGCGTGTATACCACGAGGTATACACGATTATTGCATATCTTAGTTATGTGCGGATAAGTAGAGGTATAGGTATACTACTTATAGGTAGATGGATATGGTGTGAATATATATGTTATATGTGTGTGACTATACGATGAATGCATGTATTAGGAAGTGTATTATAATTATACGTGTGCTGATGTCTATAATATTATTATGGTATATAAAGTGATTGAACTATGTGGTGTTACCTGACTAAGTATTAAGTTTTATTGACATTATGGTATGTATATGGTTATATTGGTAGGTGTGTATACATTGGAGTGGTACTGGTATAGGTATAGATACCGTGTTACGTATATAGAGTATTCTGATATGTGTCTTGAGTCTCACTCAAGCTTGAGTGGGTATACTCTAAGTATATTGTTACATGTGTCTGTAGTTACGTGTAGTACCATGAATATAGCGATGGATGATGTATGTATAGTGATAGGATTGTTTGTACCTGGTTATGTTACGCATATGATTGTGGGTCGCTATACCAGTATATAGTTATAGGTGTTGGTCTTGTGGTATAATTATTTACTAAGGACTTGCCTGTGTGAACGTATGTGTGCTAGCTAAACAAGGTGTGTAGATGTGCTGGATATATAAGTGGTATGATTGGTATGTATCTATGAAATGTTAGCGTGTGTGGGTGTGCACCATGCACGGGTAAAATGTGTTTAGTTAGAGGTATTTGTAATTATGGTACATGTGATAAGTCTTGAATATAGTTATAGGACTATGTGATGTGAATATGGTGCAGTATTTGCGTGCATTTGAATGACTATATATTGGTGAAATTCTAGTAATGATCAATGTATTTTAGATATAGTAAACTTGATTTAATAATGGTATGGTGTGATTACATGTGTTGATTTGTTTGGTATTGGATGTACACTAGGAGATATATGGAGTAGTGTATCATTATTGTTTGTTCATAGGTAGTTATCTGAACGTGGAGTATTACGATGGTAATTGCTAGTGTGGATTATTTAATTGGTTGTGAGTATCTGAACTATTGTTTTGTGCTAGGTAAGTAGTAGATATATAAGGGATGTATGTATATATATATATGATTGAAATACGTGTATGCATTTGACTGACTATGATATGTATAAGTGTATGATGTGCGTGAATATATATATATATATATATATATATATATATATATATATATATATATATATATATATATATATATATATATATATATATATATACATACATACATGTTAGTAGTGTTAATGTTTGACTACCTAGTGCATATATGAGCACTTGTAATGACTATACCTAGGTTAAATTATAATGTGAGATGATTAGGATAGTTACTAGAGCGACTAGATATGTTAGAAAGTCCGAGGACGGACTTTATCCTAAGGTGGGTAGGATGTAACGGCCGGTACTCGCTATTCGTCATACGGCTGTGCGTATAGCAATTTCGAGTACCTGATTGGTTTTGTGCTTGGTATGTGAGTCGTGTCGTTGAGTTGATAGGGCCATAGCACCTTGGTTGCATCCTTAGCAAGCCACCCCCGACGTGTGCCCAACTTGGGATTACCGTCGCTTTTGGACCCACGTATCCTACGTACGCTTTTCGTGCACGTAGTCTTGTTCCTGCACGTATTTATTTTAGATCTTGTCTGTATCCAAACCCTATAGTATGATATGCCGTTGTGACCCTCTCTGAGAGTATTAAAATTGTGGTGTTAATAGGGAACGCCATTTCACGGGCCGTTCTCTCACGATTTGATCTTATTTGAAGAGACGTCACGATTTTCACTTTTGTCGCTAAATCTTTTTATTTTTAATTTCGTTTCTCGACGTCAAAATTGTGATCCGTCTTCTCTGTCTTCTTTCTCTCGTCGTCTCGGTCACCCCGGTATTTATCTTACAATTTTTGGGCTTCGTTTGACCCACTTTCACTTTTTGGCCCAACCCATTGTATTTTTAGCCCTAAGTTTCATTGTATTATATCCCTAATAATTGTTTTATAATAAATTATATCTGACTTAGTCTTAGTCTTATTTTTATTCCCCCACTTGGCCGCATCACATGGGAGAGATGGAGAGAGAGGGGTGAGATATAGTTTTAACATTGATAAAACAAATTCTCTATCAATAATAACAAACTGGAAAAAAACCCAGCCCTAGCTAACCTAGCCCCACGTGAAGCCCAGAAGCCCCTCTATATTAAAAATGACCTAGGGTTAAAATGCTTTCACAACAACCAAGAAGAAATCACGCCGCCTCCCTACGTTTGTCACGCAAAGACCACAAAAACCCCAAGCAACCGCCGTTCTTCGCGTTCTCCGGCCAAAGCCCGTCGCCGACGACCCCTCTCCTCACCCCCGACCACTCTCCTCCCTCCCAAGTCGCCACAGGTCGCCGTAACCTCGTCGTAACCCCACCGGAATCCGCCCCGTATGGCATCAACACCCGCACACACTTTTCCGGCGTTCTCCGGCCAAGTTGCCATCGCCCGATCATCCTACACCCTCCCCCGACCTTCCTCTCTCCCCTGGCCGTTGTAGCCTCGCTGTGGGACCGCCGTAGATCGTCGAAGCTCGCCATAGGCCGCTGCAAGTAGCAGCAAACCGCGCAGCAGCCGCTGTACGCCGCCGCAGCGCACTGCTCCGTCGCAGGCCGTCGCTCCCCTCCGTCGTGGGTCCCCTCTGCCCCTTGTGCCGTTATCTTAGCCCTCAGGCCGCAGCAAGACTTGAAACAGCGATATCACTCGCGGTTTTGCGTTTTATCGACGTGTCGTCGCGTCGTTTCGTCGCTTCACCATCCCCTCGCTGTTGGAGACTTCCGGCAGCCCCCTACTGCTCCTAGGGGTGCTTTCCCATGTCACGAACATCTCCTACGACGCTCAACATCGTATACCTTGCGTGCGTCAAACCGTTCGTCCCGGTTAGTTGATACGGTTTCCCGGAAGCCGTAGAAACGCCTACCGGCACCCTACCTGCTAATTGGAATCTTGATCGCTGATCTGGACGCTGCCCGAGGATTGGCGAGCGTGGAATCTTAATTGGAATCTGGATTTGGAACGCGTTCTTTTATTCCAACCCCTGGCGTCGCTACCCGACGCCAGTGTAGCTTTCGCGTCGTGTTGAGATAACGTTCTGCACTCTTAGGACCCCCCAACCCAACCCCGTTAAACAAGATAAAAATCGGAATTTTGGTTGTCTGATAATTCACTAATGAAGATAACTTAATTTGGGACTGTAGGCTGGTGGATCCGAGAACATAGGTAGACTGGACTGGTTGGACGATATTTGCTGGACGTTTGATTTCAGGCAAGTGAAACTTGCCAATTAGTGCTTTAGGCCATGTCTTAGGCCATTTTTTTGCTTTAGGCGTAAAAGATACTAGGCGACGAAATGATACTCTAGATGCAATTTTAAGATCTAGTTTGACAACGAAGCTAGATATGTCACCCGGCTATGTCATTCATGCATATCTGCCTATCACGTTTAATTTTCGTAACTGCATGCTCTTTACTTGTACTCTGCCTGTCACGTTTAAATCCCTTAACTGTATGCATTTAAATTACAACTTGCTATGACATGTCATCCATGTTTGAGTGTCGCATTCGTAGCACACGCTACTATACTTGTACATCCTTGTTCAGGCTAGGCACCTGCGTTGCAGGCACAACCCTATGCCAAATACACTTCCTGCTCGTGATCCAGAAGCGGGCTACATGTGTTGGTCAAAAGAAAATGCCCGATACACGTGGAGGGGTAGGGATAAGCGATCACTTGATCTTAGGAGTTGGCCCGTACAGCCACTCTAGCCAAAAGGCGTAATCTCTGAGCACGACGTGTTTACTTGACTTGTTAAATCCATGTGATTGTTTAGTAGCTTTGCTACCCATGCCTTGATGTACTTGTGCCTTGTTAAACTTGCTGCCATGTCATACTTGTCGCGTTTATTTAATTGTTGCATCCATACTTTAAAATGCCATGTCATCGTACATTTTTAGAACTGCTAGGTTGCTTTAATTTCCGTTTAGTTTCCTTGCACAAAGTCTTTGTAGACTTTGCTGACATGCGCCCTCGTCTCTTTGGGTGTCGCATGTTAGTTGCTGAGCCAGAGTCCGTTGCTGAGGACGAGGAGTTCGTGGACATTGAGCCATGGTCCACCGCTGACGTGGAGTACGAGGACACCGGCGACCAGTCGTAGAGTTTTCCTTCGTCGTTACTTTGCTTAGTCTGTTGTTAGGTTGTTGGTGAGTAGCACCTTTCTTTCTGTATGTTGTTTATTTTTGTTGGCCATACTGGGGCCTTTTAGACTCTTTTCTTTTAGCCTGGTGGCTTTTCTGTGATGTTGAAATTTGTTATGGACATTATGAGATTGGTTATTTTATGTCTCTTTCTTTATTATTATTTTTGTTCTGTATCGCACTTGCAGGGACCTCTACTCGGTTTAAATCCAGACGCTTTACAGACTGGAGCATCACAGCTCCAAGTCTGAGCAGACCTTCTCACGTCTCGCCTCCATTTTAGGGAAGCGGGGCGCGAAAAGGGTTAAGAATTGGAATAAACCCAACTTGAGTCTGACTTAACCCGATCTGATTAGAGCTGGGTATGGCATGGGGTTTTTGATCAGGTTTATAAACAGATTAATTTTATGGCATGTTCTTCTTATCCACAGTCAATACGACAAAGTGCCTATCCTAAGTTCATTTGAGTTGAGAAGGCTTAATCTTGCTTTACAAACCTTTGCTAATCAATCCGCGTTCGTTTGTTATCACTGTCGGGCTGGTCGCTAGCTGAGTAATATGCATATTCCTGGCATGTCCCTTGTCCTTGAGACCATCAATGCTAGTAGTGCTAGCTTATGACGAAGCAGCTATGAGTCACCTATCAACTACTATTTATAGGCAACAGGGAAGCACAAAGATGGCTTAATAAAATAATAATTTCATATGTGTTGTAAACGTGGTGGCTATGGAGTCTATAGCCCTGTATTTATAGTAGTAGGGTTACATAATGGGTGGATACCCACTAACGGGTAGGCCCACCAAAAGCCCGTTTATAACACTTCCCCTTATCCATCCATTGTTGTAAGCCGTGATGAACGCTTCAGGGTTCATAGAGCTTATCTGATCATGTGTCTATGGATACTTCTGGATCCCTAAGTTTAAGAGTACTTACCTCGTTAAAACCTTTGCCAAGGAAAACCCAGTGGGAAAAACCCGTGGCTAAGGAAAAAGAGTACAAGTCTCTGTAACTTCCCCTGATCGATGGATACCATCAGGAGTGGATACTAATGGATCCAGAGTTGATGAGGCTGCCTCGTTAAAACCTTTAGCTATGGAAAACCCAGTGGGAAAAACCAGTAGCCAAGGAAAAAGAGTACAGCACTACATTAACTCCCCCTGATAAGTACAAGCTTCAGGCTTGTAAATCTCTCAACTATCTCATCCTAATTCCTAGTACAAGTTTTCTAAAGGTACTGCGAGGCAAAGCTTTAGTGAACAGGTCTGCCAGGTTGTCGCAAGACTGGATCTGCTGGATGTCGATCTGGTTGTCCACTTGCTGTTCATGCGTCCAGAAGAGCTTGGGGGAAATGTGCTTCGTCCTGTCACCTTTGATGTAGCCACCTCATAGTTGAGCGATGTAGGCAGCATTGTCTTCATACATGGTGGTAGGTCCAAGATCTCCCGTCTTCAGGCCGGTGGTCTTGAGGATATGGTTGATGACTGATCGAAGCCAAAAGCATTCTCTGCTAGCTTCGTGGATCGCAATGAGCTCGGAGTGGTTGGATGAGGTTGATGTCGATGTCTGCTTCACGGATCTCCATGAGATGGCCGTCCTACCGTACGTGAACACAAAACCGGTCTGGGACTTTTCAGTATGTGGGTCGGACCTGTATCCTGCATCTGCATAACCGACCAAGTCGGAGGATACACCTTTCTTGAAGTATAGTCCCATGTCCACAGACCCTTGGAGGTAGCGCAGAAGTTGCTTAACTCCGTTTTAGTGGCGCTTTGAGGGCGCAGAACTGTATCTGGCTAGTAAGTTAACTGCAAACGCTATATCAGGACGCGTGCAGTTTGCCAGGTATATGAGTGCTCCAATTGCACTTAAGTAGGGTACTTCAGGACCCAGTGTTTCCTCCCCCTCTTCCAGCGGTCAGAAGGGGTCTGTGTCATCCTCCAATGATCTAACGACCATTGGTGTGTTGAGCGGATGACATTTGTCCATAAGAAAGTTTTTCAGCTCTTTCTTTGTGTATGTCGATTGGTGTAACAGGATTCCTACGCTCAAGTGTTCAATTTGTAAGCCTAGGAAGAACTTCGTTTTACCGAGGTCTTTCATCTCAAAAGTTTGTGTGAGACTTTTGGATATCTCACCTATCTCTTCAGGAGATCCGATGATGTTCAGGTCGTCTACGTAGACGGCAATAATTACGAATCATGTTCCCTTTGCTCTTATAAAGATGCAAGGGCAGACTTCATTTGTTGTGAATCCTTGTTGCACAAGGAATTCACTGAGTCTGTTGTACCACATTCTACCTGACTGTTTTAGACCATACATTGATCTCTGGAGTTTGACAGAGTAGACGTCCCGAGGTCTTTCCGTCATTTTTGTCGGTAGTTTGTATCCATCTGGGATTTTCATATAGATGTCCTTATCTATATTTCCATATAGGTATGTAGTCACAACGTCCATGAGCTGCATATCCAAGCCTTCCTTTGTGGATAGGCCTATAATGAAACGGAAAGTGATCGCGTCCATGACCGGGGAATAGGTATCGTCATAGTCTATTCCTGGTCGTTGGGAAAAGCCTTGTGCAACAAGGCGCGTTTTATAACGCACGATCTCATTATTCTCGTTTCTTTTTCTCACGAATACCCATTTATATCCCACAGGTTTAACACCCTTTGGTGTTAGGACTACAGGTCCAAAAACTTTGCGCTTCGAGAGTGAGTCCAGCTCTACTCCTATTGCCTCGTTCCACTTTGGCCAGTCCTCTCTGCGTTTACATTCTGCTAGAGAGCGTGGATCGGTTTCATCGTCGTATTCAGTGACATGAGTGGAAATAATGAGCGCGAAGTTATCATCGATGATTGTGCTTTTTTTGTCCAATACCTCTCCAGTACGTACATAATTTAATGATATTTCTCCTATGTTTTCCTCTTCAGGGGTTGTTAGGAGGGGAGAGGTAGCTGGGCTGAGCTCAGCATCCTGTGGTGGTATCGTTATTATTGCTCTAGGATTTTTCCTCTTTCGAGGGTTCTTATCTTTGGAGCCTGGGGGTCGTCCTCTTTTTTGTTGAGGTACGGCCGCTTCTGCTGTTGGTGGATTGCATCCATCTTTGGGTATGTCAATCCTAGCTGGCGTATTTGCAGCAGGGACGTGTGATCTGACAATCTTCTGGTTGTCAGTGAATTTGTCCGGAAAAATGTGAACTGTGTTTTGAATTTGAAGGATCTTCATGATCTCTTCTTCACATTGATTTGTACGCGGATCAAAATGGGATAAAGTCTTTGTGTCCCATGAAATGGTCTTTGAAGCTTCTGGCTTCTGTGTGTTAATGCCTAGTTTGGGAAAAGTGCTTTCATCAAACTCACAATCTACTAGACGTGCTTTAAAGGCGTCCCCTGTAAGGGGTTCGAGGTATCTAATGATCGATGGTGAGTCGAAACCAATATAGATACCAAGATGTCGTTGAGGACCCATCTTGGTTCTCTGTGGTGGTGCTATGGGGACATAGACAGCACATCTGAATATCCTCAAGTGAGAGATATCGGGCGGGTTCCCATATGCAAGTTGCATCGGAGAATAAGATTGACTACCTGACGGTCGTAATCTTATCAGCGATGCATCGTGCAATATGGCATGTCCCCATGCACTTACCGGCAACTGGCATTGCATCAACAATGGTCGAGCGATCCATTGTAGTCTCTTTATAAGAGATTCGGCTAACTCGTTCTGGGTGTGAACATGAGCTACATGATGTTCAACTTCTATGCCGGTTGCTTGGCAGTAGTCTAGGAAGACTTGTGATGTGAATTCCCCAGCATTGTCCAGACGCAATTTCTTGATCTGGTTGTCTGGAAAATGTGCCCGTAACTTTATAATTTGTGCCAGTAGCTTTGCAAAGGCTACGTTGCGGGTGGACAGGAGGCACACATACGACCATTTCGAAGATGCGTCAATCAGTACCATGTAGTACCGAAATGGTCCACTTGCGGGGTAAATAGGCCCGCAAATGTCTCCATGTATTCTCTCTAGGAAGCTTGGAGACTCAGAGTCCACCTTCAGGATGGATGGTCTCATAATCAATTTCCCTTTGTAACAAGGGGGATAAGGATGTGCACCTTTCCGAAGTAGCGTCCGGCTTTTCGGGTTAATTCCACGGGATTGGGATATGATGCGACGCATCATATTCCTTCCAGGGTGTCCTAGTATATCGTGCCAGAGTTTGAATTCTGGTTGATTATGGCACTTCTAGTGCTCTAGTGTGTTTGCTTCCATTGCTCTGATCCTTGTGTGGTAGAGACCCGACGGGAGTCCCTCAAAACGCTCGACGGTGTTTTTAGTACCGTTTTTATGAGACGTTACATCTAGGTATTCTCTGTTTTGTTTGCTCACCGTTTCAAGTTGGTATCCGTTTAAGCTGATATCTTTAAAGCTTAACAGGTTTCTATGCGAGCTAGGGGAGAGAAGCACATCTTTTATAAGTAGTTGTGTTTTGTTGGGGAGCATAAATTGTGCTTCCCCTGATCCTTCAATGATACCTGATGGACCGAAAATTGTATTTACGGTGCCATCGTATTTATTAATGCTTTGAAAAAAGCAGATGTCTTGGAGGATCGTGTGCGTAGAGGCACTGTCCACTAGGCAGTTAAAGTCCATCTATTTTTAAGAGAAAATATCGCAGTATAAGACACACAAAAAGATATACTACGGATAATCGATTAATGTCTGAAAAAGTACTTCAACATGCTAGAGAAGAAAAAAAAACAAGCAGATAAATAGTTTCTCAAAAGGAAAGCTACAATGCATAGAAAATGGATAATGTCCTTAGTCAAGCAGGTCATCGTTTGAGAAGTCCTCAGCGATGAACCTCATTGGTGCCAGGTCTTCTTGAACCACTAGGTTTGTCTCAGCTTGCTTCTGGCTCGCTTTGTACAAGTCCTGCAGGTGGCGTGGAGTCCGACAATTCCTGGACCAGTGTCCAGTCACGCCACACCTGTGGCACTTATCTTCCCAGTCCTTTTTTGGGGGCAAATGTCTGGCCGTTGTCCTTTCTCTTCCACACATTTTTCTTCTTCCTCACCTCATTGTTGCTTCTGGGAGGGGGTCCTCTAGCCTGCTTCTTCATCGCTTTACCCTTCTGGGGTTTGCCTTTGAAGTTGCTTCTCTTCCTTCTGGGAGGAGCTGTGATGCGCTTCAGGCGCAGGAGCAGTGCCGGTAGGGCGTGAGTTATGGGTGGCCAGAAGAAGGTCACGATTCTGCTCTGCCATCAGAAGGCATGAGAGAAGCTCTGAGTATTTCGTGAACTTTCGTTCACGATACTGTTGCATTAGTATGACATCCTTCTCAAGGAAGGATGTATACGTCTTCTCTAACATGCGCTCCTCCGTCACCTTTTCACCACACAACTTCAGGCGTGAGGTGATGCTAAAGAGTGCCGAGTTGTACTCGGCAATAGACTTAAAGTCTTGGAGACGGAGGTTCTCCCATTCATATCGCGCTCGGGAAAGTATAACATCTCTTTGATGTTTATACCTATCCTCGAGGGCGGTCTATAACTCATACGAGCTTCCACCGTGAGGTACTCGGCCTTCAGGGTCCGATCGATATGGCGTCTGATATAGATAATTGCTTTCGCTTTATCTATATTAGAAACCTTATCGCCTACAGCGATGGCGTGGCTCAATCCCTGGGCTCACAGATGGAATTTTATGTCCAACTGCCAGCTTAAGTAGTTCTTGCCTGAAGCATCCAAAACGTCGAAATCGACGCTCGCAATTTTGGCCATTTATCACTCTAGCCAGTTAAAAGATAGGCAATAATTAGATATTTTCACAGAGAAATAAATAATTAAGCTTTTCAGACACAGATATTTGCTGCGTGGATCGGCTAATCACCAAATTAATTACAGTCCATACAGTCCCAAAAAGAAATGAAAGTACAACTCGGGAACCCCCGTGGGGCCCCTATTCTTCGGGAATGGTCCTTCATCTTCTTGAGGCGTCTGCCTGGCTTGTAAAATTACAAAATTATCCTCACTACATTTTTCTCTCAAAAAGGAAATAATGCATGAAAAAGAAAATGGTGATAACTAGCCGATCCAAAACCACAGCAAATATTTAACATTCGTCGCATGCAGTTAAAATGCAGCAGGCATCATCACAGGCAGTTTATAGCGAAAAATTAAGATCTTTCGTTTAAAAATTATTGGACCACTAGGCAACGTCATACACCGTTAGGTTAGTTGACTAACGGCAGAGCGGTCGCAGGATCTTCCTAATTTTTAAACGTGTAAAAATCATATAATCCGAATAAAAAGCGTTGAATTAAATCACATGTAATTTGACCAGATTATAGCGAAGGAAAATCGAATTAAATCTGAAAATCTTTTGAAAATAGTGAATTTTCGGGGTGAAACCCTAGTTAGGGTTTTTGGTCGCGCGGATTGCCGCTTCAGGCGGCTAGGGTTTCGGGACATGAGCGCGCACCGGGGGGCCTGATACGGGTGGTGGGCGGCGGGGAGATCGCCGCTTCGGTAGCGGGGGTGCCCCGCCATCGCGCGGGTGGCGGGGGTGCCCCGCCGTCGCGGGCGGCGGGGAGTGGCTCCCGCCGCTGCAGGCGGCGGGTTTCGCCCGCCGCGTGCAGCGGCGGGGTCGCCCGCCGCTGCTGGCGGCGGGTCGAGCCCACCGTCGCTGGCGGCGGTGGTCGCCCGCCGCTGCTGGCGGCGGGTTGGCCCGCCGTCGCAGCGGCGGGGTCGCCCGCCGCTACTGGCGGCGGGGCGAGCCCGCCGTTTGCGACGGCGAGGTGGGGATGCCTGTCGCTTCGGACGGCGGGCGGGGGGGGCGATTTTGCCGCAAGCCGAAGGGGGCGACGGCGGCGGCGCGAGATTTGAGGGGTTTTTTTTGCATTCGGGCGAAAAGATCCCCTAGGGTTTGAAGGTTTTGGGGATAAAATCCAATTTTTAGTAGAAAAAATCATTTTTTAATCTCCAAAAAGTCGTTTTTATTGTAAAAAGTTGATTTTTAATCAATAAAAACGTTGATTTTCATTAAACAATCGATCCAAGGATCTTGGATCTAGACATATGTGCATACGAATTTAGATCTAGGGTTTCAGGATTACCTCTAAATCCTACCCGCCGGATCTAGCGACGTTCGGTGAAGGAAGCCCGTTCGCGTCGCGTTCGTCCGTCGGCAGGGGTTCGGCTCAGCTTCGAGCGTGCTGATAACGTGTTGTAAACGAGGTGGCTATGGAGTCCATAGCCCTGTATTTATAGTAGTAGGGTTACATAATGGGTGGATACACACTAACGGGTAGGCCCACCAAAAGCCCGTTTATAACAATATGTAAATAATAAAGCCAGATAGAATCCCAAATGACAGCAACATCAAACAAACACAATTAACTTTGTGACCTTTGTTAACAAAGTCTAATAAAGATTATGCCTACGGTTGTACAAGTATTAAAGCATATCTTAATATTATGCCATGCAAAATATGAAAATTTTACACTCATTTGCTGCATTAGAATTAAAGGTTTGCCCCCATTTGCCTTTCAAAACTTGGATCATAATTAGGAAAATAGGATTGATGTTTGGGCCCAACATGAATAGTACAGAAGAACATGGTCTCAAAATTTAATGAATCTCTGGAAATTTGATGGTTTTATTATACACGATTTTCTTCCCGCAAGGTTAAAGCAACCAGCTAATAAAGTAGGACATGGCAGGTCTTGGGCTAGGGTTAACTGGTGATAAATGAGTCGTCGCAACAGAGCACAGCATGTGTAATGAAAGAGCCTTGTATTAATGTTGGCCAGTTTCAAATTTAATGACAGCGAACGGTTGCTATTCTGGTCTCAGTGAAAGCAACTTACAACGGCTATAAAAAATCTCAAATCCTGCTTTTAGAAACTGCAAGCTCAGCCGATACCAAAAACTCAAAGCACCTATCAAAAAATCAACAAATACCACATCTCAATCATCCTCATCAAAACGCCCCCACTGCCTTCTGTCTTCAATCTGCAGCTTGCTCTCTCACATCTCGATGGAGTGAAAGAAACATATAACAACTCTCACAACCCTACTCTATTTCTTGATGACGACCATATTGATGTGATGATACACACATCGCATATGCATGCATGTGGGGCTCCTCTGTCCACCAACTCCACAGCCAAAAGCTCACCTCTATTTCGTCCCTCATCTTTTGAATTCAAGAAAACACAATCCCATTCTGATAAGCCAGAATATCCAAAAGAGTTCATTTGTCACATTAATTAATGCCATTCTCCACATTAAAACAATGTGATTGATTTTCTTTGTAAATCATTTAATGAACCACGTAAAAATGGAATCCTAAGAATGAGGATATTACAAATCAAAGCATATTACAAATCAAGCTTCCAGGAATTTCCAGTGGGTTATTGATTGAGGTCACGGATCTCTTAACGCCTAAGTTAGAAATAGGATATTGACTGAATAAAGCAGTTACTCAGAAATAGAATTGAAAAAAAGAGACCCATTATGTGTACCCTAACTCCTTAAAGGTGTGAAATGAATTCTGACAATCTTCCTTGTTCACACGTATATGGCTCATGGCAGCTTCGTGATCATCGTTTAGGGAGTGTTTTTATTGTTGATTCAAATTTCCATGGGAAATAATGGTACATGAATATATTAAATAAAAAAATCATTGGCCATTTCCAAATTTCCATTTTCAATTTCGCTCTTCATATAAATATAGTGCAATTTTTGAGTGCACAAGGGAAAAAGGAAATGAATATGTTTACAGAACAAGAGATTATATTTGTTAAATATTTTGATGAGTTTTGAACATGAAAATTGATCTATGATTATGATGTACACATATTAGTTTTGAATTATCTTGAGGGAAGAACTAAATTTGAAACCTCACCGCCAGCGGCTAACACGGTTTTGACGTATCATGACCGCGTGGGGTCGAATGCCAGAGATCAGTTCGGACGTAGCGTGAACAAGGGTCGACAGAGGTCAGAGCATTATGCCCACGGTTGTATACGTATTAAAGCATATCTTTATATTATGCCATGCAAAACATGAAAATTTTACACTCATGTGCTGCATTAGAATTACCTGTTTGCCCCTATTTGCCTTTCAAAACTTGGATCATAATTAGGAATATAGAATTAGTATGTTTGGTTGCTTATGAAAATGAAATGGAAAATTATATAGAAAATACGATTTTGGTTGTAATTAATATCTTAAAGGGTTTCACTTCTCTATTAACCTCAATCAAAAATCAAAAACCATCCTATTGAAATTTTAAAAAAAGAGCAATAATAGAAAAAATATTTTTTTTGTTGATGCTAAATTTTTTTAAAATTAACTAATTCACCGGCAGATAAATAAATGATGTTTTCAAAAACGAATACTTAAGAAAGGCATTGAGACTAGAAAGGTATAATTGATCTAGTAGATGCCCGTCTCTAGAATTTCATGTACTTAAAATATCAAAATGCCATCAGTTCCCATTACAAGCATTATGATACGATCCAGTGGATCGAATCAATAGAAATTAGATTTTAAAAGATGAAAAATTAAAAAGAGGATTTTTGATTTAGAATTTCGAAGAAGAACAAAGATAATTGAGTTCTTTCGAGACGAACTCGATCTCCTAGCTTTTACTTGAACGGATAAAAAGCCTAAAGATCCTTCGCAAGATGCCTAAGGATGGTCTTCAACAAAATAAGCATAGCCCTAACAATGGCGGCTAGCCCTAATAAATAGAAAACGGGGATTTACTAATTTAGCCCGAAAGGACTAAAATACCCCTCGACCCACTAAACCTACTACGTGACGACCCCGCGCCTCCTACGCCTCACGTACGTCACGATGGGTGGGCCCGCATCCTCCACGACCGGTGGGATAGGCGATGCGTCCGCATCAATACCCCCCCTAAAAGAGCCACCTTGTCCTCAAGGTGGAAATCTGGAAACTGCTCCCGGACCATGTCATATGCCTCCCACGTGGCGTCACAATCAGGTAGGCCCACCCAGTAGATCAGAACCTCTCTCCGCCGTCCCGGTCCATGACGAACTGCTCGCACATCAAGGGGCTCGAGTAATACCTCCATATCCTCCGTCAGTGTAGGTGGCAGAGTCGACGTGGCTGACTGGTCTCCAATCGCCCTCCGTAGCTGCGACACATGGAACACCGGATGTATCGCTGAGGAAGGAGGCAGGTGTAACCGATACGCCACCTTCCCAATCTTGGCTGCAATCTGGTAGGGACCGTAGTAGCGAGCTGCCAGCTTCTCATTCTGCCTCCGAGCTAATGTCTTCTGTCTATAGGGCCGCAGCTTGAGATACACCATGTCGCCCTCCTGAAAATGGACGTCCCGCCTGTGGCCATCTGCCCTGTCTTCATCACCTGCTGAGCCCTCAACAGATGTCACCGCAGTTCCTCCAACATAGCATCTCTGTCCCCCATGTAAGCCTCTACCTGTGACACCGGTGTCTGCCGCTCACCAAAACGCAGCAAGGAGGGTGGGTCTCGCCCGTAAAGGATCCTGAAGGGAGTCGTCCCTGCTGAAGAGTGGTACGAGGTGTTGTACCAGTACTCCGCCCAGGCCAACCACCTGTACCACTGCCGAGGCTTATCTGACGCGAAGCACCGCAGGTAAGTCTCTATGGAGCGGTTCACCACCTCGGTCCGCCCGTCTGTCTGTGGGTGGTACGCTGTGCTTCTCTTAAGGACCGTACCCTGCACCCTGAAGAGCTCTCGCCAGAACCCGCTCAAAAAGACCTGGTCCCTGTCGGACACTATGGACCCCGGGATCCCGTGTAGGTGTATCACCTCTCGAATGAATACTGCGGCCACCGAGACCGCTGTGTAAGGATGCCTCAAAGGTATGAAGTGGGCATACTTACTCAGGCGGTCTACTACCACGAGGATCACTGAATATCCCTCGGAGCGGGGCAGCCCGTCGATGAAGTCCATCGTGACCTCCTCTCATACCCTCTCTGGCAACTCCAACGGCTGTAGGAGTCCAGCTGGGGCCATCGCCATGTACTTGTGACGCTGGCAGACGTCACAAGCAGCTACTAACTGGGCCACTCTCCTCCGCATCCCGGGCCAGTACACCTCCCTGGCCATCCTCTGGTACGTCTGCTGTACCCCCGAGTGGCCTCCAGTCGCTGACCCGTGGAACTCCTGAAAGAGGACTGGTATGAACCCTGAGAATCGCGGTAACACCAACCTCCCCTGATAAAGCAATCTGCGCCCCTGTAAGGAATATCCGGTCGGCCCCTCCTTACCCTGCTGCAGCAACTCACGGATCCCTCCCAACTCAGCATCACTCTCTGCCTCCTGAAAAATGGGCTCCCAGTCCAACCACATCGGTCGCGACAGAGCTCTCAAATCCACGCTCTCCTCCCTGCGAGACAAGGCATCAGCTGCCTGGTTCTCTAATCCTGGCCTGTACTCGATAGAGAACCGGTACCCCACCAGCTTGGACAACCACCGCTGGTGCTCCTCAGTAACCAATCGCTGCTCCAAAAGGTACTTGAGGATCCGTTGGTCCGTCCTGACCACGAACTCCCGACCCAACAGATATGGTCGCCACTTCATCACTGCCAAGACAATGGCCATCAATTCCAGCTCATAAACCGAATTCAGCAGTGCTCTAGCTGAAAGCACCTGACTGAAATAGGCTATGGGTCGTCCCTCCTGCATGAGCATTGCCCCCAATCCATACCCTGGCGCGTCGGTCTCCACCACAAAAGATAAGCTGAAGTCTGGCAAGGCAAGAACTGGCGTTGTCGTCATCGCCACCTTCAAGGCCTGAAATGCCTTGGTGGCCTCTTCCCCCCACTGGAATCCGTCCTTCTTGAGCTGTTCGGTAAGGGGCCAGGCTATGGTACTGTACCCCTTAACGAACTTCCGGTAATAGCCCGTCAGGCCCAGAAACCCGCGGAGAGCCCGCAGTGTAGTAGGTACTGGCCAGTCCAGCATAGCCGCTATCTTCGACCTGTCAGCCGCTACCCCCCTCCGCTGACATCACATGGCCTAAGTACTCAATCCGCTCCTGGCCGAAACTGCACTTCTTCCGGTTGGCGAACAGCTGCTGTGCCAACAGCTCCCGGAAGACCACCTCCAAGTGGTCCAAGTGCTCCCTCAAGCTCCTGCTGTAGACGAGGATGTCGTCGAAGAAAACGATGATGAACCTCCTCAGGAAGGGCTGGAAGACCTTGTTCATCAAGGCCTGGAAAGTAGAGGGGGCATTCGTCAAGCCAAAAGACATGACTCTGAACTCGTAATGCCACTCATGGGTACGGAAAGCAGTCTTCGGCACATCCTCTGGCCGCATCAAGATCTGGTGGTATCCTGCCCTCAAGTCGATCTTCGAAAAGATCGCCGCACCATGAAGCTCGTCCAGCAGCTCGTCGATCACCGGAATAGGAAACTTGTCAGCGGCAGTTTCCTTATTCAGCGCCCGGTAATCGACGCAGAATATCCAACTCCCGTCCTTCTTCTTGACCAGCAAGACTGGGCTCGAAAAAGGACTCACACTCGGCTGGATGATCCCAGCCTGCAGCATCTCCAGCACCATCCGCTCAATCTCGTCCTTCTGCACATGCGGGTACCGGTACGGTCGCACACTCACCGGTGATGCTCCATCACGCAATACAATCACGTGCTCGTGCCCCCTGGACGGTGGTAGCTCCTGCGGGTCCTGAAAGACCTCCTGGTACTGCTCTAGGACCTGCTCGACCTCCGCTGCGGTCTCCTCCTGCTGCTGCTCACCCTCAGCTGTAAGCCCCTGATACTCCACCAGGAACCCCTCTCCCTCGTCCCGCAGCGCCCGAGTGATGGCCTTGAAGGCCACTAAAGAAAAACAAAGGGTCGGGTCCCCTGTCAGCACGACGGTCCGATCTCCATCCTGGAACTCCATCCTCAGGAGCTTCTAGTTCACCTTCATCTCCCCCAACTTCTTCAGCCACTGCACCCCTAGGATGATATCCACATTGCCCAACTCCAGTGGCAAGAAGTCCTCCATGACCTGTACCCCCTGCAAGGTCAGGCATAGACCCTTGCAGAGCCCCTTGCTCTCTTCCATCTTCCATGTTCCCAGCAGTATTGTAAACTTCTCCAAAGTGCTCAGCTGGAGCCCATGTCGCTCTACCACTCGGCTGGAGATGAAGTTGTGGGTGGCCCCACTATCTATCAGTACCGTCACCGCCGTGTCCCCCAGCTGCCCTGATAACTTCATGGTGTGGTTCGATGTGAACCCCACCACAGAGTTCAGGGAAACCTCTGTGAAGTCTAGGTGAGACTTCTCCTCCTCTACCAGTGGCTCCTCAGGCTCCTCCTCCTCCTCACACACGTACTCCTCCTCGTCGGGTACCATGGTGATCTGCAGTAGGCGGCTCGCACATCGGTGCCCAGGGGTGAACTTCTCGTCGCAACGGAAGCACAAACCCTTGGCCCGCTTCTCCCTCACCTCCGCCTCAGTCATCCGCCGCCCCAGGGTAGCTGGACGGCCCTCCCCTCGTGTCTCAGTAGCAGCTGCAGGTGGTCTACGTGCCGCGGCTGGTGGAGTGGGCCGGGAACTCTGCCCCCCCCCCCCCCCCCCCCCCACGCCCCTCGTATCCTCCTCTCCTCTGTGTGCTTCTCCTCCGCTTTATGAGCTAAGCGAAGGACATCCTCCAAGGTCACCGGGCTCTGCATCCGTAACTCAGCTCGTATCGACGGCTTCAGCCCCCTCATGAAATTTCCAATCATCACCTCATCGGTCACCCCCTTCACCCGGCTATTCAGCATCTCAAACCTCTCTACGTAGTCCCTCACTGCCCCCTCCTGCCTCAGGGCCGACAGCTGCTCGTATAAATCCCCCCCCCCCCCCCCACTGTCTCCTGGAATCGATCCACGATCAACGCTGATAGCTCCTCCCGGGTGCGAAAAGGGGACCGCGCTATCTTCCACCGGTACCAGGCCAGAGCCTTCCCCTCAAAGTAAATCCCGATGGCCTTCAGGACCTCCTCATCCGTCAGCCCCATCACCTAGAAATATCTCTCCGCTCGATATATCCATCCGTCAGGATCGGTTCCTTCGAAGGTCGGCATCTTCAGCTTCATCAACCGCCGGTCGGCGTTGATGTCTCCATGCTGTCCCCTATCTCCTCCGCGGTCACCGCCCCGCATCAAAGCGCCACCCCGGGGCTCCATCGGGCCTCCCACATCACCCCCGTACAACTCCTCCGGCCATGCAGGTCTCTCCCAAGCCTCGGGCTGATAGTGATGCCCGGGAAACTCTGGTGGTCGTGCAAACACGGGCCTCAGCCCAGGTGGGGCGTTCTCCATTCTCCAAAATTGGCCCGCGGGGGCCCCAATAGCTGCTCCCGAGGCACATCCGCCTCTCGCTGCCCCCGAAGTTCCTCCAAATTGGGGTACGAACCCCGCAACACCCCCTCCCCCCGTGCTCGCCACGCCTCCGGAGAAATCGCCCGGGCCCGCTGACCCCCTCCCAGGGTCCAGCGGACCCAAACAGGGGCCGAACCCCCTGTGCAGCCCTCGCCTGGGGCTGTCGACCCCCAGGCGGGGGTCGCGCGGCTCGCCCGACCCAATGGGGGTCGGCGGGCCCTGGGCACCCCCGGAAGGGGGTGCCGGCCCTCCGGCGGCCCCGATTGGGGTCGCCGAGGGCCGGGGGTGGCCGGCCGGGCCCGCCCATGCCATGGATGAGCCGGGCGGGTCGGTCGACCCCCAAAAAGGCCCGACAGAGCCCGTGAATATGGATCCGGGCCCTGTCGCGCCAAACCCTAGCCCGCCGGCTAGGGTTTGAGCCGCCGTCGCCGCATGTGATTCCCCGTGTCTCGGGGGTTCTTGATTTGTTGAATCGATGCCGGAATCGCCTTGGATCTCTTCCGTTGCCCTCCCCTTGTCGCGATCCGCCGCCTTCTCCTTGGTCAAACCTTGCAACTTCGCCATCATCGCCGCCGTGGCGTCCTTCAAACTTTTAAGATCCCTTCCCGTCTCCGCGGTTTCCCTTCTCATGATCCGAAGCTCCGTTTGAATGTCCTCTTGGGTGTGTGCGTGATCCTTGATCGAAGCTTCCATCGCCTTCCTCAAACCCTCGATCTCTTGATTGAGATCGTCGCGTAGACCTTGGATCTTCTCATCCACGGAAGCTCTTGTTCCCGTCGCCATGGAATCGTAGCGCTCTGATACCAATTTGATACGATCCGGTGGATCGAATCAATAGAAATCAGATTTTAAAAGAGGAAAAATTAAAAAGAGGATTTTTAATTTAGAATTTCGAAGAAGAACAAAGATAATTGAGTTCTTTCGAGACGAACTCGATCTCCTAGCTTTTACTTGAACGGATAAAAAGCCTAAAGATCCTTCGCAAGATGCCTAAGGATGTTCTTCAACAAAATAAGCATAGCCCTAACAATGGCGGCTAGCCCTAATAAATAGAAAACGGGGATTTACTAATTTAGCCCGAAAGGACTAAAATACCCCTCGACCCACTAAACCTACTACGTGACGACCCCGCGCCTCCTACGCCTCACGTACGTCACGATGGGTGGGCCCGCATCCTCCACAGCCGGTGGGATAGGCGATGCGTCCGCATCACATTACCTAAAATTTTCAAGAAACAGAAGTATTCAACATAGAAAACGAACAATCTTCAGGATTTTAGAAACACTAGTACATGTTGCCAAAGAGACAGGATTGAAAAATCACCGAATGCATAAAAAGCAAAAAGTACATATTCTTCAAAGAAATAAAAGCTACATCCGAGTAAAAATTGAACAACCCATACTTCGAAAACCTAAGATAGCAAGCTTAAATGATATAAAAATAACTAGAAATGTACAATGATTACAATACTTGACTACTGTAAGTTTCATTTCCGAAATAATTTCCATTTTTATCTGGAAATGCAAGTTACATTTGATGCATATAACACGAATGGTATATATTATTCTAGAAAATGCAAGTTACATTTGAGGAGAAGTGCAACAACTCATACTTCAAAAACTTTACACATTAGACTTTAGTAGTACCGAAATAGTACCCAATAACAAGAAAATACAATATCAAACTAAAACATGTCATTTATGCCTTGATGACATACATCCTCTTTGAAAGATACATCCACATCTTCTCAAGCTCAACATCCGTCTTCAAAGATGTCTTCAAAGAAGCCTGTGGATCCAAAATAAGACACCAATAAGAAACCAATCAGAAACCAAGAGATAAAGATCATAAAAAGCAGTAATAAGCTTAAGAATTAGTTAACTGGGAAAAAGTTAATTGGGAATTTTATCGAGTTCATTAGGAAAACTAGCAGCTACTGATCAAGCAAGACTGAACTCATGCACAGGACCTGAAGTCTGAAAGTCATATTTAAGATATCTAGTAATATCACAACTCCATGATCAAATCTCATGCATTAGAGCAATCATCTACAGAAAGAAACATATGTTCAAGGTATCTAGATGCAGATATGCAAGTCTCAATTAATGCAATGAACCTAAAACGTGAGAGTGCTTCAATTTTAGTGATAGAAGTGTCTTCAATTCTTCGCTCAGCCAAATAAAACATGAATCAACTAGAAAGTATGCTATAATTTCTGTAATTCTCTCATAGTCAATTGCCAATTTCCCCAATATGATCACCTTAAAATTTGTCTATAAGCAAAAAGATACATGCATAGATACTGTATATAATATCTGATATACCAATCAAAAGAAGATGTTGATGCGTTTCGCTAGGGATTTGAAGATAAAAGGGAATTTTTATTGGAATATCAGATCTAGAATTAAAAAGAAACACTAATACAATTCAACTACTCGCTAACTAAGACTAGAAAACAATTCTTAACCTAGGGGGAAAAGCCAAATCCTAATACAATTAATCTAAGGGAATAAAATAGATAACTCTCACAAATTTCGCATCCCCCATTAGGGTCGGCTCACCCCCCCTTAAATAGAAAAACTCCCCTATTTGTTGTTTTACCCAAATACCCCTGCTTGTTATTTCCAGCCGCATCACTACTCCGCCCCTGAAACCCCACCTTATCCTCAAGGTGGTGCGTGAAGTGTATGGTCAGCTACTCCACATGCAAGTGCTCTTGATCTTCGTCCACGCCGGCCTCCAGCATTACCACACTCTCTCCTCCCTCTTCCTCGTCATTTACTATCAGGATCTGAAGGGTATGATTCCCGCACCGGTGCCCAGGAGTAAACTTCTCGTCGCATTTGAAACACAGTCCCTTGGTCCGCTTGTCACGAATCTCTGCATCGGTCATTCTTCGTGTATATCCTCCAGGTCGTGGTTCCATCCACTTCTCCTTGGTAGCCGTTGTGCCGTCAGTGGATGTTGCCCCTCCTGTGGCCGCCTTTTGTCCCCCTCCAGGATCCGGCCCTCGAAAAGTGGAGCCGCCCCACGTCCCCCGGGCTCTCCTCTCTGTCTCCTGATGGTCTTCCACCTTCCTAGCCAATGTCATCATTCCGCGCAGACCAACGGGCTCGAACTGCCTCAATCCTGATCTCACCGTAGGCTTCAGCCCCTTCATGAAGCAGCCCTCCAAGGACTCCTCAGATACTCCCCGAACTCGGTGGCAGAGCGACTCAAATTTCCTGATATAATCCCCTACGCTCCCCTCCTACTTCAGAGAGTATAGTCTCTCGAACACGCCACCAGACTGTCCTGCACCAAATCGCTCCGTCAAGAGCGTCGTGAACTCCGCTCATGTCTGAAAAGGCTGCTGCTGATCAGTCCAACGAAACCAGCCTAAGGCCTCCCCCTCTAAGCAAACACCTATCGCCCGAAGCCACTCCTCCCCTGGGACCGCTGACACCTCCAAGTATCTCTCTACCCGGTACAACCAGTCATCCGGATCTCCTCCCTCAAAGATGGGCACCTCGAGCTTCCTCAGTCGCCTCTCGCCAGCGTAACCACCTCTCTCCTACTGCTAGAATCCTCCCCTCGACTGGTACCCCTATCTCCTGTCGGGAAAATAAGCCTCAGCTCGATCACGGTAGCCTCCCTCTGCTCCATGCCCCTGCCAGTCACCCTGTGGGTGTCCAAACTCCGCCGGGTGGCCTCCTGGTGGGTCCTGGTACGCTCTCCAATCTCCCGTCACTCCTCCAAAAGATGGGGACTGAGTCGACGGGCCACCTGTGATCTGGTGGTGCCAAGGTTGTAAAAAACGCTAGGCGCTAGGCGTTCGGATTGCCAGCGCCTAGCGCCCAGAGCATTAATCGGGGATTAATCGGGGATTAATCGGCCTAGGCGGATTTGCATTTTTTAATTATTTTATTTATTTTTATATAATATATTTATGTTTATATATAAATATATATTATGTAAAATACATCAAATATTTAATACATACTAAATCAAATCCAGTTTACCAACTTTAGAGTATTTGTGTGCAACAAAATAAAATTTAAAAGATACTCTTGTACAATTAAGCCATTTACCAAAAACGCCCAGACACCGCCCATGAACCGCCCAGGAACCGCCCAGAGCGCCCAGACCCGCCCAGAACGCTTAGGCGGCCGATTAATGCCAAAAACGTCCAGATTGACCGCCCAGGCCATACTCGGAGCGTTTACTGGCCGCCTAGCGCCTAGGCGCCGCCTAGGCGGCCGCCCAGGCCGATTTTTAGAACACCGGGTGGTGCCCTCCAAGCTGCTGAAATCCTCCGTCGGGTCCCCAAAAGGCTGAAAACCTGCAAATTGTGCTCCATGGACCTCGTGCGGGGCCCCCGGGGGCCCGGAAACGCTCGGAAAAGCCTGTCGGACGTCCTGGAAGGTCGGTGGGGCCCCCAAGCGGTCCGCCGGCCCTCGGGATCCCCCCTGGGGTCGGCCGAAGCCCCCCAGGGCGTCGTCGGGGGCGGCCGGCCCTGAAAATGGGTCGGCGGCCCCCAGGCGATGCTCCCTGGGGCCGTCGCCTGCGTAGGGAGGTGCGGCAGGTGCGGCCGCCCCTCCCGGGGGCCTGGCGGCCCTCCGCCGCCCCTCTGGGGGTTCGTCGGGCCCCCCAGAGCTCCCTGGGGGTCGGCGGCCTCCCGGAGGGCCGCCAGGGGACCGGAATCACCCCGCCGGCGTCTGGGGGGGTCGGCGACCTCCCGGAGGGCTGCCGGGGGACCGGAATCACCCCGCCGGCCCCTTTGTCGTCGTGTCGTGGCGGCGCGTGGTCGTGGTGAGTCCCCCACGTGTTGTCTCCTTGATCGAAGCCTTCGTCTTCTTCTAGATCCGGACCGTCTTCAAAAAAACCGTCTTTTTGCCCTTGTCCTTGCCAAAGGTGGCTCCTTTTTGCTTGGATCCGCCTTTGGCACGAGATGAGCGGTCAACGCCGCTATAGCTTCCGTCAATTCCGATAATTTTGCCTCCGTTTTCCCTTGGTTCTCCTTCATCTCTTTCATCTCCCCTCGGATTTGCGCGGCTATCTCGGCGTCTTCCTTTCTCACGTCGATGAAACCCTTGCTAATTTGGGCCTCCATCCGTTCAACCTTCTCTTCCAAAATTTCGACCCGCTCCTTGGATCGTGTGCTCGCCATTGATTGACCGCACTGATACCAATTGATGCGTTTCGCTAGGGATTTGAAGATAAAAGGGAATTTTTATTGGAATTTCAGATCTAGAATTAAAAAGAAACCCTAAAACAATTCAACTACTCACTAACTAAGACTAGGAAACAATTCTTAACCTAGGGGGAAAAGCCAAATCCTAATACAATTAATCTAAGGGAATAAAATAGATAACTCTCACAAATTTCGCATCCCCCATTAGGGCCGGCTCACCCCCCTTAAATAGAAAAACTCCCCTATTTGTTGTTTTACCCAAATGCCCCTGCTTGTTATTTCCAGCCGCATCAGATGTCAAACAGAATTCAAACGATCATAAAAATTCAGTAATTTCAGGTTAACTAATATTCAGTCTGGCTAGTTTCACATACTGTGCCCGAAACACGACAGTGAGGATAAGTGAAATGAAGCATTTTACACATTGCATCAAATAAATAAATTAAATTATGAAATCCCAAATTTCCAGTACCAGATATTCTAGAAAGACCTAATATATTATATATCATGATGTAAAAGGTTCTCCCACTGTTTCATAGTCAAAAAGTCATGTTTGTGGCATCTTCATGTCCCTGCAAGTCTTTAACTAAAATCCTATTGCACACAGGGTTCCTCCCAAAAAATGGATGGAGCTTTTACAACATGGAACTCAAGAGGCACACTGACGTCTTTATCCTACTTTGAGAAGTACAAATATGCATTGCATGCTTTTGATTTGATAACCCCTGGTGGGCAAGCAAGTATTGATGATAGAAATGTATGATAGACAAAAATATCAGATATAATAATGGTAGTATCAGATTAATTATCAAGACATTGAGGGATGTTGGATGCCTGTTGCTCTCTCTCTTTTTTGAACAAAAAGCCGTCTGGACTCTGGAACACTAAATATGACAGTTGTCAAAGCAAACTCATACCAAATGATGCGGAATCAAGACATGTAAACTCTAAAAATACCTTGCCATCTTTTTCAATATTATGAAATCAAAAGCATTAGCTAGCCCCAAAAACAACAGTTAACTCAAAAAGGGTCAAAACCAGGGACTAAAGATTTGTATCAAAACAAAACAAGCACAACCATGTAATTTTTGCAAAACCCAGATGACGGAACCAAAATGACCATGAGACCATATTTTGCTATGAATAATGTAAGTGATCATGTTAACTAAAATTGATAAGAAAATATGTACAATACCTAATAATATCATGCATTACAATTTTGAAGCTCCAGTCCACCCGTCTAACTATCTATCTGCTCTGCTACGTAAAAAGAAGCGACATATCATTAACTAAGTATAACATCAAAATTTGTACTTATTTCATCTAACATGGGAAACTTACCAAACGTCTTCTTGGTCCTGTCGTACGCTCCTACCATCAATAATGAGATGGCAAAGGCAAAGGCAAACATGAATCCAATTAGAACAACCTGAGCGCTGATGTCCATGCAGTTGAACTTTATGGATTTCACCTGCACACAATTGCATACCACGTCAGTTAATTTATTGATTGTAAACTGAAATATAATTAACTAATCGAAAAATGCATTACAATGTATTATCTATACCTGAATCATATAAAATATCAGCAATACTGTCGAGGCAGAACAAGCGACGAGCATGACATGTGCGGAGAAGATAATCCACTTAATGACTGAAGTGTCTGCAGTCTGTTCTCTCCTCCTCGCATCCACCTCGTCTTGGAAAAGAATAGCCAAATCCATCTTGGCCCACATCATCATCGGCACAGAGAATATAACGCAAATAATTGATATGGAAGCGAACCATATGGTCATGTCGTACTCAAACCGACCCGAAGGACAATCATTTAGAAAAAATTTCTCCAAAGTTATTGGTAGTGGAATGTCGCTTATGACCAATCCACCAACTACCATAACACCCATGCAATAAGCAAACTGTATCAATACGTCTAACGTGGTAATAACAGCAGAGAAAGGAAAGGACGTCATCTGTACAAGTTAATAAGTATATTCTCGTTAATGTTAGCATATGCTTTCAAAATAATTATGTTTAGATATAATAAATTTGGCATGTGACTCTTCTAAAATAATCGTTGTTATACACTTGTTCATGAAGCAGGTTAATAACTTATTTTCCCAAAATGTAAGGTATGTGAAAAAAAATTAAATCCTAGCTTTAACATCAGCTTAATTTGAGTGTTGAAGGGGGTTTGACTAGAACCATGTAATAGTCTAATTGATGCCAAGTAAAGCACCGGTCAGCTAGCACAATTCCTCAGCAATTCTTACACTCAAAACCATCTGTAACAATGTCCTACACATATTGAATTTATTCCTTTATTCCATCAAGATTGGAATCAAGAAGGGTGCATCAAAAAAAGGGCACTAAAAGCTTCCCCTTTCTAATGTAACCTGTAGATAGGGAATTTATACTAAATTTTGACCGTTAAGGATTTCTACCCCCCCCCCCCCCCCCACCCCTCTTCAAAAAAAAAATCTTTTGAGCACATAAAGAAAGAATAAGAATTTTTGAACACGGGAATAATTCATTGAATCCAAAGTTGATTCATTCCCCCTTTTGTTTTTTTTAGTTTTTCCTTTTTTTTTGCTCTTTTGGGTTAACTCTATATATTGAAGTGCCTAAAGGATATTATTTTGTGAAAGATTTGATACTCAGCATTAGCAATCACAATGAATATTTTTACATTGCTGATTATGGTGCTGTTGACATCAAAAAAATGCATCAGAAAATGCAGCATCTGCAATTATCTGACCACCTTCATAAACTGGTCAGTTACGATGCATTTCAGCACATCCAAGATCCAACTGACAGTTGATGTCAATTGAGAGGATGAGCCACATTTTTCAGTTGTCTTCTTTCTGGTTGATATTTCTGACTGTGTAGCATATATACCCATGTTATTAGCTCTAACAGCTTGACTGCTTCCACAAACATGTGTGTGTGCATCTATGTATGTGTGTGTGTTTTGTCTTTGTTTCTATACTTCATTGCCTGCTTCCACTCTGTGTGATCATGGTGCACGCATCAGTCTGCCTGTGTTTCTTGTTTCTATACTTCATTTCATACTTCTACCCGGTGTGCTTATAATATTGTTGCATTTGATAGAAATCACAAATTGATGCAATTTCAGGTGGACCTACTGGATCGGATATCGTGCTAGAAGCAATACTGGAAGCAGAGGTCGCACACGACGTGAACCAGTTCTTCTCCCAACCGGAGAACCAAATACATCAAAAGAGATGTCTAAAGAATGAACTGGTATCCACTTCACATCTCCTACCTTATTAGTTCTTACAATATAGAATGTGTGTTTATCCCTGAATAGAGGTTCCTGACGTAAAATATACCTAAAGAATAAAGGGTTACATGTCATCCCCTCTCTAATTCTGTCACGATGTAGCACTTCAATGCAAATCTCAATAGAAACAACCAGGGAGAAATTCTACTTCTCCTTAGTCTTTTTCACCAGCCAGAAGTGCTGAGAAGACTTGCCATAAAATAGAGACAGAGAGTTACTAATGCTTAAAGGCATGGATGGTGAAGGTTTGGATTATTGGCTTGAACGTGGTCTTCTATATGTTATTGGCCTAATATGTCTGCGCAATCTAGAATGGTACTTGTAAAATCTATCGAAAATCCTTTTCAGAAAGGAATACACTGAGACATAAGATCACAGTCCAAAAAGGAAAACGCATAACAAATAATGCATTGCCTAACTAGTTGGAAGTTATTTCACCAGATTAATTGGGGATTGTTCAAATAAACAATTTTGATTTTGAAATGATCCTCTCAATCCCTCAAATCTCTGTAAACCTTAAGCAATTCTATTCACCTATTTAGAAAGAATGGAAAAGGAGACAAATGAAAGTGTAATATTAACGACCAGAACACCACCCATGCTAAGAGGTAACTGAAAAAAATATTAGAAAAATAATTAATGACGATGAAACATAGAGACAATGCTACATACATAAGAAATTAAATTTAGTTTCATTTGAGAATATACTGAGGGAGAATCAGTTGAGATGCTTGATGCCTAAAAGCATATAGGCATTTGAACCGCTTTGCATTTTAAATGAAGTAGGAGCTCTTGTTGATCTGTTAATACTTCAAGGAACTACACAAAGAAACACCACTTAGAAAGGACGAGACACTTTCCTAACTCTCTCCGATGTGCAAATAACTGAAAATATAATATTAGATGAAAATAAGAAGCAGCAGGGGGTTTCGTTGCGTAAAAAGGCATACTTTTGTTGTATGTATCAACCTCGTTATACAAGTGTTAATTGTGTAGAGAAATCCTAACTTGAGGTTCCTGTTGAATTAGCTGGCCTATTAGTGGCAGAGGATTCCTTACAAAAGATCTCTGTCAGTTGAGTTTGCATCTATTAGAAACTTTTGACGTTGGTTTTCCCATTTGCTGGGGTTTAATTAGTTATAGACTATGTATGAGCTGCTATTTGTTACAGGCCATACCTCCTCTTTGTGCATACAAAAAATGATATAGAACAACAAAAGTGTATTTCCAAATTATGTACTCAACCCAAAAGTGTATTCCTATTTGCTGGGTTTTTCTATCGATCACAGAAAGGATCAGCATATTAAAAGCATTATTCCTGTATTCACAGCTGTACTGATATGAAGGATTCAGACGTTCTTATTTTTTTAATAAAATTTCTCTATCGATAAAGACAGGATCAGCACGTGAACAATATTACTTCATTGCTTGCTTCCACTCTGTGTTCTCGTGGTGCAAGCATGCGCCTGCCTGTGTTTCTTGTTTCTATACTTCATTCCACCTGGTGTGCTTACAATATTGTTGAATTTGATAGAAATCACAAATTTATGCAATTTCAAATGAACCTACTGGATCGGATATCGTGCTAGAAGCAATACCGGAAGCAGAGGTTGCACACGACGTGAAACAGTTCTTCTCCCAACCAGAAACCAAATACATCAAAATAGATGCCGAACGAATGAACTGGTAAGAATGTGTGTGTGTGTGTGTCCCTGAATAGAGGTTACTGACGTAAAATATACCTAAAGAATAAAGGGTTACGTAAAATTGTGTGTTATCATTGTTACTCATCCATCTGAACCTGACAATAACATTTGATTAACAATAATAGAAGTTAGTGTTGGACAATTCTCGATGTGTCTAACCATATTCTTTGTTCCACAACTGCTCTCAGCAATATATTCTATCCCACCTTTTTTACATTTGGCTATCAATTTTTCTCTCGATTTTTTCAGCAGTTTTATGAATAAATTTGGTTATAATCACTTGTCTAGGAAGCTTTTACTGTTTCTTACTAGCATTATTTCTTTGGTTATAATCACTTGTCTCTTGCTCCCTAACCGGATTCACTACCAGAATGCAATCCAATTGGACTGGTATCCTCTATGTTAACGGTATCAATTACCGGATTTATCAAACTTTCAGATTCCATAGACCGTTAACATGAAAACAAAAACATAACTTCATTAATGACAATTTTGAATTTTATATCATTTCAAAAATTTCAACAATACAATACAATAAAAAAGAACATCAAGTAATATAACAGTTGCTAGGATCCTAAATTAATCACAATTATGCTTTAATACAGAACTCCTATGGTCTCCAATGTTCTGTTCTCCTTCAATACACCTAGAATTTATGACCAGCCATCAAAAGAAAGCTCCTCTACTAATTGCCTACTTTCTTTCCATTTTTTTTGAATGCATACAAGTCCGATTCTATTTTCACATTCCGAGACTGATTGTGCAAGATAAATGTAGGATGAGGAGACTTCTCTTTGACATCTTCAACCTTCATGTTATACTAATTAATTAATCTCTAATATGCAGATTGCTGAGAGAGCCTTTCCTTGTGATGGAGATATCCATATTTGTCACTGATTTTCAGTGTGATTAACCTAAACAGTAGTATGTAGATAGAGTAAATCTGACATAAGACGATTATTGTAGCTAGATCATTTTTGTTGATTAGTGCATGTATGATTCAGGATGAGAAGCTTTTAGGAATCTCGGGGGATCATTCTCGAAGACATGGAAGCCTTAAAAAACTCAAGAGATAGCAAAATTTAATTACAAACAGAAAAAAACCATCATAAGAAAAGAAATTAAGGTAACATACCATCATATATGCATGTACATTTAAATTTCACTAATTAAAGTACCTAGTTTATATAGTTAACAAAAGGGTTAATTGCAAGAACCATGCATGTTCTAATGGCATGCTGTACTAATACCCTTAATCCAAGAATTAGCAGAAACTACACAAGATATTAATACACTCCATGTCAATAGAACATGGATGGTTTCTGCTAATTTTCGAAGATGCTTTCTACAGTTTTTTTGTGTGGATTAGATGGTATTAATACTACTACACCAATAGATGAAGATATTTTCCGCAATTTAACCACACAACTACTATTTTTTGGGGGATTAGATGGTATTAACACTATTCTATTTTCACATTCCGAGACTGATTGTGCAAGATAAATGTAGGATGAGAAGACTTCTCTTTGACATCTTCAACCTTCATATTGTACTAATTAATTAATCTCCCGCGGTGGCAAAGAACGGACGCCCCAAAATTATAGGAATACAGGCATCCTTCGGCATGTCCATGATCACAAAATCCCATGAATCAACATGCTCCAACCTTCACCGGTACGTCCTCGAGGATCCCCACAATGTACTTAATTGATCGGTCGGCGAGCAGCAGAGTCATTCTTATGGGCTTTGGCTCTCCCATGCATAGTCTTTCGCTTAGGCCTAATGGCATCAAGCTTACACTTACACCCATGTTGCATAGCACTCCTTGAATCGTGACATTCCCTACGGGATAAGAGATGGCGAAGCTTCCTGGATCTTCAAGCTTCTCGACGCTTTTTCTTTGGAGATTGCACTACACTCCATGGATAATACGACCTTCTCCCTTCTCCCTCTAGTCGTGATCAGCTCATTAAAAAATTTAGCATACGACGAGATTTCAGAGATGGCATCCAAGAACGGGGTGGTAATGTGCAATTGCTTCAACATATCAAAGAACTTCCCGTATTTCTCTTTTAGCTTTGCCTTCGCCAATCTCGAATGGAATGGAACCTTAGGAACATAAACTCTTGGAGACTCCGCTGGGGTGTCTCCATCAACTCTTTCCGCCTCCCCCTTCGGTGGCTCCACCGTCGGTATTGCTATTACATCATTCTCCTCAAACTCAATCTCGAGGCGAGGGTCAACTTCCACCATAGGCTCCCTCTCCTCAGCACCTGGCATCACTGTGTCTTCAGTTTGTTTAGCACTCCTCGTGCTACTAGCATTGGCGTGCCCTCGTGGATTTGGCTTTGTCTGCCCCGGCATCTACCCATGCTCCCTATTTAGCTGCGCCACTTGCGCGGTCAGCTGTGCAACCTGAGTTTCCACGGATTTTTGGCCCGTGACTAGCTGCTAAATGGATGTTTGAAAACATTAGTTCTTCTGCCCCTGCATCACAATAAATCTTTCCATCAGTTTCTCAAGATTAGATTTAACAGGATGAGGGGTAGTTGTTGATTAGAGGACTGAAAATTCTGTGGAGGATGTCCATAGTATTGTTGCTGCGTCGCGAATGGCATTTGTGGCCGCAACTCTCTGCTCCGATACGAGAAATTTGTGTGGTTCTTCAAGCCCTGATTGAATGTGTTTGAGTAAGGATTGTCGGGTTGTCGCTGATTGTTCCTATATAAAGCATTAGCTTGCTCTATAGTCATTCCCGGTGGGGCGACATGGGTAGATGTGCATTCTTCTCCGGGTTGTCCCTGTACACCACACCTTACAAAATGCCGTCGTAGATGGATTAGCAGCACCAAGCCCCAACCTAGATAGTTGCTTCATCGAAGCATCACATTTAGCGGATAACATGGATACTTCATCTAGCTCATACTTACCTCCTTTCTTCGAGGTAGTTCTTTCGTTGCTCCACAAGTCGTTAACGGCCACGTCCTCCAACAATTTCTTAGCTTTTTAGAGTATTGCTCATAATAGCGCCATTAGCGGCGGCATCGATCGACGTCTTCACCTCACAGGATAAACCATTGTAGAAGGATTGGATCAAGAGCCAGTCGGGCACACCGTGGTGTGGGCAATTACGTTGCAAGTCCTTGAATCTTTCCCAAGTTTCATACAATGACTCCTGGTCAAGCGGGGTGAAACACGCGAACTCCTTGTGCATTTTTATTGTTTTCCCTGGAGGAAAGAATTTAGTCAGTCATGCGCGTTAAAGAGTATCACATGAAGTAAAAGTATCATGATCATGGCTTCTAAGCCCGTCCTTAGTTTTAGCCCTAAGAGAGAATGGAAAAAGTCCTAGCTATTCATTTTCAACGTATCCATCTTCTCAAGGAAGGTATTCAAGTGCTTATTAGGATTCTATATGGGCTTTCCTCCGAATTGATCCTGCTGTAGAAAACTAATCAACACCGGCTTCAATTCAAAATTAGAGGCATCGACCGTTGGCCTCGCAATGCTCAACGTCGGCCCATTGAAGGGAATAGAAAAGTCCACGAGGGACCTAGCAGGCTGTGAAACAGGATTGTCTATCTCCGCCATGGATTCTAGCGCTATCTTCCTTCTCCTTTTGGTGTTTCTCTTACGTGAAGCAGCTTCAATTTCATGATCTAATGGATGCAAATCCGCTACACCCTGTGATCTCCTGCGTATACACAAAAGAGCTACACCAAAGGGAAACGTCAAAAGCACCAAAAATCAATAACAGAAAAAGACAAAAAAGGGAGAAAAATATGTAAACTATCAACAAAGAATGAAACTAATAACAAGCTGTGCCTCCCTTGCAACGGCGCCAAAAGCTTGTTGTGATTCGTATGTCGGCTTTAAATTTATAAGCCGCAAGCGCACGATGTTGTAGCGCTATACGGGTCGTCCCTTGGGAGGCAGCTGTTACTACTAATTTCTTCCTAAGTCAATAGCTATGTGGTCAAGTATAAGGGGAAGGATTATAAAAACTAATAAAGATATCAATAATAAAAAGCTCTAGGGCCTGAATATCCCCACCATTGGACTAAACTAGGAATGATTAGTGTTAATCGGTTGTTGAGTTCGTGATGTTCAAGAGAGGTCGTCTAATCTAAGGGTATTCTCTCACCCCCACTCTTGCGACGCATGATGAGATATCCCCTTATATTAACACAATCCCCCACTCTCAGGGTGCATGATAGGACTACCTAACCCGTATCGATGCCGACGCTAATCGTGCATCGATACGCGTTAGATGCATTACGTCCGACGAATGTCCCCAATCTTCATCCATGCCACTCGTGAATTAGGATTCGGTTAGGAGGGCTTTGATCGATGCCTGACTCTCGTCAGCCGCATCGATAGTATCGATCAATACATTCGAAACCCCTAGATTAACCCCGATGCTAATCGTGAATTATCTAATTACCCATTAAGGGGGAAATCCGATCTACATTGATAATAATCGTCCTAACATACTCATCATCCTCAATTGCTCAACAATTTATCAACAATTCATCATTCTAAAGTTTCATCCATTGGGGTTCAACCCATTGGCCATAGATGCATCACTACTCACAATCCATGCAATTATTGATGATAGATTTCATTATAATAGTATTCATTGCAATGGGTAATGGTAGAGATTCAATAACAACCAATCCACAATCACAAGATGCAATCAATAGATCGATTACTATTCAAAAATCAAACTAAAAACAAAAGGAATAATCAAAGTTTACAGAGAATAAGAACTTTACACCTGATTATTCCTCTGAAAAAGCTAGAAAAAGGACATCCAAAAAGCTCCCCTTTCACAGAGAAGTCACAAAAGTATTTATACTCCCTCAAAACACCACAAAAAGCCCAAAAATACCATTTGACGGCGACCACTCGGGCCCAAAAACCTAGAATGACGCGGATGTGGCCAAATCAGCGTAAAATGGGGTCAAGTAGTTATCGACGATGCGACCGCATGGTTAGCCCACGCGACCGCATCGTCTAGGGCTTTTTCTCTTCAGATCTCGTCTAAAACGGCCGTGCGAAGCGGCCGTTTAGCTTCAACTCTGATTGGGAGGACGCGACCACGTTGTCTCCAATGACTCGACCGCGTCGTTGCGTTCTTCTCTGCCTGACTCTTGTCACGATGCGACCCTTTGTCTTCTGGGAACATGACCATGTGACATCAGAATGTGTCTCCTCGGCTCTGGCATCGCGGTCGTTTGGCTATGACAACGCGACCGCGTGGAGCGATGGCTGGGCTACTTTGGTGTGTCCTGGTCAATGCGGTCGCGTGGCTTAGTCCACGCGACCACGTGTGATACTTTTCAGCTCATTTCTCCATGTTTTGTCCCCCAATCGCTTCTCGCTTCATTTCATCCCCTTTTCTCCCACTTTTGAGTCCAAAAATCCCTGATTTCTCATGTAACACAAGAGAAATACCAAAAAGCGTAAAAAGAAACGAAAGTGGGGAAAATGACGTGAAACGAGGGATGAATGGTTATGAAATGCAAATGAAAAAGAGTGTAAAATGTGTAAATGTGGCACACATCACCCTAGCACCCGAATTTCTTTCCAATTTCAAAAGTTTCCATGGCTTGATCCTCAATTTTCAGTGGCTTGGGAAGGATTTGGTAAAGATTTCTACTTTGTTTGGTTATGTTTCTCGCATCTCATCACCTTTTAAAAATCATTTGCATCGGACACTTTTTCTTTTCATCATGAGTAGAAGATATATCCCTAAGAAGAGAATATCTACTTCTCAACCCTCTTCATCTTCTTGGCCGCTTACCGATAAGAAGATCATTCTTCCATTTTTGGAATGACCTCGTTTACTGATAAATTTTCAGAAAACTGCTACTAAGTGTATCCTCACAAAAAGATTTGTTAAAATCAATGATTTGGGAGGATATGGCATTATGGAGATTCTAGCTTTCCTAGGGCTTGAGACATTGTTCTCAATTGATATCTCTTACAAATGCTACCCTAGATTGGTGCATCTCTTTTTGTCCATTAGCCATAGAGCACATATGCTCATGTCCAATGTAATTGACACCCTCGTTAGATTGACCATACCTATCATTGGAGAGATTTTAGGCATTCCAATGAGGGAGCAATCCTACGAGAAATTTTCATGAATGATCTGTCAACAATTGAAAAAGTTCTTGCCGGGAAAGCATTATGTACCTCACATAGGCACGAATGCTTTACAGCCTTGGGCAAGAATTATGGCTTTAATCTTGTCCTAAAACATTTGCCAAAAATCTTGTAGTTTTTCTGTGTTTACATAGAGCCAAGCAAAATGTGTTTATGCCCTAGCAGCCGGAACTAAATTTAATTGGGCAGAGTTGATCTATAACAATCTGATCCACATGACTTCAAAATCATCTCATCGTAGTCATTTTCTCACCCTTAATTTTAAAAGCCATGGCATCAATTTTAGTTTAGAAACCCACTTATCTTGCTGCACCATTTAATAAGCATGCCCTTAAAAGATGAAACTTCACCAAGACTCATCCTTGAATTCCAGCCCTTCCGTAGCTAGAGAATATAGTATAGAAGAAGATGAGGAAGATGAAGAAAAAGATGAAAATAACTCTGACGAAGAGGCAACCCCATCCACTCAACCCACTCAACACACTCAATAAAATGATCCACCATATTTTGTTGAATTCTAACATCTTTTAATTTCCCAGATTGAGGAGTTTAATCTCGAACTTGATCATGTACTAACTAACATCCAAAATCAAGTAACGTTTCAGATAGATAGTAGGATTGGAGACATTCAAGATGGGATCGCTTCTATGAAGGCTCAACTTAGAGATCTTGCTCCACCTCCACAATATGTTGCTTATTTTTGGGATGCTAGGATGGATTTTTGGTTGTTTAGTTATTTCATGATGTTTGTTATCTTTAAGTTTTAATGCATGAACAATGATGGTTGTAATATTTTGTAACTACAATGTGTACATTGATTCACAATATTGATTATATTTGATGTATCAAAATATATTGAGCATTGTGTTATGACTTTCTTGGCATATGTGGAATTTGTTGTGATCAATGTTGAAAATTTCATTTATGTTGGCACTCTTGGCTAAAATAGTTATATTTGGAATATTGCCATAAGTTTGAGTATGAAATTTTGATTATTGGATACTTTTGATAATGTTGGCTCATTTATAGAAAATGATGGATTTATGTCACAATGAAATTGGTGTCACTTCATTTAATCTACGTGATTATAATTCACATGCCTATGGACTTGTGTCTTCTGTTGGAATATGAAGTTATCATTGAGTTTGAGCTGGAAGTTTTTTCAATTTTTGCAAATGGTTTTCAAAAAGATTTTGTGTGGACTCTCTCTTTTATTTCTCTCCATTTGGTTTCGTCCCACATTGCTTGGGAAAGATGCCTTGGACGAGTATATAAAGGATTTGTTGACACTTGGAGATATGCCCCAAGGGGTACCACTCTTTTGTGAAGAGGAGAGGACTTACATGAGAATGAGTTCACCACGCACGCACCGGCCAGCCGTGACGTGCGACTATTATTTTTTGGATAAAATAATTATTTAAAGTTATAAATCTTTTATTCAAAATTCATCTTCAAATTCAATTTTTGAAACATCCTGGTTTTACTCTCATGTTTTCCATCAATTAACGCACTGATAGTGGGGCCGTTAATGACGCTCATTACTCGCGTTCATTACTCACAGTTAATGACGTTCATTACTCTCTGTTTTTAATTCCCCATTAATCTTTCGGTTTCAGCCAAATTCTTCCCATTTTTATTTTCATTATAAAGAAGAGCGTAGGTTTCTTTTTAAATAAAGGGAAAAATCTCTTCTTCGACTAAGAAATCCATGTCTTCTTCTCTGTTTCTTTTTACGAAAAATCTCTTTGTTTTACGCACGAAATTTCTTTCATTGTTTTCCAAGCAGTAGAACTTTAATGGTGTTGGTTCTTTCGGGTCTCCTTCCAGTGCAGAGGAAATTTTTGACAAAGGAGATTTTTGGGCTGTTTTATCCTCAAGATGTCGAGTCTGTACACTGCTTGCACAATTTTGGACAGAGCCGCGAAACGTCTTAAAGAGAGCGACCAAGTCCGCAACTCAAGCCAACGTCTTCGGTGGCTTCATGTCTTTACAGTTTCTGCAACAACAGTTTGAGCTTGTGTTTAATTTTTATGGATATCCAATGCTTATTATCTTTGAGATCATCTTTTTGATATCCCCTTTGTGCTCATTATTCATGTGGATTATATTAATTACATTGTCGATATCAAAGGATAAAATAGAAGCTTATAATTTAGAATTTTTAAAGTCTGATAAGGTTAAGAAAATAAAATAGATTCTATGATATGTAATGATAGCCGTATACCATTGTAAGATAGTCGACTATCATAGAATATTTCTTAATATGATATGTAATGATAGCCGTATACCATTGTAAGATAGTCGACTATCATAGAATATTTCTCAATACATTGCTTTTCTTTGGGAATTTTTATTTGACATGTGGATTGTTGGATATTTAGTCACCTTATACTTTATTTCTCTGTTATCTTTTTTATGAGACAAATGGAGAGAAATAGGGTAATGCATATAAAATATCCATGTTGTCATATGGATCATGCTTCATATATGTTTATGATTGACATGCTTTATATATTGAACTTCATGAGTATATATGTCTTGATGAGACAAAATGAACTTTATTGGACTTTATGTCATATGTTGCACTTTTGGACTTAATGAATCATTTTTTACTTTCATTTTTGACTTAAGCTGTATGTGTCACACTGTGAGATATAATATGAAATTGTGCTTTATATACTTGTTATAACATGCAAGGATGCAGCGAGAGTTAACAAAAATTATGGTTAAACACCATGCAGCATTATAGAGGGAGTAAGTAATTTCTTTTAAAATTTCATATTATTTTGAATTTTATATCATTTGTTGGTGTCATCAAAAAAGAGGAGATTGATGGAATTGAACACACATAATTATGTCTTGATGATAAGTGGAGGAAGTTTGGAGCTAGGAGATGGTGATTTCAAGAGAAGGGTGATATCTTTGAAGCCATGGAAGCTTGATGGGGAATCTTGGAAATTCTTATAGAGGAAATTTATGACTATACATCAATTTTGAGTGGGATTCCTCAGCTTCTCATTTCATATTATTTTCATGCCATTTTCTTAATTGTCATGCCTTAGTTATAATTGTCATGTCATGTTTATAATTGACATGCTATGAAATGTTAAGATGCAATTTCATGTCATAGTTAAATTCAAGGTTTTAAGTATCGGCTGATACCATTAGATATCAGCCGTATCGTATCGGTATCGGCAGTTGACGATACCGAAACCAAGGGTTAGTTTCAGTATCGGCCGATACTGAACGGTATCGGTCAGTTTCGGCCTATACCTGCCGAAACTGACCGATACTGGCCGAAACTGACCGATACCGTTCAGTATCGGTCGAAGACGGAGGAAAAAGAATGTGTAATTAAATATGATTACGAACCAAACTTTAGGTATTTAGTATTTGATATGATTACGAACTCAAATTTAGTTTATCTATTTAGTATTTGGTATTTGATAGTATATGATTAATATTTTAGTTTGTTAAGTATTTAATAGTATTTGATAGGTTTAGATTTAAGAACCTCCGAAACCATCACTGTGTGTATATAGTATATACATATTTAAAGTATCTCCGAAACCCAAACCCAAACCCAAAACAAAACTGCCGAAACTAGCGATACGGACGAAACCGAAACTTGCTTCCGAAACCGTCGAAACAGACGATACTGATACCGAAACCTAAATTTTGGAAAGAACGATACCAGACCGAAACCGAGACCTAAAACCTTGGTTAAATTGATATGCTTACATCTTGTGTTAAATTATAAAAATATGATATGCCATGGTTGTTGCTAATTTTCGGACTTGTGGATGCATATGAAAGAATGCCCTTTGAAGTAATCTTTATGTTGTCATAATCATGCAATTGTACACTTCAATTATTAAAGAAAGAGATCTTACCATGATGCTACAACTTGGTCATGGGCCTATTACTGAATTTATGAAATTGTTATAAGAACAAAGAAAGGCAAGAAAAAGGAGAAATGTCGTGGAATGTTGTGTGTTGGGATTCGCCTTAATACTAATGTAGCTTGATGTGAAATTTTAATACCACACATGTGGCTGCAAAGGAAAGGCATGACAAGAATTTATAGTGGTATATGTGATGGAAAAATAGGTGCACAAGGAGATGTATGGCCCTATATGAATGAAATGGAAAATAAATGGGAAAATCCTATGAAGCCATGCCATGATAGCCCCATGACCCATTGGTGTAGGGTATTACTATTCCATCATCTTGCTTAATACAACTTGTAAAAGTGTAATGCAAGGAATGATCTCATATGATGTGATAATTGTTGAATTGTTGTAGTACACTTTTCTTTAAATATGCAAGACATCATGCTTTGTAACTTACATTATGTTCGTTGTCCTTATGTCTCTTTTATGTTCTATGTCATGGTGTGGTATAATATTACTCCTATGTCATCATGTTTCTTTCATGTTTCATTTATATTATGTCACATTGCCATGACATATAGCATTTGCATAAACATGTTAATAATATGTCATAAGATTGGAAATCCTACTTGGACACGCTTTGACGTGCTCCTTATGTGATTTTTCAAGTTATAGAAGTTCTGCGGGTGCAGCTGGGAGTTGGAGTTTGGAGTTAATTTGTGGGTGTAGTTTTAAGAGTTGTACTAGCAAATTATTGTTGTAATTTGAGATTGGGTTAAATTGTACTCATATTTGTAATTGATATCCCATATATATGAATGTTTTATTCTGGTGTATATTGTTTTTAATTGTTATTCTCTGGTGTTGTATTATTGAAACATTACATGCACTTCCCAACACGTGTGCAATGGCCTGCTGGTTCTATTGTATTTCTTTTCTCTTATCCCTTCGTAACACTCGCTGCTCTGGGATCACTTGGGACGAATTCGTACTTTTCGAGTATCCTGGGGAGCGGAGAGTTACAACTATTTTGAGTTGGTGACGGTTCCAAATTTTACGAGATTTTGTTTTTTCAACCGTTTGAGGTGCCTTTTGGTCCAAAAGTTTGAATGGCTAGTTGTGGTATAAATGCTGGGAATTGGATGGAGATTTAAAGAGCTTTTTATGAAATTATTTTGGAGTTTTATAAGCATTAAAGTCGCATTCTCCAAGCTTTCTTAAGCCAAAACAATTTTCAGCTTTTAAGCAATTTCTTTCTTGGCTCAAATTGATTTTGTTCTCACTGTCGTAATCTTCGTAATTGTGAGAAACAAATCAATCTTTAAGTCATCTCTCTAAGCAAATTTTATCTTCTTAGGGAACAAGAGATTTTTTTATTTCATTAGCCACTTCACAAAGCTCTTATCTCTATTGGCTATAGGGAAGTTGTTACATCACCACCCATCAAAAGAGGTTTGTAAATGTACTATAGGAGTGGTGGTATTGTCTAAGTGTTTGTATTACACTTGTTATAATGTTGTAAAGGGCCTCTTTGAGGTCAGGTTTACTAGATGTATTTGGAAACCCTAGCAAGAGAAGCTAGGTGTACGTTGTAGAAGCCCATTATTGTGAGGCATTTACACTCTTACAGAGAGTTGGTTAGTGAAAAATCCCAACAAGGAGGTTGTGGACTGGCGAAGCCCAGGGGTGGGTGTAATACCATGTTCCCAAATATATTGTACGTTGCGTACATATTTTTGATCGTATTTACACGTATATAGTTTGTGTATTTCTAGGAATTTTCCCCTAATTTATATAATAATAAAAGTATTTTTAAATAATGTTTAAACATTAGTAGATTAATAATGTGTGAAGTATTCGAAAGAATACATGATATTTGGATAGTATGAAGTATTGTTCAATGTATTTCTATTTTTCCTAAAAACCAAAAATCCTTAGCATGACACCTCACCTCTCTTAGGTGTCATTAGCTAGAACACTTTTAACATGAGCTTGCCACATTAGTGTACACTTGTCATGCTCCTACACATAACCATGATGATGAGGATTATGATGGATTTTAAAAAGAAAAGGAAAAAGAAAGAAGAAAACCAAGGAAAAAGAAAACCCATAAGAAAAAAAATCAAAGCTCTCATCCTCTCCCCTCCCCTTGAGGCCGGCCCTCCTCCTTTGTTCCTCCACACTCCATTACGCCCACCTACTCATCCACCACCAACTACTCCACCACCAAGGCCAAAGAAATTCCCCACCATCACCCATTTAATTAAAGAAGAGAAGCTTGGATAAAGGGAAGAAGATGAGAAGAATGGCCAAATTCTTGAGCTAGATGGAGATGGAGATGGAGATGGCTTGGAGTTGAGAAGATGGAGTTGGCTTTGGAGGTAGGAGTCTTAACTCTTTATGGCATATTGGTTACACTAAGAATGCTTTTTATGTTCTTGTACTTCACCTGTATGTTTTATTCAAGCTTACATGCTTCCCTTGTAGTAACTTGTAGAGCCTGTGATATGATATGCCATATAATTCTGTTGTTGTTGCTACATCAGCTGTGGATATTGTTAATCTTATGCTTGCAAACGTGATGTCAATTTTAATGTGTCAATTTTGAATGTTGTTTCTTTTTTTCATCCTACAGCGAATTGAATTGTGCATAACTTTTGGTATAATCCTCCATAAATTGTGTTTAATACAATCTGGAAAGATTGTTAAGCTGTCTACATCTTTCATGGTGGGACTAAACTCAAATTCCAACTATAATTGGACTGTAACAGTTGATTTCCATCTGTGTATCAATTTTAGACAGATTATGCAACACTGTACTCTTTCAGTACTGATGTCCAAATACTACGCTTTAAGTTAACCTGGAGTCCAAATTAAATTATTTACAACTGTCATATTGAGACCTAAGTCAAATTATGGCTACACATGACTGATATGAACTGATCCTTCCAACAATCAGAAGCAAAACAGAGTCTAAATCTGTCCTCATGTATCATGTTTATTGCTATGTCATGAAATGGGGAAGGCATGATGTGGGGTGGAGTGCCATATGTAGATTGGGTTGGTGGAAATGTAAGACATGGATTCATATGTTATTTTTTTTTGATGACTTGATGTTGTTATGGTGAAGGACATTGCATATAGATGCATGACCCCCATTGACATGAAAGAAAGATATGTTTTAGAAATAAAAGATGATGGAACAATGAGGCCATGTCCTACATGACCCCAACGGCTTATTCATGACACTTTGTCTCATGCTCGTGTCAGCCACTTGTTGGAATCAAAGCTCAGTTGGATGATGTAGTTGCTTATAAGTGCCCACTTATGTTCCTTGTTGCATCTATGTTTAATCGTGTTGAATTATGCCCATATATTCCTAGTTATGGTTCGGCCACATTACTAAGAATTGGATTTGTACATTACATTTTGGAAATAAAAGGAAAGCGAGGTTGTGTATTAGTAATTTGTGGTGGAAATTGTACTTGGGCCTCCTTATGTAATTCATGGGGTGTTTTTGATGGCAAGAAGAAAAATTGTAAGTAGTTAACTTGAACACATGGAATTGGTTATTGGCTTATGCAAGAATGGAGTGGGGGTGTTGGTTGCATGGATGTGTTGGACCTAACTTAAATTAATTAAATTAATGCATGACATGAACGATGTGAAAGTGAATGAGAAATGATGAAAGTGCATACATATATGGGTGCATGACACCATAGTGAAAGAAAGGAAGAAAAGAATGTGCTAATGTGGTAGTGCCAATGTGGTTTCCTAATCCCATATATCCATGCCAATAACTTCCATATCCTTGCCAAAGATGTAGTGAAATATCCTCCTAAAAGTAAACATGTCAAATGATAATGCTTGTAATTATTTCTTCTATGTTTGTAAGTCATGTCATTTCTGTCTGTATGCTCTTTCCATATCCATGGTGATTGTAGTTATGTTTCTTCTTGGTTGACACCTTTCACATTAACTCTTCATGACTTCCTTTATCCATAATTGGTGTTAAAAGAACGTCAATAATAATGCTGACTAATAATCTTAATAATCTTAGAATGACACATTCCTCTCTAAAGAGGGTGAGTATTCTAGGATGGGGTTGGAGGAAACCTAAATAAGGTGTAAGCATAAGTACTGGACTAGTGAGGATATGTGTCTCCCTCGCACCCCCGACCGAAAGTATGAGGAGTGGACAGAGGTGGAGAGGCTCATGGGTGTACTCATGATGCACCATGAGATAGTTTTACATGTGTGACGAGTGATACTCTCTCCCGAAACGGGGGAGGTTCGAGAGGCCCCGTTAAAGATGATCAGTGCACGTGTACCATTGGCGGAGTAGTTAGAGAGCTACCCACCTGATGTGAGGTCCAGTTCCTGATGCCCTACAATTACCCCGGGTTTCCAAAGAACTTAATGAACTTAAAGATTGCATAACACGTATGTAATTATTGTACTTCATGTATTTGTTTCCTTGTTACATTATGTAGTTGTTCACTTTATGTAGTTGTTTCCTTATGCTCGTAGCTTGTAGTTGCTCACTTGCATTACATGATGTGTGTGATAGATGTACTCTCTATTTAGTTCATGTCTTGCATCTCCTGTTATGCATGATGAAAGACATAATATGCCATATAGAGTTGGACTTCATATTGGACACGCTGGGACGTGTCCTCCCCCTTTTTCCACAGGTGATAGACACGTGGAGTCTTCAGTAAGAGGTGGCATGGAGCTGTGGAGGCAGTGTAGATTAGAGAGTGAGCTGTAGTAGGGTGCGTCTTTGGGTTGGAGTAGTACTTTGTAATATGGTTGTTGTACTTGAACTGATATGTGTGTGTGAATCAAAAGATGATGTTTTATATGTATTGTGTGCTTTGAGATGTGTACTTTTGTGATGTTTCTGAGTTGGAGCATTATCCGTACTTTCCAGCACGTGCGCAGTGACATGCATCTTCTCTCTTTGTACTCTCTCATCCTTCTTTTTTATCACCCTCGCCTCTTCGGGAATACCTGGGACGAATTCGTACTTCCTGGTTATCCTGGTGAGCGGGACGTGCCAGTGGGTGAACCAGGATAATTTCACGTATGCTCGCGATTGTTGATTATCTCTCTCTCTCTTCTCTATTACTTGCATGTGTTATTATTAATTCCAATATGCACTAACTATATTTCATTGCAAGTATTTCTTGAGTTGATTAGGTTCTTGATGATGTAATTCTCTCAAGAGACTTAGGCTAAATTTTGAGGGTTTAATTTTTATTTGTGCAATTATTTTGAAACACTAATCACCCCCTCTAGTGTGTTGCTTGCTATTTATAGGAACCAACAAAGTCTTTGCAAAGATGGCCTCTACTCTTGTCCCTAAACTTGGATTGGAAATATCCCTTCTGAGCTCCACCCTTCTCATTACTCTAACCTTTTACCACAATTAGAGCATCGTTGGCTCGACTTCTCATATCATCATCGTTCTTCTTTCCTGAACTCATTGCTCGTAAGAGTGTTGGACACTTCTTCAAATGTGATCAAGTCCTTACCATAAGTAAATCAAAAGCAACTATTATAGCATGTCACTTAAAAAATTACGCTCTCCAAGCCATCCAAGATGGATGATATTGACTCATTAGCTTTATATTAACATGGAAAAATTTATAAAACAAAACGTCCTTCAGGACATTTTTCTAGCTTTTGAGAAGCAAAGATTTTTATTGAAGTTTTATTATAGAATACTCAACCCATTTAACCTATATTGAGGCATGGTTGATCTTAAATATGTTTTTAGTATTATTCAACTTGGAAACCCTCTTTCAGCTGAAGCAACTATTACTGGGATAGTCAACAATATCATATATGCAATGCTTATATTAGGAAAAGAATTCGTCTAACTAAAATAATCGAAAATCAAAATTGGAGCATTAATTTTTGCAGGTAAGACTTCTTTTAGGACTCTTAACTCTGAAAAAAGATCACACCCATCAATATCAGAATGTTCACCGACTTTGAAAAAAAATCAAGATCTATGCAACGGCTCTAATGGTGGACATTGTTTAAACAACACACACCACAATAAATTGATAATAAAATAATCGATGGTGCACAAAGATGGCTTTAATCTAAAAAATATGACCTGAGATATCAGAATAGTTTTCCGGTCTCGGTCTCCGTTCTGAATCAATCTAGTCTTTTTCTTTTTCTAGCTGATCTGATCAATGAATTCTTAAACTGTAAACAAAAAACAAATATCAGATGCATACTTGCATTTGTTACTCCTTTGCTAAACGAAAAATAGAGTATGATTAGTATTAAACATATATCAGATGAATTTAGCTATTAGATTAAGTACAGTCTCATTTGCTTCACACTACAATACTAAATTAAACATCTATCCAGCTACTACATTAAACTCATTTTCTTTTAACTCGCTACACAACCATGACAATACAAACTCAACTGAGATTTCTTCCAAATAAACGCTGAATCTTAACCAAATCAAAATATAAAACATTCCAAAATTCTAACACCCATTACAACTTCAAAATTCTCTCAAGAAAACACCAATCAAAGAAGAAAATTTATATTCGTTGTTAGTTTTCTCTTGGCAATTAATTATGTCCTTCATTTCCTTCAAAAACTAAATCTTAGCGATACAAAAGTCATCTGCTTCACAATTATATCTAAATATGCAACCTTCAGCTCCAGAACCAACCCTAAAAACCTAACTCCCAGTAAAAACCCGAGTAATCACGAGAATTTTGCCATTAAAAGTGCTCAGATCTAAGCGCACACTAGAAATTCGAAGCTCACCTAAGGTCCGAAGGAAGGAGTCTCCAGTTCCGGTGGCGGTCGAGGGGTTTGTGGTTGGGGACAGAAGCGTCGATGCGGTCGGGGTGCTCAGGTGACGCACTGACGCCGAAGAGACTTAGAGAGAGAGAGAGAGTGTGTGTGTGTGTTGAGCTGAGAGGGTCACCCGAGTTGATGGCTAGGGTTTCTTCTCGAAACTCTTTAAGTTGAAGCTGGCTGGGTAAGAGAGAACGGGCTGGGCAAATTAAATTGAAGCGGGCCAAGATGCAGTTGGGCTGAGGAAGAATATGAAATATGATGTCTCCCAACATCAGATGCCTAAAACGGTGGCTTAAGTTACTTTAGGCTGTGTTTGGTTGCAAGGAAAATCAAAGAAAGAAAAGTGAAATGGAAATGAAATGGAAAGAAAAAGAAATGGAAAAGGAAAACGATTTCTTTTTTATGTTTGGTTAGTGAGGAAAATTGCAAAGAAAATTAAAAAGAAAATGGCAAGGAAAATGATTTCTCATGTTTGGTTGAGGATGAAAATAAAAAGGAAAACTAGATAGAAAATATGATTTTAGTTATAATTAATATTTTAAAGGGTCTCATTTTCTATTAACCTCAATCCAAAACCATCCTACTAAAATAAAAAAATGAGCAATCCTCACCACAGCATTCTAGCACAACATTCTCAGCATACGTTTAAATATGAAACATCTATATATAAAACATGTATATCACATCATTCTCAGTTTATAGTAAAATATGAAAAATCCACACCACAACATTCTCATTCTAAGCACAGCATTCTCAGCATTCTCATTCTCAGCATTCTTAGCAATTTCACAACTAGATGTTTAACATGGACAATCCCATTACAATCAGTACATATCCAAAACCTTGGAAATTTTCACAACAAAATGTTTAACAAGTTTAACAGCAGTTGTTGAATAAAAACAAACATGTTTAACAAGTTTAACAAGTTTAACATAGAATCAGCTTAAAACATGGCATTATGCCTAATGTCCTTGATGACATGCATCCATGGGAAGTATATCTCCATCTTCTTCTCATGCTCATGCTCCATCTTCAAAGATCCCTACATATCCAAAAGTAAAGAAAACGCATAAGGGGTTGCAAACAAACATGATTAACTGATATGATTTGATATGATTTTTGGATTTCATAAAAAAATAGCATTGCATCTATCGCTGGTTGGAGATGTAACACAAATAATAGAGGAGATGTTTACACATTGGATGTGGCTTGTAGCTGAAATATCAATTACAATGAGTAGTGATGTCACTGATGTGGCTTGTAGCTGTGAACAAATGGGGTGTGCATGTGCTTTCTGTTCAATTTATCATTGCAACTACACAAAAAATCCTGAATTTAAAATGAGACTAATGAGCTAAAAGCATGCATCAAGAAAAATAAGTGAAAGGAGATGTTTTGCAGTTGATTAATGACCAGAACATGCTGTGAGAACTGTATTATTTGTGTTAATTTAGCAGCTCCTGGCAGGTGTTTTTGTCTCAGTACTATGGATGATGCCAATGAGTTCACAGATACCTTTTAAAAAGGAAAAATCCCAATGGAACATACAATCTAAAATAAATAGAAGGTGCACATAACACCGATGGCGATCACAGATTCACCAAACATACACACCCAAGAACTTAAATGCGTAGGTACTTATGTTACAGCATGATGGATGGGAATCATACAATTAAGCTAACACCGGCATGTAGTTAAGCTTGGGAAGATGAGTGAAAACCCGTAAACGTAGTTATGCATACAAAGATGTGTACCTTTATTATGGTTTAGAGGTTAAACTTTTGAATGGCATAATTTCATGTTTGCATTCACTTCATAACATATTCCACTGCACCCTTCCTGAATGAAACCAAGCCATTTCCATGGGTTTTTTTTTCTTTTCTTCTTCTTTTTGACTAGGACATGGGCCCTTTACATGGTTGCCATATACTTTCTTGAGATTCTGAATGTAACACTGAACTCTTCTAATCTCCATGGAGGAATGCTTCTTGAAAGAATGCTTCTGATTGGTCACGTATCAGAAGCCAACTCTATGTTCAACAAACAATACCCATTTTGGTACATCCTCTCCATTTTTGTACCACATATTGACTCTTGAAGTATCATTAAAAAGGAATTGGTTTGCCAAACAATAGGCTAGAAGTCTTGCAAAATTTAACCTAGTTTCACAAACTTGTTGGATAGACTTGCAACCTAATACTGGTTTCCTTGGGCTAGTGACAGAACAGAAATCGAGTTTAATGACGCATTCAGTTTCAGACAGAGTATAGCTAAACTCGCGCAACTATACATTACAGCAGCAACATCAAGAAGAATACTAATTGCATACATGATATAGAACAAATGACATATAACATCTATGAAGATTTTAAGCTCGATACAGATTCTTCATTTGGGTTCATGTTAGTTCAACCAATCAAGGACAATAATCAAGGACAATAATATTTTCACCCTAATTGAATCGGATACCCATTAAGGACTTGCATAGGAGGGGGGAAATCTGCAGCTTGCCTTTGGATATTGATGACTCAAAAGGGTACATCCTAACAAATTACAGAAACCAAGAAAATCATTCACATGTAAAATATGGTGTCAAGCAAGCAATGCAATCAAATAATGCAGATAGAAGTGCAACTGTGTTGGTTTAAAAAGGGTATATAAACATATTACCTTTTGTAAGAAATTTCATAACTGTGAGAGGGTATATAAAGGATTCTTTGGGTCTTCAAATAGTTACTTCAAATGAGAAAAGCTAATACAATGGAGATTAAGGTTATAACTACTAAACTAAGAGAGGGTCCAAGTAGATGAGCCAAAAACATCTAACCTGAAGTCATCATATGGCCCCCCCAAATCCATGACATGCTACGAATATTTAGGACTTACAGGTTCAACAGAAAATGTCTAACTTAAGGACTCGATCAGTTCAAGTACATAAGCAGGTTTTGGTTGTTGAGACAGAGAGTCAAGAGGAGTTCCACAACTAGAAGAATCCAAATCAAAGATTTGCATATAATAATTAGTCTACGGCAAAGTGATTAAATTAAGACTGGCTTCGTTTCGAAGACAGCAAAGCTCTAGTGCGACATCAAACTTGATCTCTTGACAGCCAATGAGCATATCTCAACTTTTATATTAATCTTCATCTGAAGCAATGCAAGACATGGTCTGTTTATTTTCTGGCAATTGTCTAGCTTGCAGCAATGAGAGTAACCAATATATAAAATTCATATTTCAAGACACAACAACCAAGAAGAGATCTACTCGCAAATATTACTCCACAATGTATGCAATCAAAAAAATTCACATGTAGATAGTATAAACAAACTTATGAGAAAATTATAACCATGGCATTCGATAACATGAAAAAGAAAGAAAAGAAACGGATGTACCAAATATCTAGAGCATTTCATTATAGATATAAACTGAAAATGCATGTGCTGCTGCAATGCTATTTGGCCAAAACACCCTCCTTTTCTTGCATACTACAATGCACAAGATGACATCATTATAAACCACATATCTCTCTGCAAAAATATTTCAAAGATAACATCCAAAGAATGTGATACTCATATTGCATAAGATTCAATGTGGCATATATAAGGCTAAGTTGTTAAAAATGGTTAAAGAGGTGAAGGAAGCCATTTGATAGTGATGACTGAAAAGTAATATCTAACTCTTTCTACTCATGACGAAAAACAAACAACAAAATGTCCAACATTACAACCAAAATGAAAAACACACACGCTCAACTGTTTAACCCCTCCTACCAATATCTCAACCCCTTCAATTATCAACATAAAGGGACTAAATTAGGTCCTTTTCTCGTTTTATTTCGCTGCTTGCTATAAGAGCTATAGTAAAAGCAACGATTTTGATCATAAGCCCTAGCGTTCACCGAACTACAACAGAAATTACAACATTGAAGCAAGGTACTTTACTTACGACGTGTTAGATCAGATAACACAAATTCCCGTTGTATCATCATGATGCCAACATTTTATACTTCAATCCTATTGCATTGAGTTATGTTATCATATATTGTCTGCTATTATGTGCAGGTCCACATCTACTTACTTCAGCTGAGTAGATATTATCTTATACATACTGCAGATCTGCAGGCATAAACCCTCCAAAAAAAAGAAAAATACCTCGAAAAATGCCATCATAATATATTAAGCCGTGAAAACCGACAAAACATAATGAAATCAACTACTTGCCACACGAAGATCCCTATAAATAATATTAATATCATAAAAAACTGTATTAAAGTCCACAAACACCCAAATTACAGTTAAAATAATAATACAGGTTCTTCATAGTTATCATATAGAAATTGCATAGGTCCATGCATAGTTTATACAATATTGCTTTAAAATGGCATTAGGATCCATTAGAAGACCCAAATATAGTACTAGACTACATATGATGAAAAAAAGGGACCCAATTCAGGATTTTGTTTATGAATCTCAAAGACAGAAGTTGGTGATTGTTGAACAAGAACTTTCCTTGTCAGCTCAATACAACAATAACCACCAAATCTACATTTTTTTGTTGGTTACAGGAAAGAGATAACTAAAAATTGTGGAGAATCACAATAAATCCATTCCTTTTCAATTAACATTCTACCTGTTTTGTATTGATACTAAAATTAATTGAAATGATATTGAGTGAGAAGTTCTAATGCTGGAGTGCATCTCAAAACCCTTCCATGGTTAGTTAAACATCAATTGAGTTGGTGTTGGATGATGGATGTTGCTTGTGAAATTAATCAATCATCATAACAAACTGCATTTCCTTTGAAGAAAAATCATGTTGATTTGATATGGAAGAAAGCTCGACTTAAATTTATATTTGCAGGAGCCTTGGCATTCAAGAGTCTCATCCTCTTTGGCTTAGAAACATCCAACTTAAAACTACTCAAATCAGATTTTGATAAATTAACATAAACTTAAAACTACTCAACTTAAAACTCTCCCAAAATTTTGTCCTAGTACCAAAGAGCCCAACCAACGAAGTACATGCCATACAACAATGATAACACAAATGATATCATATACAGTACCAAACCAAATAAATTACAGAACCCAACAACAAATTACAATAATAAGACTTGTATTGAAAAGTATTGGTTGAAGAAAAATTAGAAACTAGATTAAATCCAGCAAAAATTTGAGAACCCATGTCTTAAAAGAGAAGGACTCACTCTAGATCCGAGCACTTGAACATCCTCATCCGCAATCAACCTGCAATTATGAGAAAATCTAGGGCATCTTAGAAAAAGAGAAGAAGAAACGAGAAAGAAACGAGAGATGAGACTCAAGGATACCGGGTGGAGGATGATGATCGACGGAGCGACGGAGCGACGGAGCGGCGACCGCTGGAGGAGGATGATCCATGAAGATCGGACGTGAGAGATCGACGGAGCGACGAGCGGTGACCGCTGGAGCGCGTGAGCGAGCGATTGAGAATGAGAACGAGCGATTGAAGATGTCGAGAGATGAATGTTGTCGACCCTCGCACCAATGTCGGAGACTTTCGCCGGAGAAGGGAGCTGTCGCCTGTGATCACCACCTGAAGCTGTTGATGATAGAGGAGCCGTTGGAGGGGAAGGGAGTTGCGCCCTTGGATGAAAGGGAATTATCTGTTCTTTTAATCTGCACCGTTGAAGCTGAGATTTAACTGCTACCGTTGGATGATGTGACAAATAGTTGTGAGCCGTTGATGATTAACTTTGTTGGCTCAACAAACTTTGAGCGTATATAGGGCAAGCTGACTGAAAAGGGATTTTATCGAAATGAACGAAGCTGCCTCAGATTTCTCTGAGCCATCCAATTTTTCCTTTTCTCTTTGATTTCTTAATTCTTTGTTCTTTGTTGATTCTCTTATTCTTTTCAAATTGTTAGAGAATCGCGTTGCTATTCTCTCAATTCTTTGGTTTACATTGAAACTGTGAGTTACAGGTTCGTTCTACAACAATGGGGAAGAGGAAGGCTCCACAATTGGTATCAGAGCAAGCTACGAGCCATGGGGATGAAAATTTCTATGAGGAGGTGAGCAGCCATGGCGATCGTGTTGAAGAGAGGTTGAAGCGGATCGAAGAGATGATCGAGCTACAGGCAGTTAACCAAGGTCGCATGGTGAGTGATTACACTGATTTCAAGGCCCATTTCGATCGTGACCAGACGGAGTTCAAAATGCAGTATATCCGCGACCAGACAGACTTTAAGGCACAGTTTGCCCTAATGAATGCTCAGTTTCAGTATATGTCCAAGCTCATTGGGGGTCTCCATATACCTAGGAATCCGATGGGGGGAGGGATCTAGGACTGAGGCAGGTAACAACTCTCACCTTAACCCTGATTCATTTTATAATGAAGATTCGAATGTAAATGGGAACCGGGGTGGTAATCAAGGTGGTAACCATGGTGTTAAGCTGGGTAATATGAAGTTGTTGAAGCCTGATTTTCCAGTGTTCCATGGAACTGAGGATGTTATACCATGGGTGAACCAGGTCCTTAAGCTCTTTGAATATTATGCACTTGAAGATGATACGTGGGTCAAGGTTTGCAGATTTTATTTCAAAGATAAAGCTCTCCAGTGGTATGAATGGGGAGAGATTAACTTGGAGAATTTCCTTCAGTGGGATGTCTTCAAAAAGGAGTTGCTTGCCAGATTTGGGCCTACTGAACTTGAGGAACCCTTCACTTCTTTTGTAAATTCCAGACAAACCAGCACTGTTAGGGATTATTTGGAGAAGCTGGAGCAAGTGATGGGGTTGATAGATAAACTGCCAGAGAAGTATATTTTAGACAAATTCATTGGTGGGCTGAAGGATGAAATCAAGTTTGAGGTTAAGGCCTCTAGACCTCAGACATTCAAAGAAGTTATGTTCCTAGCTAGAAATTTTGAGGAGAAAACCACTCAGATGAGGAAAGCAGGCAAAGGACATGGGGTGACATGGTCTACAGGCAGAAGCAGCTCAAGCTCTAATGTGGGAAGCTCTATGACAGGTGGTTCCACTGTATTACCCCAGAGGAGTTTCCCTGGAACACAGGGGGGGCAGGCTAGGAGGTTAACCCCAGAGGAAATTCAGAATAGGAGACAGAATAATTTGTGCTTTTGGTGCAATGAGAAGTGGAATAGAGACCATAAATGCATGGAGAAAAATTTGTTTAATCTAGAAGGGGTGTGGAATGGAGAGGAGTGTGGTTTTGAAGAGGAACAAGTGACAGAAGATTTGCTGATCCCAAGCTCTAGTGAAGATTCAACTGCACCTACTTCTATTTCTTTACAAGCCATGTGTGGGATTCCTGCTGCACACACACTCAGGTTGGAAGGAAGTATCAAGGGACACACTGTCAGTATCTTAGTTGATTCTGGATCCACCCACAGCTTCATCCATCCTAGACTGGCCAAGTCTTTAAACTTGTTGGAAGAGCAGTCCAAGGCTTTTGAGGTATGGGTGGCTAATGGGGAGAAGCTCACTGGGGCTGGCATTTGTAAGGGAGTTCAATTGCAGTGCCAAGGAGTGGAAATGTCCATAGATCTATTAGTATTACATATGGGTGGAAATCAAATAGTCCTAGGGGCTCATTGGTTGGAACAACTTGAAGACATTGTCCTCAACTTTAGGAAGTTGCAGATGATTTTTCAGTACCAAGGGAGAAGTTGTATCTGGCAAGGCATTAAGCCTGTGTCACAGCTAGTAGAAGGAAAGCACATTTGTAAAGCTCTCAGGCAACAAGGGGAAGGCTATATTCTGCAACTGAAGTCATTGTTGTTGGAAGAAATTGAGTTACCCAGTTATTCAGCTGAAGGGCAACTGTTGCATCCTGGAATTCAACTTCTCATAGAGCAGTTTACTGATATTTTTCAGGAGCCTAAGGGGCTCCCTCCCCAAAGGAATTGTGACCACCGTATCCCACTTGAGGAAGAGGCAAAGCCAGTGTGTATGAGACCATATAGACATGCTCATTTTCTCAAGGGAGAGATTGAGAGACAGGTCAATGATATGCTAGAAGCAGGGGTAGTCAGGCCTAGTTCAAGTCCATATGGATCTCCCATAGTTATGGTAAAAAAAGCTGATGGAGGCTGGAGACTATGTGTAGACTACAGAGCACTCAACCAACAGACTGTCAAGGACAAATTTCCAATTCCCATCATTGATGAGCTCTTGGATGAACTTCATGGGGCTGTGGTGTTCTCTAAGCTAGACTTGCGCTCAGGATACCACCAGATCAGACTATACCCTCCAGACATTTACAAGACAGCCTTCCGTACCCACGACGGCCACTATGAATTTGTAGTGCTGCCATTTGGGTTAACCAATGCTCCCTCTACTTTTCAAGCTTTAATGAACTCTATATTCAAACCATACTTACACAGCTTTGTCCTTGTATTTTTTGATGATATTCTTGTTTATAGTCCCAGCCAAGAGATACACCAGCACCATTTGAGAAAGGTGTTTCAGATATTAAGAGAACACCAGCTCTTCGTCAAGCAGACTAAATGTCAATTCAACCAAGAAGCTGTGGAGTACTTAGGCCATGTCATTTCAGGGAAGGGGGTGGCAGTGGATCCAAGGAAGATTGAAGCTGTGGTAAATTGGAGCACCCCCACAAGTCCTAAGGCCTTAAGAGGATTCTTAGGATTGGCAGGATATTACAGAAAATTCATCAAGGGGTTTGGGTCTATTTCAGCTCCTCTTACAGACCTATTAAGAAAGGGAGAATTTAAGTGGAATGAAGCAGCTACCCAAGCATTTGAACAGCTGAAGATTGCTCTTACTACTGCTCCAGTGCTTTCTCTACCTGACTTTGACAAGGATTTCATTGTGGAGTGTGATGCTTCAGGAAAAGGGGTGGGTGCTGTCCTGATGCAGTCAGGTAAGCCCATTGCTTATCTGAGTTCTAAATTGAGGGGCCGTAACTTACTTCTCTCAACCTATGAAAAGGAATTGCTAGCACTCATCCTAGCTATCACAAAATGGAACCAATATTTGATGGGAAGGAAATTTATGATTAGGACTGACCATCAAAGTTTAAGGTTTCTCCTAGAACAGAAATTACAAACTGGAATCCAAAATAAATGGCTTATGAAACTCCAGCAATTTGATTACATGGTTGAGTACAAGCCAGGCAGAGTAAATCAAGCAGCAGATGGGTTATCTAGAAAGGAGGATGAGGCTGAAGTTCTGCAGGAGGATTATTATTCAATATGCCCCATTTCCACTGTTCAATGTGATTGGCTCCCTGAAATAAAAGAATTGGCAAGAGTTGATCCATACTATATAACCATAGAGGAAAGGATGTCAGCTGGAAGCAGGAGAAGTCAGTATTACACCAAGTCAGATGGGTTGTTTTATTACAAAGGGAGGATTTTAGTGAGCCTAGCTGCAGAGAAGATCATTGAGACCTTGTTGAAAGAACACCACTGCTCCTCAATGGGTGGACATTCAGATTCACACCGTACCCTTCATAAATTGAAGCGATCCTTTCACTGGGAAGGTATGAAGGCATGTGTTACAAAATTCGTGAGGGAATGTGAAATCTGCCAGCGAAATAAGTCAGAAAGTGTAGCCTCTCCAGGATTACTCCAACCATTACCTGTACCAAATCAAATCTGGGAAGAAATCTCTATGGATTTCATATCTGGGTTGCCCTCTTGCCACAATGTGAACATCATCTACGTAGTGGTTGACAGACTCTCAAAGTATGCCCATTTCTTTTCCCTGAAACACCCTTATACAGCAAAAACAGTGGCTCAAGTCTTCTTTGATGGAGTCTATAAGCTCCATGGCCTCCCTAAGACAATCGTAAGTGACCGTGATGCTGTCTTTACTAGCTCATTTTGGAGGGAATTATTCACTCTACAAGGCTCAGTGTTAGCTATGAGCTCAGCCTATCATCCGCAATCAGACGGGCAGACGGAAATTGTTAACAAAGGGCTTGAGTGTTATCTACGCTGTTTCTGCAGTCACAAGCCCAAAGAATGGCCAAAATGGCTATCACTAGCTGAGTATTGGTATAATACCACATGGCGCAGCTCAACGAGAATGACTCCCTATGAAATTGTCTATGGAAGAAGGCCACCCTCTTTGATTTTGTATATTCCCAGGACTACAAAACTTCAGGAGGTGGACGAGGCCCTGTTCATTAGAGAGGTAACGCTGAAGCTCCTTAAAGACAACCTTCATAAAGCACATGAAAGAATGAAGAAGTATGCAGACACCCACCGTTATGAGAGGTCATTTGATGTGGGAGATTGGGTCTTTCTGCGACTACAGCCATATAGGCAACTCTCAGTTTCTTCATCAAGGCCTCACAAGCTTTCACCGAGGTATTACAGCCCTTATCTGGTGATCCAAAAGGTGGGAGAGGTGGCTTACAAATTAGAGTTACCCAGTGAGACAAAAATTCATCCCGTCTTCCACGTATCTCAGCTTAAGAGAAAACTGGGCAGGATGAGCGTGCTCCAAGACACTCAACCGTGTTATGTGGAAGAACTGATAGACGAACCGGAGACGATTCTTGACAGGAGGTCTGTTCTGGGAAAGAATTCCATCATACCGCAAGTTTTAATCAAATGGAGGCAGCGAAGCAAGGAGGAGGCCACTTGGGAGAATTATTGGGATTTGGTTAAAAGATTTCCTTCATTTGACCTTGAGACAAGGTCAAAATTAGGGGACGGGAATGTTGGCGACCCTCGCACCAATGTCGAAGACCTTCGCCGGAGAAGGGAGCCGTCGCCTGTGATCACCACCTGAAGCTGTTGATGATAGAGGAGCCGTTGGAGGGGAAGGGAGTTGCGCCCTTGGATGAAAGGGAATTATTTGTTCTTTTAATCTGCACCGTTGAAGCTGAGATTTAACTGCTACCGTTGGATGATGTGACAAATAGTTGTGAGCCGTTGATGATTAAGTTTGTTGGCTCAACAAACTTTGAGCGTATATAGGGCAAGCTGCCTGAAAAGGGATTTTATCGAAATGAATGAAGTTGCCTCAGATTTCTCTGAGCCATCCAATTTTTCCTTTTCTATTTGATTTCTTAATTCTTTGTTCTTTGTTGATTCTCTTATTCTTTTCAAATTGTTAGAGAATTGCGTTGCTATTCTCTCAGTTCTTTGGTTTACATTGAAACTGTGAGTTACAGGTTCGTTCTACAACAATGGGGAAGAAGAAGGCTCCACAATGAATGAGAAGGAGAGCGAGCATCGAGCGATGAAGAACTTCGTTCCTCTCGATTTGTCGCAGAAAACGTCGAAGAAAAGGGGGGGGAATTTTCGGGAGAGAAAACGTTTTCCTCTCGATTTGGGAGAGAAAATTAGGAAGAAAAGTTGTTTAGCTTTTTTTCTTTCATTTTCCCCCGCTTTTTCTTTCATTTAACTTTTCTTCCCAACCAAACCGATGAAATTTACATTCCCATCCATTTTCTTTCTCTTTCTTTCATTTTCCTTGCAACCAAATACAGCCTTCATCTCCCGATTCACATTCCTACTTGACCACTACGATATTGATTGATCGCTTAAACTTTAAGATCGCCATCGGCCCGGCCCGGCCCGGCCCGGCCTGGGCCCGTCCGGGTTTTGACCGGGCCACGGGCCAGGCTGGCCCGTTTGACCTAGTGGCCCGGGCCAGGACAGCCTGGCCCGTCGATGGCAGGGGCAAGGAAGCCCGGCCCGCGTCCCGAACTAGGCCGGGTTGGTCCGGGCTTTTTAATTAAAAAATAATTTAAAAACTGTAAAGCCCTTTAGAATTCATAAAAAATTCTGAAAAGTTCTTTATAAAATGAAAAATATATATTTACACATAATATATAGTATTTATACATTGCATAAAAACTTTTAAAGCTAGATTTTTTTAAAACATAGTATTTTATTACAAAATTACAAATAGATAGTCTTTTTTTACGTAGATAGAAATTTAAAATTTTGTATAATAATTTGAATAACATTATATAATATATGTTGTTACCAACTTCGTCATGTGTCCAGTCCACGAAGTGAGTAGATGGAGTCTACCCAATAAGCAAGGCTTGCTACTGGTGGTAAGCTACGGCCCATTAGCCCCGAAGCCCGCCAAGGAGGATGAACCATTACCAAGTAAAATTGTCAATTAATTTGTTATATGACTTGGTCAAATTCCCACCTCAAAATTGGCTACTTTAATAGCCTTGAATGAGGCAATAATGGGCTGAATGAAGGGGATGGTTACACTCCTGGGTGGACCAATTCAAGGCTCACCAATGGAGTAGTTAGTGACCACATTTAAGGGAAGGATGTTACAACTGAATGGGGGATAAATATCTCCAGAACTGTTGCAGGGTAGAATCCGTTTACAATGAATTTATATTGATTTGGTGAATCAAGGGCTCAATGATTACAAGTGTTTGGGGATGATGGTGAGGCTAATCCCGATTTGAGGACGATTTGTAGAGGAGGATTTCAAGGTCACCCGTCAATTGGTGTAGGTCGCCCGCTAGTTGGTGAAGGTCGCTCGTCCACTGGCAGCTGGACCGAACTTCTGCAAGAAGAGCAACTCGTCAAAAAGGCTGGGCCGGATGTCAGCCCGTAGCCCCTTCGATGCTTAAGTTAACTGGTGACTCTTGGAGAAGGTCAGACACGCAGGGCGATCTTAGAGGCAGATCTGCGCTTGCATGGCAAACTAGTGTCGAAGGCGCGAATATGTGGAAAATATACGACCTTGAATATAAGTAGATGTGTAAGGAGTTTGTTACAGATTAATCATCCAACCCTTTTCTCTCTTGGATGAGAGGGGGTATTTATAGGCTGTTGGAGTTGGTTGCTTTTGCTGAGCTGACGGTGTCAGGATGTCAGGGATCCGACCGTTGATGTCAGGGCCGAACGTGTCAGGCGCAGTTTTGTCAGGCTGTTAGAGCCGTAAGTGTCAGGCGCGCTTTTGTCAGGCTGTCTGGCGACGAAACGGCTATGGATGCTTTCGACATGCGGTCAGGCGACGAAGCGACCAGGTGCGCCTTTGTTATGATGGAAATTGAATTCCACCCCTAAGTAATTTTGATGATGAGCACACCAAATGAATGCTTGGTATACTAACTACACTACACTTTAAGTATACAGGTTTTCGTGAAGCTCTACTAAATACTCCAAGAAGCACGTATCTACGCTCCACGACAAAGACGAACATGGCTAATCTCAAATGATGAAGCTCAAGCTCAAACAAACCAAGTAGCTCAAAGAAGAAGCTCATCTTCAGTTCATCAAGTTGACTAAAACCGCCAAAGACATGTTCAGAGTCTAGTGTGAGTGTGTCGTGTCTTTTAGGATATTTGTCAAAGCCATATCAAGTAGACAACACACACACACAAAAGGATTTCGAAATATTGTTTTTACTACAAAAATAATTTTAAAGAGCTTTTTCTAGTCACGTCAATAATTGTAGTGAAACTCCACGCACCCTGGAGTTAACTAACCCTTTTTGACTAGAACAACAGGAAAAACTCCTCTGGGAGTCGACTACCAAAAGTAGGAGTCGACTACCAGTCAGGGATGAAAATTTCCTAGACTCCTCTGGGAGTCGACTACCTATAGAGGGAGTCGACTACCTGCTGGAAATTTTCAAACGTTTTAAATTTGAATTTTTAATTCTTTTGAGTGATTTACTCCGAAATTTTTGGGACAAAAGTCAAACGAAATTCAAATTTCAAATCCCAGTTTTTCCCTATAAATAGAGCTTAATTCTTTTGTGAAAAACACAAGATTATTGAAAATCAAATTTGCAAAAGCTCTCGTGAATCAAAGCTCTCTCATTTCTTCTCTAGCCAATTTTAATTTCAGTTTTTGATCTTGCAATATTTTTCCAATTCTTTTGAAGATCATATTATTATTTTCATTGGCTAAGTTGTTTTTCAAAATCCTCTACTTTATTTCTCTTTAAATTCTATTTGAAGGATTTTTGAAAAAGCTCTAGATCACAAAGAATTTATCTCATATCTTTGTGTGATCTAGACTATTATTCTATTAAGCCACTACACAATTGTCTATCTTTTAATTGGCTATAGAATTGGGTGTATTTCCAATCTCTATCACTTGTTGTAGAGTATTGGACAAATTTCTCATTGTGCTATTTGTTGGAACACTAGACAAGTCTAGTTGTTGCCATTTGGAAAGTCCTCGGTTTGTGAGGCAAGGGTATAACCCTAGACAAGTCTAGGCGTTGTGTTCGGAAATCCTGGTCAAGGCTAGGTCGTTGGAAATCCTAACGAGTGAAGTTAGGTGCTTGTATTTGCCAAGGCAGATAGTGGAAATCTCGTACCGGATTGGTTGGGGACTGGACGTACCCGGGTTGCGGGGAACCAGGATAAAAATCCTTGTCTTTGCGCTTGCATTTTCTGTGTTTAATTATCTTTGCTTTTATTTTATATTCAGTAATTATCAATCCTATTTCTATACGCTGAGATTTGCATCTGTAATTTTATTCGCTCTAACTTATACTCTGGGAGTCGACTACTGCTCATAAGGAGTCGACTACCTGCTGTGAATCTTCGCTGTGCATTTTTTATTGTTGATTAAGAACCAAGCGTAGATCGCTCTACTTGGTTTCTTAGACAACATTAGAAGGATTTGTTTTTGTGTAGATTGATTAAAGAACGAAAAAGTTTTATCTTTATACAACACTATTCAACCCCCCCTTCTAGTGTTGTTTGCCATCCACAGGATCCAACACTTGGTATCAGAGCGAGGTTACAATAGTGATGGCATCAACATCTTTTCACTCCGAAGGATTGAACACCATGCGACCACCTCTATTCAACGGAACCAACTACGCCAGCTGGAAGATCCGAATGAAGACTCATCTAGAGTCATTAGACATAGAAGCATGGACTATCACCAAAGTCCCGTACATCGCACCCATCGACGTTGAGTTTGGAAAATGGTCCATCGATGATAAGAAGAAAGCTAATCTCAATGCAAAAGCAATGAATGCTTTGTTTTGCGCTGTTACAGGAAATGAGTTCAATCGAGTCTCCCAATGTGAGACGGCACATCAAATTTGGCACACTCTTCAGGTAAGTCACGAAGGTACAGAAAAGGTAAAAGAATCTCGTATAAATGTATTACATTCAAAATTCGAAACTTTTAAAATGGAAGAAGGAGAGAGTATCACCGATGTGAATACTCGTTTTACTAACATTACAAATGAGCTTGCAGGACTAGGAAAGAAACTTTCCGAGTATGAACAGGTAATGAAGATACTAAGATCACTCCGTCCCGAATGGAAAGGAAAGACCACGGCCATTCGAGAAGCTCACAATGTGAAGGATCTCACCATCGAAGAACTGATGGGAAATCTCATGGCATATGAGATCGAGCTTGAAGAAGACAAAAAGATCGAAGAAAAACCAAAGAAGAAAAATCTTGCATTCAAAGCTCAAGAAGAAGATTCCGATTATACGGACAAAGAAGATCACATCGCGTTCATCTCAAAGAACTTTAAAGAGTTCATCACAAGTAAGTATGGAAAACGATCTTTTAGACCCACTAACGGTATTATCTGTTTTGGTTGTAATAAACCAGGACATGTCAAGAGAGATTGTCCATTGGAAAGAAACAACCGTGATTCCAGAGATCGTGGGAAGAACAAAGAGAATAATGAAAGACGAACCAATACAAGAAGCAAGTTTAGACGACCAAAGAAAGAAGCCTATGCAGCCTTCGATCAAAGCGACAATTCCTCATCCGACGAATCCTCAGACGAAGATAATGATGAAAGAAGAGAGACAACACACATGTGTTTTATGGCATCTACATCCTCCAAGGTAAGCTCGCATCATGATTCATCTAGCGACAATGAGTCATCATCAAGCGATGATGAAGACTTGGACTATAGGGGAGCATATAAAGAGCTATGAAAAATGCATGAAAAGCTCATTAAAGAACATAGAAAAACACTTAGAATTGCTAAAAGAGAGACTAAAGAAAAGGAAGAAGTTATTAAAGAAAATAGCCTTCTTAAAGAGAAAAATGATCTTTTACAAAAGGATATTTCACTAGTAAATGAAAAGGTTGAAAGTCTGAATAATCTTCTCGTAACCGTCAAAAATAAATACGACGCTACGATGAAAATTATTGAGAACTTCAATAAAGGAAAAGGGAAGCTAGATAATATAATAGATAATCAAAAATTATCATCTAGCAAAACCGGACTTGGCTATGACTCTCATCATACCAAGAAACGGGTTAAGCACACTAGGATGCATCATGCTAACGACAATGTTTTAAGCATCTGGGTACCAAGGAAATTATCTGATCAGCAAAAAGAAAGGTACGCTACTAATTTTGTTCAACAGATTCATTTTAATAGAAATTATAAGTATATTGTTCATGAAGGAACTAAACCGTATTGGGTTTGGTTTCCTAAAGACTAACTCCTCGGACTCAAAATCAAAAGAGTATCATAAAACGCTTATCTTTCAGGTGCTCTAAAAAGGAGAAAGACAATGAAGGAAGTCAAACGGTTGAATCGGAATAAATTTCTTATAATTATTTAAATGAGTTGAAATAAGTTAAAATTATATGCATGATTGTGTTTTATTGCTTAAAATATTTTTAAAAAAAAAGGAGCTCGCTCAACCTGAACCAAACTCTTTCCGGGATGAGAAAACGACTCTACCCAGGAGGGAGTCGACTACCTACAGAGGGAGTCGACTACCAGCGCGGAAATTTCTGGGTTGTAATTTTTTTTACTAACTCCTATTGGGTTCTATTTGAGTGGTTGGGTCAAGATCCGTTAAGACAACTTACCCACTAAGTCTAAAACCCATCCTAGCCACCCAAACCTAGATCTAATGGCTCCTATTTCTCTTCATCTCTTCATCTCTTCAATCAAAACCCCAAGAAAACCCTAGAGGTAGCCGACTACCTCCTTTTCCCCTCTCCTCTCTTGGGTTTTCATCTTAAAGCTTGGGCATTTGGAGCAATTTTCATCTTCTTTCAAATTTACCCAAGGTAAAAATTTTTTTACTCTCATGAACTTTATTGTTTCATTTCTCTTGGTTATCTAGTAGTGTAAAATATTTCTGTTGTTGTTGTTTTACTCTATCTAGATGCCTTTCAAAGGAGCTTTTCCTAAGAAGAGAAAGATTGCTACTCCTAATGTTGATTCTGAAAAGGAAATCATTCTACCGTATCTCTTCAAATCAACTACCTATGAACATTTTGTTAAAGTATCTAAGAAACCTATCTTGCATGAAAGATTTGTCAAACTCAATGATGTTATCAACTACGGTATTGACAGTCTTCTAGATTTCCAGAACTTAGCAAATTTGTTCTCCTCAGAAAATGTGTATATGTGTTATCCTAGGCTTATTCATCTCTTTTATGCAAACATGGATTATGATCTCGTAAAAAGTCGTTTCATTACTAAAGTTCTCGATACCAAACTTGCAATAACTGTAAAATCCCTAGGTGAAGCCTTAGGAATCCCATACTCCGGTATGATCCTCGAGAAAATTGAGATGACTGACGAAAATATCCTAGAGAGAATGTATCTGCCTGGTAAACACTTTCAGACTAAACTTCCTTGTAGCCATCTTCGCTATCCGGCGAGAATCTTAGCCAATATTCTGTCGTATAACATTACTCAAAAATCTGGAAGTCATGCTATCCTTTCTGAAAAACAAGCAAAATGCATCTATGCCATTCTTGGTAACATTCGTGTGAATTGGGCTAAAGTCATCATGGATTCTATCCTACTTTCAGCTTCATCTGACAGACCTTCCTCCACACTTTCTCATGGGCACTATCTGACCATTCTATTCATTAGCTTTAACGTGCCTTTGGATCATGAAACAACCATTCTAGAACCTGCTCGTGTTTTTGATGTTCATGCTCTTGGAAGAATGAATCTCCATCATGACCTTGATGAGAACGTCCCTGAAGAGCAAATCGCTACCGAATGAGGATCATCATCCTCAAGGCGAGGTAAGAAGGTTGTAATTGCAGATTCTGATGAAGAAAGTGAAGAAGAAGAAAAAGGAAGCGACGAGGAAGAAGAAGAAGTTCCTGCTTACATCCTTGAACTTCAGGAGATGCTCCTGAAAAAGATTGGAAAATTGAAGATCTCACAGGAGAAAGGATTTGAAGATCTCAACCAAAAGGTGGATGATCTCAAGGAAATCGTAGTGCAAAGCAAGAAGATGACTGAGGAGACGCTCGTTATGATCCTTGAAGAAATCAAGGAACTGAAAAAGAACAGCGGTCACCCTTAGTTTCATGCACTTCTACTTCAAAAACAATGGTTTTTTTCGTTTCAAAAACAATGTTCTCTTAAACTATGGTTTGTAATAACTTCTATTGTGTGATGCTAGCTTCTATGAAGCTATATGCTATGCTAAAATTAGTTGTTCTATGAACTAACACCTTCATTGCAGGCATATGGACTTGAATTCCTCTTATCTTTAATGATCCATAGAAATTACTGTTTTATTGTATTTTTTTTGTTGATGACAAGGGGGAGAAAAATGTTATAATGCAAAAATGTGAAATAGCTTCGATGCAGGGGGAGAACCGCATCAAAGCAGGGGGAGTAAGTATACTTGCAATATTATTCATATATGTCTTGCTTCCAATTTTGCATTTGGGTGTCATCATCAAAAAGGGGGAGAGTGATGGAAATTGAATTCCACCCCTAAGTAATTTTGATGATGAGCACACCAAATGAATGCTTGGTATACTAACTACACTACACTTTAAGTATACAGGTTTTCGTGAAGCTCTACTAAATACTCCAAGAAGCACGTATCTACGCTCCACGACAAAGACGAACATGGCTAATCTCAAATGATGAAGCTCAAGCTCAAACAAAGCAAGTAGCTCAAAGAAGAAGCTCATCTTCAGTTCATCAAGTTGACTAAAACAGCCAAAGACATGTTCAGAGTCTAGTGTGAGTGTGTCGTGTCTTTTAGGATATTTGTCAAAGCCATATCAAGTAGACAACACACACACACAAAAGGATTTCGAAATATTGTTTTTACTACAAAAATAATTTTAAAGAGCTTTTTCTAGTCACGTCAATAATTGTAGTGAAACTCCACGCACCCTGGAGTTAACTAACCCTTTTTGACTAGAACAACAGGAAAAACTCCTCTGGGAGTCGACTACCAAAAGTAGGAGTCGACTACCAGTCAGGGATGAAAATTTCCTAGACTCCTCTGGGAGTCGACTACCTATAGAGGGAGTCGACTACCTGCTGGAAATTTTCAAACGTTTTAAATTTGAATTTTTAATTCTTTTGAGTGATTTACTCCGAAATTTTTGGGACAAAAGTCAAACGAAATTCAAATTTCAAATCCCAGTTTTTCCCTATAAATAGAGCTTAATTCTTTTGTGAAAAACACAAGATTATTGAAAATCAAATTTGCAAAAGCTCTCGTGAATCAAAGCTCTCTCATTTCTTCTCTAGCCAATTTTAATTTCAGTTTTTGATCTTGCAATATTTTTCCAATTCTTTTGAAGATCATATTATTATTTTCATTGGCTAAGTTGTTTTTCAAAATCCTCTACTTTATTTCTCTTTAAATTCTATTTGAAGGATTTTTGAAAAAGCTCTAGATCACAAAGAATTTATCTCATATCTTTGTGTGATCTAGACTATTATTCTATTAAGCCACTACACAATTGTCTATCTTTTGATTGGCTATAGAATTGGGTGTATTTCCAATCTCTATCACTTGTTGTAGAGTATTGGACAAATTTCTCATTGTGCTATTTGTTGGAACACTAGACAAGTCTAGTTGTTGCCATTTGGAAAGTCCTCGGTTTGTGAGGCAAGGGTATAACCCTAGACAAGTCTAGGCGTTGTGTTCGGAAATCCTGGTCAAGGCTAGGTCGTTGGAAATCCTAACGAGTGAAGTTAGGTGCTTGTATTTGCCAAGGCAGATAGTGGAAATCTCGTACCGGATTGGTCGGGGACTGGACGTACCCGGGTTGCGGGGAACCAGGATAAAAATCCTTGTCTTTGCGCTTGCATTTTCTGTGTTTAATTATCTTTGCTTTTATTTTATATTCAGTAATTATCAATCCTATTTCTATACGCTGAGATTTGCATCTGTAATTTTATTCGCTCTAACTTATACTCTGGGAGTCGACTACTGCTCATAAGGAGTCGACTACCTGATGTGAATCTTCGCTGTGCATTTTTTATTGTTGATTAAGAACCAAGCGTAGATCGCTCTACTTGGTTTCTTAGACAACATTAGAAGGATTTGTTTTTGTGTAGATTGATTAAAGAACGAAAAAGTTTTATCTTTATACAACACTATTCAACCCCCCCTTCTAGTGTTGTTTGCCATCCACAGGATCCAACATGTTAGACTTTGTCTGTAGTGAAACTAGCAATGATGTTAGTGGCGGGTCGCCTCCCTCATTGGACAGACTGCTTCGGGGCGGAGAGGTAGGCGAGCTGCTTATAGGGCGAGCTACTCTGGGGCGAGCAGGCATATAGCATGTGTGATCTGCCGGAGGGCTCTTCTCTCTGATTCGGATGGCGAGCTTGCCGCTCTGCTTGGACGAGCTTCTCAGAGACTCGGCGAGCTAGGTCTCATTGTGGAGATTTGGCAGGCTATGACTTGGGCTTTGAACAAGCGGGCCTAGATCGACTGGGCCGATCTTAAGGTCGTAACAATTGCCCCTGTCATTTGAGTTCGAGACGGGAAGTCCGGATCGGCTCGGATGACGCACTTCGCTTTCCATTGGATGACAGTTGTAGCATTAAATGAGAGATGACCGGTGAATATTTGAATTCATCTTGAAGATTCGGTGGCGGGGAGATATCGACGTGCCCCCGCCACTCGGAGCATGACATGTGACGTGTGCGGCGCTGGGGAGAAGCCGATGCGACTCCTCCGCTTCAGATCTTGCCACATGGCCCACTTCCGACAGTCGAGATCGGCCAACACCCTTTATAAAACATCAAGAGGGGGAAACAGTGGAGGGTTCCTGCTTTCGAATTTCAAAAGGATCCTCTTCTCTTCTTTGCTCTCGAGAGTTCTCACCGTCGTTCATCTCTTCGTTGAAGCTCCGTTGATCTTCTTCTTATCTAGGTAACTTCTTGATCTATCAATGGCTTCTGGTTCTTCAGTTTTCAATCCAAACACCGAGGAGAGAGCCTGGGAGTGGAAGTGCTACGGCAGCGGGGGAGACGATGGTCTGGCCGGAGGAGTGGGAAGCACATCCTACTGTCCATTCATCGTCGACGGCTCGGGGGGGAGCCTAAGAGGAGAGAGCAAGGGCTCGAATCAGGCCTCAGCAAAGTCAGGTGCACGGTTCAGGCGGAGATCATGGCTATCCAGTGCAAAACGAGCACCATCAATCTCCCCGTGATCTGCTCCAAATACATTCGGCCACCCTACACAGTTCGCCTCCCAGAACCTAATGAGAGGGTTTGCTCGCCAAGGGATAACGAAGTCGGAGTCCACTACCCGACCTTCGAACTCAGCCTGTGGTTTCCGCTCAACCCACACCTCCTTCACTTGCTGAACTTCGTCTCTTCCAACTAACGTTAGACTCCATCAGCTCAATGGTTGGCTTCGTTGTCCTCTGCACTATCAGCTGGATAAGTCCGAGCATATCGCTCTTCTAGAATTACTTTGAGACGAAGAAGAAGGGGATGTATCATTGTGTTAGTGCAAGGAGGGGCTGGCATCTCTTCCTTGAGCTGCCTAGCGAGGTGAGAGAATGGAGGGAGAGGCTTGTCTTTGTCTTAATGCCGACGGACTCGGTGTTGGGATCGAACTGGGGGACGCTGAATCCCTTAGTGAATAAAGGGGTGACCTTGGTGGGGTAAACTGGAGAACTCCAAGATCTTGGAGGAGATCCCTGAAGCGATTAGGAAGCACGCGAACTTGATTAAGGGTGACCAATTTGCCCAATCTTTCTGGCCCGAAGGTATTGCGATTTTGGCGACCTTCTCCATACATGCTCACCCTGATCTTTTTTCTCTTTGCAGGTGCGGCCATGATCCTTTCGCAGAAGGAGCTGACGAGGAGGCCTAGGGAGCCGACGACCTCAGAGCCAACGGCCAAGAAGCCTTTTGCCCAAGAGAAAGGCAAGGGGGCGACGACGGAGAACTTGGCGAGGAAGTCAGGGCAGAAAAGGAGCTCCGGGGTTGGCATTGGGGCCGAGAGGAGCGAGCACGATAAGAGGGTAAGGGAGACGCCTGTGAAGACCATTCATACCCCTACGGTCAGTGAGGTGGCGCAGGGCGGCTCCGTCGACCTTGGCGCTGTTGAGAAGGAGGTGATGCCCCGGAGCTTGGCGATCCAGGGTGCCCCACGGCATGAACCGGCAAGGTTCCGATCGAGTGCTGGCCTTACAGATGTCCTCCTTGGGAGCAGGGGGAGCCGAGGCATACGAGCTGTGAGCCAATGCTCGCCCTCTTCAAGGTGACAAAGACCAAGGTTCATGCCATTCTGAAGGGAGGACTCTTCGCGCCGAGCTACCTGGTAGGCAACATGGAGTATGAGGCCGGTGTCGCAGCTCGTCTGGCGGAGAACAGTCTATTGCCGAGGGATCGTGCGTCCCTCGCTAAGGTTGGTCCAGAGTGCCTTTGTGTTACGACGATCTGGCACAATATACAGGTTTACCGCTCTCTCTTCTACACGCTGCCGGTCTTCTCTCTTTCATGGGTACTTATGTTTTCTGTTTCTCATACATGCAGTCGCGTTAATGGTGTCCTTGCAGCACCATACTGCCATGATTGGGCTCAAGGCGAGCCATAGGAAGACTAATGCTGATCTTCAGGCAGCCACTGGTAAGCTGCAGGCGATAGAAGCCTAATTCAAAGAGGTCGTCAGGAGGCTGCAAGATATGGAGGACCGGCTGGAGAAACTCTAGGAGTGGTATGCGACCCAGAAGACGGAGACCATGAGGCTGGAGAAGATCGCGGCGGGGCTGGAGCGACAACTTCGGGAAGAGGAGGATCGAAGGGTCACCGCCATGAACACCCACGCCGAGGAAATGGAGGCCAAGGGGGTGGAGATCGCTGAGCTGAAGCGGTAGGTGGCGGCGCTGAAGAAGATAGACCTGGAGGCCAAGAAGGCAGGGGCCATCTGCAAGTATCAGGAGGAGAAGTACCTCCCTATGATGGGTTGACTATGGCGAAAGGTGTGGAAGAGGGGTTGTAGGCAGGCTTCCAGAGGGTAGAGTCGAGGTTGGCGAAGCTGTATCCTGCCTTGAAGGTTGACTTCTCCATGCTGACTATGGCCTCCGATGAAGAAGAAGAGGTTGATGATCAGGGGGAAGGCAGCGATGTATAATCTTCGGGGGGTGGTTGCATATGTTAGGCCGATCTCGGGGCCATGCTTATGACCTAGCGAAGAAAGTTTTATGTAAATGTATTAGCCTTAACTTCAATGAAATATTACCTTAGGCGGTTCACCTTGTTTATCTTTTGTGCTTGTGTAGCTGCTTATTACCACTTTTTGCCTTAGTGTGTGTATGCCGAGGATGCTTCAAGCGAATTTGTTTGTAGTGGGAATCACAGGTACAATGATTTACAGGTTTTGAGTGATGGCGAGGATAGGACGATTCGGAGAACGCTTCAAGGGAGAAGAGCCCTAGGTCGCCTGGAGGTCACACGAAGGCCACCTGCTCCCGATAGCTGAGGCGAGCTCCCTGCAGAGATGAACATGAGGTCAGAAAGGCAGGCCCGACTGTCGGCCGTTAGCCCCTCCGATGCCTAAGTCAGGAGTAGGGCTTAAAGAAGGGGGCTAGACATGAAGGTCGAGCTAAGAGCGGGTCGACCTGCCGTGGTGAGCTATGGTGGAAGAACGAAGATATGGACGTCTTCCGCTCTTGTGTGTGAGTAAGAACTTTAGAATCAATTTTCCAACCAACAACTTACCAACCCCCTCAACGTCGGCATGAGGGGGGTATTTATAGGGCTGAGAGGCAGTTATTTGTCGTCTTGTCAGCCGTCAGATCATCCCTGCTGGCACTCGAGTGCTGGGGCTGTGGTAGGGATATTTACCGCATTAATGGTGTCAGGCGGTGTCAGAGGCATTAATGAGATGCGAGGGGCAGCCATCAGTTCTCCCCTTTAACCGCTGGCATTAATGATGACTAGGTGAGCTCATGTCACCCTATCAGAGATATTTATGCTTGGTCGCCCTCAGGGGCGAGCTGTAGGGCGGCGAGTATATTCGGTTCCTCCGGAGGATGCTCCTTGTTGCAGGCGGGCGAGCTGGACCCATGCAAGATGAGCTGTTAGGTCACTGAGGCGGGCTTCTTGGTGGTTCTGGAGGGCGAGCTTGTGATGGGGCAAGGCAAGCTTGTTGGGGACGAGGCGATCAGATCGACAAGCGTCCTGCCAGGAGAGTCGATGAGGTGTCGGCTTGGGCCTGTACCGCAGATTGGCCTCAACTTTGTGGGCCAGCCTCTAGGGCGTAACAAAAACAATATACATTTGAAATATATGTCAGCGATGGTTACTCGTGCAAGTACTTTCCGTAATAGAAAGAATGAGTATATATAAAATATTTAACAAAAAACATGGTATGTATAACAAGTTATGTAAAGAGTTAAAAACCAAATATGACAAAAGAGAGATTCTTATAATCATGCATATAAAGGGTTGAAGTAACTTAATTAAGCCTTTAACAAAGCTGATATCAAGATATAACCATAATCAATGTTACATTGATGATGATTGGGATTCTAACATTGGCACATGCATTCACGGCCAGTCAGGTTTGGCGAAGTAGATCACTATCCCCGCAAGCAGAGCGATCCAAAACTTGACGCAAACGATCCTAGACACCGAGTGAAACCAATGTTAAAAATACCAATTAAAATCTCTGCTCCATCAATTTAGTCATAATTATACAATCAAGCTTGGTGTAAGTATGTAGAAGAAATTAACCAGTTTATTTTGAAGGAGTTGCAGCAGGTAAACAATTGATAGTAATTTTGCAACCTGTAGCAGTTAACCATTTGATAGCAATTTGCAACCTGTAAGGAAAAGACTGTATAAAACTATGAAGTGGATGCATAGTAACATTTGTTCTAGTGTAAAGCCCAATGTCGGAGGAAGAATGTAACTAAGATGCACCAGAACCATCGGAAGCTACCTGTGGTTTTATACTTACAGACTCCATAAGGACGAAGGTCAAGTTTTATCAATAGGGTGGATCTAGTCAATCAGCAACCTCTACTACAGTGGACTAACTCATCCCATGGGTCAAGTCAAGTGTTGGGTCAAAGTACATGTACTATCTATTTACAATTAAATTACAAAAGTCGTTCAGTCTGTTATGTTCCGTTGCATCTTATTAGATGTGTACATTTGTTCCATGGTGTCTCGGTAGTCCATATAATAGTCCACACAATTTTTTACGATTTTACAAGTACAAATTACAATTTTACCAAGGGTTGAAAACAGGCGATTATACTAAGAAACGAGCACAAAAATGATACAACTAAGCAAATGACTATAATTAAGCTTAAAATATTTTTCTAAAACTAGCATGTATTTTTAGAAATTTAAAATAATTATAAGGTATTTTTTCTTAATTGAAAAGGTCAAAAACTAATTTTCAAACTAAGAAAATGATTTTCACAATATATTCGAAAATTTATTTAGGACAAACCATACATCGGAATTCTTCCAACAAGCTGTCAAATTGTTCTAGAACATATATTTTTCTCGTACGTTAGTGTACTTGAAAATCTTGCGATATAAATTTTAAAGAGAAAATATCTTAATTAGGTTTTATCTTTGAAAAGTCATTACAGAAAATATACTTGCCTTTTGGCAATGAAACCAGCGCCAATGAGTCCGTTTCGTGGAACTGTATTTTCTAGCTCTTTCCGTATTTTTTTCTACCTATATATAATTTAATATGATTTTTTGATTAAAATCCATATTATTATATATAAGTATATACTTTTATACGCAAATATGTATACTAATACGTATAAAAATATGTATCATACCATACTCCTTTTATTCTTTCTTCTTCCCGCTGCTCTGCTCGGGGCTGGGTCAGCTACGGACGACGGCAGCGCTGTATGGCGTCGGCTCGTCGGCGGCGAGGTGGAGCCACGACGGCGGGGCGACTAGGCGACGGCACAACAGCGAAAGCTACTGCAGCTATTGCGGGTTGTTTTGCTGTGGCTGTCACGGTAAAGCACGGCAGAGGGAGGGCAGTGGTGTTGGAGGCGAGGCAGGCGGCGGGGCCGGTGACACAGCGGCGGTGCCGCTGGGGGGCTCCGTGGCTTGTCGTGGGCTTGCTGGCGAGCGGGGAGGAGCGGAGACGGGAGTGTGAGGGAGGGGTGCTAGGCTGATGCCGGGCTCACAGAAGGTGGCGACACTCGGTGGGTGTCTGGCGAGGATGGCGGTGCAGCGCGGCTCGCCGGCGGAGGGTGGCCGTGGAGAGAGAGTGTGTGTGAGGGCTGAGGGTGGTCGTGGTTTACGTGAGTTGTGGGAGGAGAATTTGATTAAGGGTTTGTTTATATAAGTAAGTATATTAATAATAATAATAATTTAGTCAATGGTTAATTAAGGCTTACTCAATATCATTAAATAGATTAGGCAAGTAATTTGAATAATGTTAGAAATTTGCTTAAACTTATATCACATGGGCTGCCAAAATTTAGGGGTAGGTGACTAGAGGTAATTACGGTAAGGTAAAAATGATTAGTAAAGTTACTTAGTATAGTATACTATTATTATAATATTAAAATACCCATTTTCACAAACGATTCCGAAAAATTACGAAAAAATGCACGGATTCGTATCGTCGCGAAGATCATGAATACAAAGTTCATTTCAAAGTTTGAGCTTCGAAAGTATGAGTTTTGTATCAAAACGGTTCGGTCGCGGGTTTGCGGTTCTAGGTCGATTTGACTCCAAAAAAATCCATAAGGGAGTACTAAATGACCATAAAATCACAATGTAAAAGTTTGAAATCATTTTGATATCGTTTATATATGAAAAAAATTAATAAGGCTATTCTACTGATATTAAATATAAAATAATATAAAAACTATTTTATCATATTTGATGAGTCTTAAAATCATGAAAATGAGTTATAACTATTTTGATGATTCAAAATATTTTTTATAAAGGATTTTGTAACCATTTTTGATATTAAACTCATAACAAAACCATTTTAAAATAACTTATTTAAACATATTATAAAAATGATTTATAAATACTTTATGTTACTTACTTACGAATTTAAGTTATAACTATATGATTAGACTTTAAATTACTAACATATTTATATAATTTATATGAAATCATTTTTAAAATAATACATAACTAAAATCATATATGCATATACACTTTAAGCGTATTAAAATCATTGGAAATAATAATAATAATAATAATACGAAAATACGTGTACTCACGAAACAAGTCGTTATAGTTGTTCCTCGGCAATGGCTTCAACTGATTAACTCGAGAACGTGCACAATCCTAATATGATGCACACGCTCTCCTCCTAGGTGTAGGAGTGTCAATTGCAATAAACCCGGTGAGTACGGGGTCGAATCCACATGGACAAGTCGTTTCGCAATTTCAAGCTCAATCCGCTAAGGAATGTTAAAGGTGTTGGTATAACCAAGTAAACTAACGGGTGTGGTGTGAGAGAAAGTGTGGGGTGGTACTATCAAGTCAAACACAAGGCAAGTAGGGTGGAGACCAAAATGAGGAGCTAGTCAAGTAAGGAAGTGTGTGTGGAATATGATGTCATTAAGGTGGTGAGTTGATTAGCAATAGATTCATTCGAAATGAATCAACACTCACATCGATTTCAAGGTATGCAAGGGTTGTGCATTTAGGTAATGCCATTAAGGCACACAGCCGTTCTGCGGTTCCACCATGGGTAGTGCATGATTCATTGATGTGTTGATTAATGGTGGAAATCCCTAACGTAAGCTTGTGAATCGATCCTTTCATCCGTGTCAATAGAATGCAAGGATCGTGCACGTAAGTGTGACCCTTAAGGTACACCCATTGTACGGCTCCACCAAGAGTAATTGTAACGACCTGAATTTTTCCAAAACATTTAAGCCAAATATTTAAAGTAATTTCATTTTAAAAGACATTTTGTAATGGTTGATCAGGAGTTTTAAACTAATTTCAAAAATTCTTATAAAAATATTTTGAAACACTAGACTTCTATAAAGTATTTCAGCAATTTCAGATTTCCTCAAATGCCCAAAACATTTCTGTTAAAATTCATCTTCCAAAATTACCGTTTTGATTCGACGAATTTATTTTCTATACAAACGTCTTCAAATCGATTTCAAACTTCTATAGTAGCCTCCTATGATCATTTAGGGCTCCCCACATTAATTTCGTAATTTTCTGAAGTCAAACCAATAGAGAACCCGCAAACCCGCTTCTTAAACGTTTTGGCCTAAAACTAGTATTTCACGTAGCTCAACCCCTGAAATGGATCTCGTATTCGTGATCCTCGCGACGATACGATCCCGTGGGTATGTTTTCGTAATTTTTCGGACACGTTTACTAGTAGGGGCAAAATCGTAATTTTGTATTTTTGTCATTATCTACTAATTACGTTTAACCTTTTTACTTAATTACTAATTACCCTATTAGCTATTAGATTACCCTAATCACTTACCTAACCCTCACCCGTATGCCAACACGAGATTCATGCTTCCCCCTTTTTCTAACCTTAGTCTAAAGAAATACCTAATATCTATCTAACCTAATTAATTCCATTGACTAAAAATTTATTACAACCTATACGTTATAAACCTATAAATAATACCCCTAACCTTCTCTCCCGTAACACACAGTTTTTCCCCCCTCCTAATCTCTTCACCCTCACAATAACCCAACCCAGCTCTCTCTAACACACACACACCCCAGACTAACTCACGCACACACGGGCTCTCTCTCTCTTTCCCCCGTTGAAACCCAACCCCGAGCTCTCAGCCCGCTGCCCTCACCCCCTATGCTCCTCGACTTCCTCCCATGTTCCCCGAGTCCACCGGAGAGCTCGCCTGCGTCACGCTCTCCCCTCCGCCACTGAAACCACGTCGGAGCTCCTTCTCGTCAACGACACCAACTCCCCAAGCCTCCTCCTCCGACAGCCGTACCCCGAAGAACCCCGCCGTAGCTCCGCAGACCGCCGCCTGGAGCTCCCTGCCCCTCCGACGTCATCACCGACACCCCCCCGTGCAGCGCCACTCCTCCGACAGAGCCCCGACGCCAACGCCGCCGTGCACCCTCCGAAGCAGCTCGACGACGGTGAAGCTCCTGCAGCGCCTCCCCGCCACCTAGAAGATCGCCTCCCCGCTCCTCCGTGCGTATCTCTCCGTCGTTGCCGCCTGCAACAGCTTCGCCCTCGCCCTCCGTCATCGATGCCGCCGTTGCCGACCGTGCCCGCTTCCGCCGCTCGCTGCAGTGAAGCCCGCCCCGACGTCCCCGCCTCCGCCTGCCTCCGCCAAGAACGCCCACCATCCGCCACCTCCGAAGCAGCGCTCCGACGACGAGCTCCCGGGCCTCAGCTGCACACCGCCACCGCCCTCGCTTCGACACGCCGTCCTCGCTCCGCCGTCGTAAGCTACAGCCGCCGCCAGTCGCTTCGCCTGCCGCTGCCGCTCGCCGACTGCACCGCCTGACGCCGCCCCCGAGCCGTCGTCGTCGACGAGCACAGGCCCCGCCTCGCATGCACGTAGAAACGACGGGTGAGGGTTAATTCGAAACGAATTAGTTTTAATACGAAAACGAATTTCGTATATATACGTATTTGCATATTTTAGTAATTAATTATTTGGATTTAATAGTAAAAAAATTCGTAACTAATCATATATTAGTCAGAAAAATACGAGACCAACTTCAGAAAATCAGAAACGATGTTCCGGACCCAATGGCACTAGTTTCATCTCAATCTAACGCTTAGTTTTTCCAAAATTAATTTTTAAGCCAAAAATTTAAATACGTTATTTTCAATTAAAATTCCGTAACTTGTTATTTTCACTTACAATTATATGTGAGAAAAATATATGTTAAATTACTCTCCGAGACGGCCATTTTGACAGTTCATTTGCAACTTTCCGATACCGATTGCACCCAGAAGAAATGTTTGAATAATTACGTCACAAATTGAAAAATAGTTTTTAAATTAGTTTTGAGCTTTTAAAAATTATAAAAATACCTAGGAGCTTCAGAAAAATATTTTCTCCTACTGAAAAATTATTTTCATCATATCTAGGTTATAGAAAAATTTAGAACACTTTTTGACGACGTTTCAATCAATTATAAAATCAAACACGTTTAGTTAAATAGGTAGAAAATAGTGTGCTATTTAACCGGCTGTTTCTTGTGTTTGCAGGTACCAATCCTCGTACACCAACTCCTCTAGCTCCAACCTCGCCTTTCCACGACGAGCTCAAAATCAGTAAGTCACGACTAATTCTAAAATTAGAAAATTAGATAAGTGCCCCTGTATGAGCTTAGGACAACACTATAGCCTCCGAACGGCTACTTGACTTGAACCGAACTAGAAACCTAATCTAATAGGAAAGTAATCAACTATAGATTACTTTGCCAACTTTCAACTTTGGTGGTTGTTAAACACAACCATCAACTTGGGTAAATTGTGTGCTAACAAAACTACCACCCTTAAACCAACAAATTTTGTATTCCATGTTTGTTGGACTTGTTTTTATCCTCAAATTTCTTAGCATCTGCTCTACTTTATTTTCTGGTTTTAAAACCAGTGGTCCTGGTTAACTATCATCGTGAACCAGGAATTGATAACATCTTGAAACAATACTAGACACCCCGAAATGTTGGACTTGTCTTTATCCTCACTTCGCTTGGCTAGCTTGCTTTGAAATGAATGTCTGGCTTACTGGTTTTCAATAAGGAAGTCAACCAGTTGACTTGGTTTGACTAGCAACATGTGGAACAGCTTGTATCTTGTGGAATATCATGTGGAACATCTCGTGGAACATCATGAAAAGGAAATGTACATAGAACACTTGACACTTCACTGGGGTTTTGGGGTAACTCATAGTTTGCGAGAGTACGGGAGTGACTAGAGTTTGGTCTACCTGTCATGTCGCCTGTGTTTCGGCGCCCTGTCCTGCTGCCTGCGTTTCGGCAAACCATCTTGCTGCCTGGGTTCCGGCATTCGTCTGGGTAGCACCCAGGCAAGAGACAAACTGAACGGTCACATATTGTACTCTCCGACTTGAGTCACGTAGTGTAGTTATTTTTGCACAGTCACTTTTACTTTATGCATTACAGTCACCTTTACTTTACACGTTCCATGCACGTTACTTACTACACTTATACAGTCACCAATACTATACCTGTCATACTTTTAGCTACAGCAGTAGTATGTTTCACTTGCCTAGCCTACTTTACACAGTACAGTGGTTCTCTCCTTTCAGTTCAGTTTGCCTTTACTTTTCAGTTGTGTACAATTGTCACTCAGTACTTTACTTTTCACTCTGATTTGCTTGTACGTAGTTATTTTTGTCATACCTGTGCACTGCTTCTTTTCTATATTTAGAATTGTTGTGACTTACGTACGGTTCCATCTCCGTGGCACCGCAGACGACGCACAGATGAAGATAGATGCTCCTGAGCTAATAGCGCCAAAGTTCAACTGCAGCTTACAGAGTTATTTTCAGTGTTGTGTACTTTATTCTTTCATGTATATTGTTGGGACATCTTGTACGGTATGGAATGTAATAATTGGACACTATTTGAGTATTTTTGTACATCTCTGCATCGTGGCTATTTTGAATTCACTGGTAACCTGCAGGACCTGCGCAAATATCAAATAAGTAACGAGCCCCCGGGAGCGGGTCGTTACAGTAATGCACGATTCAATAAAATATAAGGCACAACCCATCAATCCACACTATCTAGCATTCATTTTAAGGCATGCTAGATCAATCAAATATTAGAAATAAACACTACTAATCAATCTAATTAATCCAATTCCACGCACAAATAGCTCTAAGCCTTCATAACGAAAGAAACTTAATAATCATTCAAAATTAGCAAATAAACATTCATTATAAGCATTAAGCAAATAATTATCCAATGATTCCCACTCTCATCCAAAAATCATTCACAAATTGAAATACAAAGCAATAGAACTCAAATGTTACAAGAGAGGGGAAGAAATCACCAAGATTAGCCCAAAAAAACCCATTGTTTTCCCTCTCTTGCAAATCCTCCAAGCTCCACCAAGCTCCAATGGCCTCCAAACCATTGCCATATCCTTTGGAGAGAAGAATGGGCTGTCTAAGCCCCTCAATAAAACATTAGCTGGTCCAATTCACGGATTCTCCTTGAAATTCTCCATGAAATTCTCAGCCAAACATCAGAAAAACCCCAATTTCGAGTTATTGGGCCTGTTTTGGGCAAACGGGTCGGGGGTACAGATTGGCGGCGCCCTACAATGGAGCGGGGTACAGATCGATACCGCGTGGCACCGCGTGATTGCGCCACATGACGCCCCAAAATAAAAATCTTATTTTCCCTTTTAAATCCATTTTCACCCAATTAATCTACCAAAAATACCTGGAAAGCTCAGAAAAATCTGGAAAATCCACAAGACTCACAGAAGTACCTGAAAAATAGGAGAAGTGGAAATTAGTCCATATGATGACAAAATGAATATAATGACTATTATAAAACAATATTGACCTCCAATAATTCATATAAAATATTCCAATGCTCAAATAATTCCCAAAAATGTCAATAAGATCACAATAATGGCAAGAGCATATGAAAATTAATAGAAAGCCAATATAGAGAATAAAATCTATATTTTGTGCAATGAATGGTAAAAACCCATAAATGTGAGACATATACACAAGAGATCATACTTAAGCATAATTCTTAGCACAAATGGGAGTAGATATGGGGTATAAATATGCACTTTTCACTACGAATCATCTTTCATTTCAAAAGTCTTTATTAGGCTTTCAGTTATCTGAGATATCTCTTCGGGAGATCCGATGAGATTTAGATCGTCTACGTATACGGCTATTATAACAAATCATGTTCCATTTGCTTTTATGAAGATGCAATTGCAGACTTCGTTATTGGTGAATCCTTGTTGTACAAGGAATTCACTGAGTCTGTTATACCTCATTCTTCACGATTGTTTTAAGCCTATATAATGATCTTTGTAGCTCAACATAGTGGACGTCCCGAGATTTTTCTTTATCTGTGTTGGCAGTTAAAGCCATCAAGAAGTTTCATACAGATATCTTTATCTATATTTCCGTGTGTGTGTGTGTGTGTGTGTGTATATATGCGGTCACAACGTCTATGAGCGGCATATCTAGTCTTTCCTTAGCTGTCAAGATTATGATAAATCGAAAAGTGATCGCATCCACAACCGAGAAATATGTTTCTTTATAATGTATCCCCGGTCGTTGGAAAAACCCCCTGAGCTACAAGACATGCTTTATAGCTTACAACCTGATTATTTTTATTTCTTTTTCTGAAGAATACCAATTCGTACCCCTAGGTTTTACACCTTTTGGTGTTGGAACTACTGGTCCAAATACTTCATGTTTTAAGAGTGAGTCCACCTCTACTCCTATTACTGCATTCCATTTTGGCCAATCATCTTTGCGCGTACATTCAGCTAGAGAGTGTGGATCGATATCATCGTCGAATTTAGCGATGTGAATAGAAATATCGAACGCAAAGTCGTCGCCGACAATAGTGCTTTTTTGTCCAATACCTCCCCAATACGTATATAATTTAATGATATATCTCATATATTTTTCTCTTCTGGAGAATACAGGATGGGAGAGGTTGTTGGGCTGAGCTCAGCAACCTAGGGTGGTATCGTCTTATTTTCTCCAGGAGTTTTTCTCTTTCGAGGAAATTTATCCTTAGAACCTGGTGGTCATCATCTCTTTAATTGAGGTACAACCACTTTTGCTGCTAGTGGATTGCATGTATCTTTGGGTATATCAATCCTAGCTGGTGTGTTAGCAGGAGGAACATGTGATCTAACAATCTTTTGGTTATCAGAATATATGTCCAGTAATATGTGAATTGTGTTCTGTATGTGACAGATCTTCATGATCTCATCGTCACATTGTTTAGTACGTGGATCAAATTGGGACAAAGTCTTGATGTCTCATGAAATGGTCTTTGAAGCTTTAGGCTTCGTAGAATTAAAGTCTAGTATGGAAAAATTACTTTCGTCATACTCACAGTCTTCAAGACGTGCCTTAAAGGTGTTTCCCGTTCGGGTTTCTATGTATCTAATAATCGAGGATGAGTCAAACCCTACATAAATACCTAGACGATGTCGAGGACCCATTTGTGTCTCTATGGTGGTGCTATGGGGATATAGATTGCGTAGCCAAATACACTCAAATGAGAGATATTTGGTGGTGCTTCATATGCAAGTTGCATTGGGGAACATATTTGACATCCAGATGGTATTATTCTTATTAACGATGTATCATGCAAAATTGTATGTCCCCATGCAGTCATAGGTGTAATGACCTGTATTTTTCAATACATTTAATTACGTATTTAACGTATTTTCATTTTTAAAAAGTTTTTTATAGTGGTTGATCAGGAGTTTTATATCAAAAATGATTACAAAATTTCTTAGAAAAATATTTTGAAGCATCAAACTAGTTATGGTGTATTTCAGTAAGTTCGAGTTTCATCAAATACCTCTAAACAGTTTTGATAAAAATTCATTTTCAATTATTACTATTTTGGCTTAATGAATTAATTTTCTATACAAACACCATTAAAACGTTTTCAAACTTCTACAGTATCATCCTATGATCATTTAGGGCTCCCCAAATTAATTTCGTAATTTTCTGAAGTCAAATCAATAGAGAACCCGCGAACCCGCTTCCTCAATGTTTTGGCCTAAAACTGCTATCTTCGTAGCTCAAACCCTGAAATGGATCTCGCATTCACGATCCTTGCAATGATACGATCCAGTGGCTTTGTTTTCATAATTTTTCGGAGTCATATGCGAAAACGGGGTTGTATTCCTCCATTTTTACTAATTACATCCCCTAATCACTTTTTAATCTTACTAATTACTAACTAATTTTTACGTAATTACCCTAACTACCTACCCAAACCATCCCGTAAGTAGCCCATGTGTTTCATGGGTTATCTTAAACTCCACACTCGGTCAAAATGCTAACGTGCCCCATTAATTACCATTGACTAATTAATTAGTTTTAAATTAAGTAAAACTTATATAAACCCCTCTCCCCTCACTCACGCACCCAAAGCCCGCAAGCTCACCCTCAATCCGTATTCTCTCCCATCTCCCCGTCTTCTCCACCAAAACCCAAGCCCCAGACCTCTCCGACAGCTCCATGGCGCTACGTCGAGCCCCCCAGCTTCACACCATCTCCACGTCATCACTCCCCCAAGCCATGGCTGCTGCTTCACCGTGCTCCACCACACCACGACGTGCCCACCGACAGACCCACATCGCTCACCCCCTCAAGTTCGCTTCGAGTTCGATCACCTCCGAGCTCCTCTCCTCACGTTGAACCCATGCCCATGCACCCTCCACCTCGCTGACGCTCCCTCACAGTTGTCAAGTACCACCCCATGACCCCACTTCCCTCCGCTCCTCGACAGCCCCCCCGAGTAGCGCCTCGATCACATCCGAGCACATCCCCGCTCTCCGACGCAGCCCGACAGCCCGCAGCGAAGGCAACATACCGCCTTCGCCTCGCTCCCTTCCGCTCCACGCTCTACCACCGTGTTCCTACAACGCCTCCCGCCGCTCCTCATGTCACTTACACAGTCGCTTCTTCACCTTCCCGATGCCTTATGACCTCGCTGCCGCTCCCTCCTGACCTCGCCGCCGCTCCCTCCGACGTCGTCGACGCCCTCCCTCTCCGTCGCCGTACACGCGAATATCTTCCCCATGCAGCGTTTCAAAAGGGAAGAGGTAAAACGTATTATTAATATGTGGTTGAATACGTATATACGTATCCGTATATAATTGGTATTTCGTATTTTATAAAATATTATATAAGGATAAATGGTTTTAAATTCATAACTAATTATATAAGCCTCAGAAAATTACAAGGCTAGCTCCAAAAAATCAGAAATGACATTCTGGATCCAATGACGCTAGTTTCATCTCAATCAAATGATTAGTTTTTCCACAATAAATTTTTAACCCTAAAACTTAAATACGTCATTTTCACTTAAAAATCCGTAACTTGTTATTTTCACGTAAACTGATATGTGAGAAAAATATATGTTGTAATGCTCTTTGAGACGGTCATTTTGACATCTCACTTACAACTTTCCGATTAGTATTGCACCCAAAAGAAATTATTGAATAAATACGACAACTAATTAAAAATAATTTTTAAATTGATTCTGAGCTTTTAAAAATTATAAAAATTAACAGAAGCTTCTGAAAAATATTTTCTCCTGTAGTAAAATTATTTTCTTTATATCTAGCCTATATAAAAATTTAGAATGCTTTTCGACACCGTTTCAATCGTTTATAAAATCAAAACGATTAAATTATTTAAATAGGTAATGCCGTGTTCTTTAACCAATTATTCTTGTATTTGCAGGTACTAATCCTTGTGCACCAACTTCCGTGGAAGCCCAATATCTAGTCCCGGCTCACTACGACAACCCCGAAATCCGCAAGTCACGATGAATTCTAGATTTAGAGAATTAGATAAGTGTACTCGTACGAACTTAAGAACACCACTTATAGCCTCAGAACATCTATTCGCCTTGAACCGAACTAGAAACCTAATCTAATAGGAAAGTAATCAACTACAAATTACTTTGCCAACTTTCAACTTTGGTGGATATAGCATACAACCATCAACTTGGGTAAATTGTGTGCTAAACAACACTACCACATACTCGAAGCATGGAATCGACACCCCGAATGTTGGACTTGTCTTTATCCTCTAATTCTGTAGCATCCACTGTGCTTTGGCACAGTCTGCTTTGGAATGAGTTCCTAATTTCTGGTTTTCAATAAAAAAGTCAACCAGTGTCTTAGGTTGACTCGCATCATGTGATACACCGTTTGAAACATCTTGGGAAACATCCTGTATAACACTTGACACTTCACTTGGTTTTTGGGGTAACTCATAGTTTGAGCGAGTTCGGGAGTGATTGGAGTTCATTTTCCCATCCCGCTGCCTGTGTTTCGGCATCCCGTTTCGCTGCCTGTGTTTCGACAAATACATGTACCGCTGACTGTGTTTCGGCATTCGTTTGGGTCAGCGCACCCAGGCAAGAGATGAACTCGATGGTCACATATTGTACTCTCCGACTTGAGTCACGTAGTTCTAGTGTAGCTGGCACGATCACTTATTTGTAGCACATACACTTTACCTATTACATCTGTGCAGTCACAGTACCTTACTTGTAATACTTTTAGCTACATCAGTAGCATATTACACTTGCACTATCACAGTACAGTTGTTCTCTCTTTTCAGTTCTATTTTTTACTTTTACTACTCAGTTGTGTACAGTTGTTGCTCAGTACTTTACTTTTCACTCTGGTCTGCTTGTACGTAGTTACTTTTGTCATACTTGTGCACTGCTTCTTTTCTATATTTAGAATTGTTGTGACTTACCTACGGTTTCATTTTCGTGGCATCGCAGACGACGTGCATCTTGAGGTAGACGTTCCTGAGTTAGCAGGGCCAGAGTTCGATACTGAGACCACAACTTTTAGAGTTATTTTCACATATGTACTTCCTTTCTTTCATGTACCTTTGTTGGGACATTTTGTATCGTATGGATTGTAATAAATGGACATTATTTGAGTATTTTTGTACATCTCTGCGTCGTGGCTATATTGATTTCACTGATGATCTGCAGACCTGCGAATAAATCAAATAAGTAATGGCCCCCCAAAAGCGGGTCGTTACAATAGGCTAATAGGATTGAATCAATAATGGACGAGCAATCCATTGGAGTCTCTTTATAAGAAACTCTACCTACCCATTTTGGTTGTGAACACGAGCTACATGATATTCAACTTCAATGCCAGTTGCTTGGTAGCAGTCTTGAAAGACATGTAATGTGAATTCTACATCATTATTCAGACGAATTTTCTTAATCTAGTTGTCTGAGAAATATGCATGCAACTTAATTATTTGTGCCAGAAGTTTTGGAAAAGTTAATTTGCAGGTGGACGGTAGGCACACAAATGCCCATTTTGAAGATGCGTCTATCAGTATCATAAAGTATCAAAATGGACAACTTGCGGGATGAATAGGCCTATAAATGTCTCCATGTATTCTCTCAAGGAAGCTATGAGACTCCAAGTCCACTTTAAGTGGGGATGATCTCGTGATTAGTTTTCCTTTGTAACAAGGAGGACACTGGAATTCACCCTTTTGAAGAATCTTTATGTTCTTCAAATTGTGTCCATGAGATTGGGATATGATACGGTTCATCATTACCGATCCAGGGCGACCAAGTCGGTTATGCTAAAGTATGAACTCTGGTGACTTTGCACACTTCAGGTGCTCCATTAGATTAGCGTCTCTTGCTTGAATTTTTGTATGAAAGAGACTCGACGGGAGTCTATTAAAGCGCTCAACGATGGTTTTGACACCATATTTTTGAGCCGTCGCATACAAGTATTCGTTATTATTGAGGTCGACCGTTTCTAGGTGGTATCTATTTAAGCGGATGTCCTTGTAACTTAATAGATTTCTATTTGAGGTCGGAGAGAATATGGCATCTTATTTATAATCTATGTATTATTGGGGAGCAATATGCTTGCTTTCCCTGACCCTTCTATTATATTCGATGGTCTAGAGATCGTATTAACAGTGCCATCGTAATTATTAATGCCATGAAAATAGCGTTTGTCCCAAAGGATTGTGTGCGTAGATACACTGTCCACTAGGCATTTATAGTCCATCTAAAGGAAAGAATGTAATTTCATTGGACGTAATAATTTTATTCAATCATAAGAGTTCTAAAAAGAAACATGCTAGAAAAGGAGGTATAATGTAGAAAAAGGAAATTGTGTCTACTACATATATAATGCTAAATAGATAAAAAAGAGGGCATCAATATAGGAGGTCGTCATTCATGAAGTCCTCAACGGTGAACCGAGTTGGAGCCTGAACTTAATTTTACACCAGATTTGTCTCAGTAGTAGACTTCAAGCTTGCTTGATACAAATTCTGAAGGCGTCGTGGAGTACGACAGATCCTTGACCAATGTCTAGTCATGCCACATCTGTGGCATTTGTCCTCCGAGTCTTTCTTGGGAGCAGACGTCTGACCAGGGTTCTTCCTTCTCCACGTAAACTTCTTCTTCCCCTCATTATTGTTGTGTTGGGGAGGACCTCTGGCCTGCTTCTTCATGGGTTTCCCCTTCAGGAATTTTCCCTTGTGCTTGTTCTTTTGCTTCTGAGAAGAAACTAGGTGGGCCTCTGGGGGAGGAGCAGTGCCAGGAGGGTGTAGGGTGTGAGTGGCCAGTAAGAGATCTCTGTTCTGCTCTTCCATTAGAAGGCAAGAGAGTAGCTCTGAGTACTTTGTGAACTTATGTTCACGATATTGCTGCATGAGGATGGCATCCTTCTCATGGAAGGATGCATAAGTTTTCTCCAGCATGCACGACTCTGTGACTTCTTCACCATACAGCTTCAGGCGTGAGGTGATGCTAAACAACGTCGGGTTATACTGAGATATGGAATTGAAGTCATGAAGTCGGAGATTCTCCCATCCATAACTAGCTTGAGGGAGGATAACATCTTTTTGATGTTTATATCGATACTTGAGTATAGTCCACAACTCATACGAGTCTACCGTTAGGTATGAGGCCTTCAGGATCCAATATATGTGACGTCTAATATAGATGATGGCTTTCACCTTATCTATATCTGCTTTGTCATCAGCAGTGATAGTGAGACTCAGGCACTGAGAGCGCAAGTCGAACTTTATGTCTAGTTGCCAGCTCAAGTAGTTTTTGCCAGTAGTATCTAGGACGTCGAAATCAACACTTGCTATCTTGGCCATTTTATCTAAGTATGTGAATTAACAAGAATTAAATATTTTTGTGATAAAAAAGATTCATGCATGCCAGACATATTAGCTTGTTGTGTGGATCGGTTAGTCACCTAAAAAATGTACAACCCAGAGTGCATATACAGTCCAAAAATACAAAAGACATGAAGAGAAAAGTACAACTTGGAAGCCATGTGGACCCCATTTTCCAGCAAGTTGGTCTCCGTCTTCATGGGATGTGACTCAGGTCTTCGACATTTACAAAATAATACACACTACTTTTTCGCTCAAAAAGGGAAAAAAATGCAAGGAAAAATAAAATGGTGACAAACTAACCAATCCAAAACCACAACGTAGCGTTTAATATGCATTACATGTATTTACTATGCATCAGTCATTAATTATGTGTCACACGCATAGAATGGACCAAAAAGAGAAAACCATTGATTAATATGAAATTAAAAATTCCTCAACGTTAAATATTTATTGCCAGAATACCCCTCGATTTTTCATGGGTTATCTATATCTATGTTTTTGTGTGTGTGGACTGTGCCGAAGCATAATCCAAAATTTAGTGGGCCCCCTTCCTCTATGACCATCCCAAATGCTAGGTAGGGTTTAGGTTAGGCGGCGCGGGAGGGTCGAGGCAGCGGCTGTTAGTGTCGTGGTGGTCACGCGGGGGCGCGACAGTGGGTTGATGAGGGCGACGACGCGGTCGGCCTTCAGGGCTATGCTGGTGACGCGTGGAGCGACGCGGGCGAGCCTTCAGGGTTGCGGCGACATGGTCAGCAACACGGTCGGCCTTCGGGACCGCGAGATTGAGAAAATATGGTTCTTTTTTCATAAAAAATTAATTTTTATCATAAACGATAAAAATTCAATTTTTATCAATTTAATCAATGCTTTTGTTAATTTTTGGTCCGAATCATTCCAGATCTACACATATTCTTCAAGAAAAAGAGGGTTAGATCTAGTTTTGATTAATTACATCTAAATCCGTTCTCCGGATCTAGCGACGGTTGAGATGCCTACACGAGATCTGACGATCCGAGCAGCTACGATCTGACGATCCGTTATCCGTCCGCCAAAAATGCAGCAGTGATCCAATTGCTTTCTCTCTCTCAGTTGGTTGGAATGTGCTGATAACGTGTTGAAGGATGGTGGCTACACCATTGTATTTATAGTATTAGGGTACATGGTGGTGGATTGTAACGGTCCGTATTTTTCCGATACAACTATTCACGTAATTTCAATTTTTAAACTATTTTATAATGGTTTGTTAGGAGTTTTACGATTTCAAAAATTTCTTATAAAAATATTTTGAAATATCAGGCTAGTTACGAAGTATTTTAGTAAGTTCGGGTTTTACCAAATACCTCTAAAAGATCTGATAAAAATTCATTTTCAAATATTACCGTTTTGGCTTAACGAATTTATTTTCTATACAAACATCATCAAAACGTTTTCAAACTTTTACAGTATCCTTCTATGATCAATTAGGGACTCCCACATTAATTTCGTAATTTTCTGAAGTCAAATCAGTAGAGAACCCGCAAACCCGCTTCCTAAACGTTTTGGCCTAAAACTAGTATTTTCGTAGCTCAAACCCTGAAACGGATCTCGTATTCGCGATCCTCGCGATGATACGATCCCGTGGGTATGTTTTCGTAATTTTTCGGACACGTTTACTAGTAGGGGCAAAATCGTAATTTTGTATTTTTGACTTTATCTACTAAATTCGTTTTAACCTTATTACTTAAATTAATAATTACCATATTAACTATTTTAATTAACTTTCACTTACCTAACCCCTACACGTCTGCCACCATGAGTTTCATGACACGCCCTAATTTCTACCCTTAGTCTAATTCCCATACCTAACATCATTAAATACCCTTGACTAAAAAAAATATTAATTAAGTAATTATATTAGCATTATATAATTAACCCTAAGCTTTAACCCTTCTCCCTCACAACGAAACGCAAGCCTAACCCACGTTCGGAAACACCCTCCTCCCTTTCTCTCTCGCTTAGCCGTAACCCAACTGCTCTCTTCTTCATGGGCAGCAACCGAACACAAAGCCATCACCCCGCAACCCATTCACTGAGAACCCACGGCCTCCGCCCTGTCGATCGAGCTCCGCCACCCCGCCAAGCCCTCGCCTCGACGTCGCGCCGAGCCCCGACGTCCGAAGCTCCGCCTTCGCCTGTGCCTGAGTCGCCTCCGGAGCTCTCGAAGCTCAGCAGCGGCGCCCCGCTGCCCCCAAGAGCTCCTCCCCGACTGCACGAGCCCACCGAAGCAGCAGCTTCGTTGCTCGTCGACGTCGTGGCGTCACCGCCCGCTCACCACAGCAACCCGTTCCTCCGCTCGCCGCCAACGACCCGAGCTCCGACTGAAGCACCACCGGAGCTCGCCTCGAGCGCCATCGACAGCACTCGTGCAAGCTCCCCACGCTGATGCTGCCTTCGATCGTCACCGCCGGCGAACGCCGCCAGCCGCCCGTAGCTCCTCCGCTGCCAACGCTCCGAGAGCCCACACCCCGAAGCCGCTCTCCGGCGCCTTCCGATGGGTCGCCGACACCTCCCCGGTCGCCGCCTCCGCCTGCCGAGCCGAAGCCCCCTCCGGCGATCGTTCTCGACGCGAGGATGCGTAAGTTTGTCCAATGGCAAACTTGTAAATACGAAGTATTTCGTAATTTCGTAATTTTAAATAATTATTAAATAGGGCTAAATGGTTTTAAATCCATAATTTGAAATACAGGGGCCAGAAAAATGTGTGGCTAGCTCCAGAAAATCAGAAATGACATTCTGGACCCAATGACACTGGTTTCGTCTCAATCCGACGCTTGGTTTTTTCAGAATTAATTTTTAAACCTAAAAGTTAAATATGTTATTTTCGTTCAAAAATCCGTAACTTATTATTTTCACGTACAACCTATACTCGATAAAAATATATGTTATACTACTCTCCGAGACGGTCATTTTGACAGTTCATTTGCAACTTTCCGATACCGATTGCACCCAGAAGAAATGTTTGAATAATTACGTCACAAGTTGAAAAATAGTTTTTAAATTATTTTTGAGCTCTTAAAAATTATAAAAATTACTATAGCTTTCAGAAAATTATTTCCTCCTACGATAAAATTATTTTCATCAGATCTAGCCTATAGAAAAATTTAGAACATTTTCCGACACCGTTTCAATCGATTATAAAATCAAACACGTTAAGTTAAATAGGTAGAAAATGGGTGTTTTGTAACCGATTGTTCTTGTGTTTTGCAGGTACAAATTCTTGTGCACCAGCGTCCGTAGATGCCCTAGATCCAGTCCCGGCTTGCTACGAGAGCCTCGAATTCTGTAAGTCACGACTAATTCTAATGTTAGAAAATTAGATAGGTGTACCCGTATGAACTTAGGACACCACTATAGCCTCCGAACGGCTACTTGATTTGAACCGAACTAGAAACCTAATCTAATAGGAAAGTAATCAACTATAGATTACTTTGCCAACTTTCAACTTTGGTGATTGTTAAACACAACCATCAACTTGGGTAAATTGTGTGCTAAACAATACGTCTACATGCTCGAAGCATGGAATCGGTATTACTGTTGTTGGACTTGTCTTTATCCTCGGTTCGCTTTGGCACATTCAGCTTTGAAAAGAGTTACCACCCTCTGGTTTTCAATGAGAAAGTCAACTTGGGTTGACTAACATGTAATACACCGTATGGAACATCTTGTGAAACTTGTTGTGGAATATCTTGTGGAATATCTGGTGGAACATCTCATGAAACATCTTGTGGAACATCCCGTATAAACATGTACATAGAACACTTGACACTTCACCGGGGTTTTTGGGGTAACTCATAGTTTGAGAGAGTATGGGAGTGACTGGAGTTCAATCTTCCCGTCCTGCTGCCTGTGTTTCGGCATACCGTCCCGCTGCCTGTGTTTCGGCAAAATACATGTCCTGCTGCCTGTGTTTCGGCATTCGTCTGGGTCGCGCCCAGGCAAGAGATGGACTTGATGGTCACATATTGTACTCTCCGACTTGAGTCACGTAGTGTAGTTACTTTGCACAGTCACTTTTACTTTACGCATCACAGTCACCTTTACTTTACGTATTGCATGCACTTCACCTACTACACTTGTACAGTCACCAGTACTTCACTTGTCGTACTTCTAGCTACGGCAGTAGTACGTTTCACTTGCTCAGTCTGCTTTACACTTGCACTACCACAGCACAGAGATTCTCTCCTTTCAGTTCAGTTTACCTTTACTTTTCAGTTGAGAACAGTTGTTGCTCAGTGCTTTACTTTTCACTCTGGTCTACTTGTACGTAGTTACTTTTGTCATACTTGTGTACTGCTTCTTTTCTATATTTAGAATTGTTGTGACTTACCTACGGTTCCATCTCCGTGGCACCGCAGACGACGTACAGATGAAGATAGATGCTCCTGAGCTAATAGCGCCAGAATTCAACCATGAGATTGCAGCCTCCGGAGTTATTTTCACTATGTACTTTTCTTCTTTCATATATATTTGTTGGGACATCTTGTACAGTATGGATTGTAATAATTGGACACTATTTGAGTATTTTTGTACATCTCTGCATCGTGGCTATTTTGGTTTCACTGGTAACCTGCAGGACCTGCGCAAATATCAAATAAGTAACGGGCCCCCGAGAGCGGGTCGTTACAAGTTTGGTGGCCCATGCAGGTCCGCGCTAACTACCTCGTGAACAATATAGCAAGATCAGGATGTACAATATAAAATACTCAAATTAACCTCGAGTACAAGATGTCTCGAGTGTTCACCTGTATTGGATATACGGGTGAAGTGTTCTTATTACCCAGCTTCCTTGATCTTCCTTGATTCCCATCATCTCCTTTGAACTCTTAACACTTGCTTAGGAACTCGTGTTCCATTCTTGGTTATACCTTCCCTAGTAACCTCCTTTGTTAGCAGTTAGAGTAATTTTTCATTGGTTGAACTATCTACCCACTTCATCACCTTTCCTTCAGTTGATGATGGCACGCATATAAATGATAAGCTTCCTTCAATGGACCATGATCCGGTCAATGTGCTTGGCTAAAGTCTGTTGGATCGACCTAGCTAGACTGGGCATAAGTGATCCTAGCTTAGTCACTTCCCTGGCCGTGTTCCGCTGGACCGCAAGGACGTGAATCATGATTATGTGACGTCATCGATCTTATTTTAAGCCTGATGACCTTTCATTCGACATTCTTAGAATCTTTCTATTTCTAGTTTGCTTGAACCCTAGCCGCGTTTATTTTAAGGAGGGTAGCGTTCGAATTTTTCGATCATCAGAAGTTCGAGCTCCTCAGCAGAAGCAGATCGAAGGACATTCAGAAGTACTCGAGGATGATGCTGGAGATTTTGAGACGAGCCAAACGTAGCGTGCACGTATATGCTGTTATGTTTTTGAAACTCGTATTTCTTTTCTAACCCTGCTCCCATCTTGTACCCGATTTTTCCACGTGTTGGAATTCTTTCCCGCCTACCACCTCCCCTCATTATTGCCTTTGTCCTCGTCCTTGCCTCGAGCCCCGTTCCCGCCTACCCTACACTATCTACCCATGACTTTCGGCGCCCCCTATTTATCTCCTTTGTCCGCTTCCCCATCTCGATCCCCGTTCCCGCCTAACACCGACGACTTTCGGTGCCCCCCTTCTCTTTTTAACCCCTCTTCTCCTTCCTTCCCAAGCCACCCCGTGGTTCCCTTTTCGCTCAGACATCGCCCCTCCTCCTCCCGGCCTCTTCCCCAAGCGAGCTCGCCATCTAGCCCCGCCAGCTTCTGCTCCACTCCATCGGAAGTCCCTGCCATGGATCGTCAACCCGCCGTAGCTCTCATCGCCGAGGACCCGCAACCACCAATGGCCCTTCGTCGTTCTGTTTTGGGATTTTTGGCCTTGGCAACAACCCTCGTCGCCACCCTCGCTACCGCCGCTTGGCTGAGATCTTGGGAAGCCGTGATCCTTGGGCTTCTCTTGAGCTCTCTGCCCTGGGTCTCACCCCGGTTGAGATCCCGTTTAGGCTTCCTCTTGCGTCTACTTCTTTTAGTTTGCGGAAAAGCGTGTTTTTGGTTGTTCATTTGTTGGGTAATGTTGGGTGTTGCGAATATCGAGTATTGGTCTACGGAAGGAGTGATGGCGATGCTTACTGGCATGATATTGGCCTTGGGAGTTGAAGTTGGATGTAGGCATTGTGCTTGGCTCTGGATGAGAGCTTGGATCTTGTCTTATTGTGGGATAGTATGGAGATTGACGGAAGGAATGCTAGCAGTGAGTACTGACTTAGAGTGTTGGCCTTGTACTTACCTTTGGGCGGTGATTTGGACATTAGCATGTGGTTGGGCCTTATGGAAATTGATGTTGTTGGTGGATTAGTCGATACATGCTATATTATGAACAACATCTGTGGCTAGACCCCGTTAGTCACCAGTAGCACGAATAAACTTTATGGTCTTCAGTTTTTATAGCTTGCTACTGGCTTATCACCTCAGGTTCCAAGTTCGAACAGAGGTTGTCATCATAATAGCCCTCATTTTCATGTGATACCATTATCTCATGTTAATCTTGGGCTACTTGAGAAGGCAGTGTGACTATTGTAATGATACTGGTCTCAGGAATAGTTACGGAAACTATGATGATGTCAATAGTATGTATTCATATATAATATCTCTTGTTTTCTTGATACTATGATATCACATTATATTTCATGCTATTAACAACTTATTTTCTAAATTGAAATCATTCGACTAGTTTTTTTTCATTTTATCATTTATTTGCTTGAGCTTCTTCATAACATCAATTATTTAGAAAGATCTTTTAAATTCCGAGGACGGAATTATTTTAAGGAGGGTAGAATGTAACGGTCCGTATTTTTCCGATACAACTATTCACGTAATTTCAATTTTTAAACTATTTTATAATGGTTTGTTAGGAGTTTTACGATTTCAAAAATTTCTTATAAAAATATTTTGAAATATCAGGCTAGTTACGAAGTATTTTAGTAAGTTCGGGTTTTACCAAATACCTCTAAAAGATCTGATAAAAATTCATTTTCAAATATTACCGTTTTGGCTTAACGAATTTATTTTCTATACAAACATCATCAAAACGTTTTCAAACTTTTACAGTATCCTTCTATGATCAATTAGGGACTCCCACATTAATTTCGTAATTTTCTGAAGTCAAATCAGTAGAGAACCCGCAAACCCGCTTCCTAAACGTTTTGGCCTAAAACTAGTATTTTCGTAGCTCAAACCCTGAAACGGATCTCGTATTCGCGATCCTCGCGATGATACGATCCCGTGGGTATGTTTTCGTAATTTTTCGGACACGTTTACTAGTAGGGGCAAAATCGTAATTTTGTATTTTTGACTTTATCTACTAAATTCGTTTTAACCTTATTACTTAAATTAATAATTACCATATTAACTATTTTAATTAACTTTCACTTACCTAACCCCTACACGTCTGCCACCATGAGTTTCATGACACGCCCTAATTTCTACCCTTAGTCTAATTCCCATACCTAACATCATTAAATACCCTTGACTAAAAAAAATATTAATTAAGTAATTATATTAGCATTATATAATTAACCCTAAGCTTTAACCCTTCTCCCTCACAACGAAACGCAAGCCTAACCCACGTTCGGAAACACCCTCCTCCCTTTCTCTCTCGCTTAGCCGTAACCCAACTGCTCTCTTCTTCATGGGCAGCAACCGAACACAAAGCCATCACCCCGCAACCCATTCACTGAGAACCCACGGCCTCCGCCCTGTCGATCGAGCTCCGCCACCCCGCCAAGCCCTCGCCTCGACGTCGCGCCGAGCCCCGACGTCCGAAGCTCCGCCTTCGCCTGTGCCTGAGTCGCCTCCGGAGCTCTCGAAGCTCAGCAGCGGCGCCCCGCTGCCCCCAAGAGCTCCTCCCCGACTGCACGAACCCACCGAAGCAGCAGCTTCGTTGCTCGTCGACGTCGTGGCGTCACCGCCCGCTCACCACAGCAACCCGTTCCTCCGCTCGCCGCCAACGACCCGAGCTCCGACTGAAGCACCACCGGAGCTCGCCTCGAGCGCCATCGACAGCACTCGTGCAAGCTCCCCACGCTGATGCTGCCTTCGATCGTCACCGCCGGCGAACGCCGCCAGCCGCCCGTAGCTCCTCCGCTGCCAACGCTCCGAGAGCCCACACCCCGAAGCCGCTCTCCGGCGCCTTCCGATGGGTCGCCGACACCTCCCCGGTCGCCGCCTCCGCCTGCCGAGCCGAAGCCCCCTCCGGCGATCGTTCTCGACGCGAGGATGCGTAAGTTTGTCCAATGGCAAACTTGTAAATACGAAGTATTTCGTAATTTCGTAATTTTAAATAATTATTAAATAGGGCTAAATGGTTTTAAATCCATAATTTGAAATACAGGGGCCAGAAAAATGTGTGGCTAGCTCCAGAAAATCAGAAATGACATTCTGGACCCAATGACACTGGTTTCGTCTCAATCCGACGCTTGGTTTTTTCAGAATTAATTTTTAAACCTAAAAGTTAAATATGTTATTTTCGTTCAAAAATCCGTAACTTATTATTTTCACGTACAACCTATACTCGATAAAAATATATGTTATACTACTCTCCGAGACGGTCATTTTGACAGTTCATTTGCAACTTTCCGATACCGATTGCACCCAGAAGAAATGTTTGAATAATTACGTCACAAGTTGAAAAATAGTTTTTAAATTATTTTTGAGCTCTTAAAAATTATAAAAATTACTATAGCTTTCAGAAAATTATTTCCTCCTACGATAAAATTATTTTCATCAGATCTAGCCTATAGAAAAATTTAGAACATTTTCCGACACCGTTTCAATCGATTATAAAATCAAACACGTTAAGTTAAATAGGTAGAAAATGGGTGTTTTGTAACCGATTGTTCTTGTGTTTTGCAGGTACAAATTCTTGTGCACCAGCGTCCGTAGATGCCCTAGATCCAGTCCCGGCTTGCTACGAGAGCCTCGAATTCTGTAAGTCACGACTAATTCTAATGTTAGAAAATTAGATAGGTGTACCCGTATGAACTTAGGACACCACTATAGCCTCCGAACGGCTACTTGATTTGAACCGAACTAGAAACCTAATCTAATAGGAAAGTAATCAACTATAGATTACTTTGCCAACTTTCAACTTTGGTGATTGTTAAACACAACCATCAACTTGGGTAAATTGTGTGCTAAACAATACGTCTACATGCTCGAAGCATGGAATCGGTATTACTGTTGTTGGACTTGTCTTTATCCTCGGTTCGCTTTGGCACATTCAGCTTTGAAAAGAGTTACCACCCTCTGGTTTTCAATGAGAAAGTCAACTTGGGTTGACTAACATGTAATACACCGTATGGAACATCTTGTGAAACTTGTTGTGGAATATCTTGTGGAATATCTGGTGGAACATCTCATGAAACATCTTGTGGAACATCCCGTATAAACATGTACATAGAACACTTGACACTTCACCGGGGTTTTTGGGGTAACTCATAGTTTGAGAGAGTATGGGAGTGACTGGAGTTCAATCTTCCCGTCCTGCTGCCTGTGTTTCGGCATACCGTCCCGCTGCCTGTGTTTCGGCAAAATACATGTCCTGCTGCCTGTGTTTCGGCATTCGTCTGGGTCGCGCCCAGGCAAGAGATGGACTTGATGGTCACATATTGTACTCTCCGACTTGAGTCACGTAGTGTAGTTACTTTGCACAGTCACTTTTACTTTACGCATCACAGTCACCTTTACTTTACGTATTGCATGCACTTCACCTACTACACTTGTACAGTCACCAGTACTTCACTTGTCGTACTTCTAGCTACGGCAGTAGTACGTTTCACTTGCTCAGTCTGCTTTACACTTGCACTACCACAGCACAGAGATTCTCTCCTTTCAGTTCAGTTTACCTTTACTTTTCAGTTGAGAACAGTTGTTGCTCAGTGCTTTACTTTTCACTCTGGTCTACTTGTACGTAGTTACTTTTGTCATACTTGTGTACTGCTTCTTTTCTATATTTAGAATTGTTGTGACTTACCTACGGTTCCATCTCCGTGGCACCGCAGACGACGTACAGATGAAGATAGATGCTCCTGAGCTAATAGCGCCAGAATTCAACCATGAGATTGCAGCCTCCGGAGTTATTTTCACTATGTACTTTTCTTCTTTCATATATATTTGTTGGGACATCTTGTACAGTATGGATTGTAATAATTGGACACTATTTGAGTATTTTTGTACATCTCTGCATCGTGGCTATTTTGGTTTCACTGGTAACCTGCAGGACCTGCGCAAATATCAAATAAGTAACGGGCCCCCGAGAGCGGGTCGTTACATGGATACATAGCGCTATATGGCCCTCATATGTGCATACATAAACCCATTCATAACAATTCCCTTAAAACATTTAGTCCCTTAAAATTTAACTCGATTCAGATTAAGTTTTCCCAAAAGTCGAGTGTTTTTCATTTAAAATTTTCATCAACTCTCACTATACCTATTGATTCCTCAGCATTAAATCTTAAATGTCTTTTTACAGCTCTATTGTTCTTGTCAACAATCTCATCCAAAAACATCTCTCAATTGTATAGATGACTAGTCATAACCCGTGCCCGCGGGCATGATTCATTTAAGATTTTCCCTTGAGAAATCTTTGTTCCCCGTTTTTTTTTTCAAAGCCAAAATTTAAAAGAAAAACAAATTAGCTTACAATATTTAGCGGCACAAGCGTCTTCGGCGTGGGTGCCTTCGGTGCGGAACAACAAATTCAGCGCATGCGCCTTTGATACAGAACACCAAATTCGACGTGGGTGCCTTAGGCGCAGAACAACAAATTTGGCATAAACCAACAATTTTGACGCAGGTGCCTTAGTCGCGGAACAACAAATCAGCGTTAAAAAATGGCGCAGGCGCCTTCAGCGCGGAACAACAAATTCAGCGCATGCGTCTTCGACACAGAAAACCAAATTCGACGTGGGTGCCTTCGGCGCAGAACAACAAATTCGACATAAAACAACAATTTCGACGCGGGTGCCTTAGGCGCGGAACAACAAATCAGCGTTAAAAAATTTCGCGGGCGCCTTCGGCGCGGGCTTCATATAATATAACCCGTGCCCGTGGGACACTGTTCATTTAAAAATCTTGGACCCACTAATTTTAAACAAACATTAATAATTATTAGTTTCCACTGAAATATCAGTATATGTGATCGAAATTTTACAGGGTTTTGCAACGCGGATCAATGAGTTGACAACATCTCCCGCGTTCATTCTCCCACAGCTCGCGTTCATTCCCAAGATAAGATTGTGTGTGTGCACAACATTTTTATCATAACTAATATTAAAAGGTTTTTCGGATTCCTAATTTCAATGTTTTTGTGTATTTCCAACAAATTTCTCTTCAACCCAAAAACTTCCCTCCAAAACTTGATGTGACATTGCCACATAGGACAAATTCAAAATCTGCCCTCAATTGTAATATAGATATAACAGAAAGATAAATGGAAATCATGTGGCCAATAAGAGAATTCTCTCTTGGACTACCATCCAGGCTGCCTATCACCACATGATTTCCATTTATCTCATAAAAGAGTGGTCAAGGAAGGGATTTCTCTTTAGCCAACTGCTTCCTATTTATCTCGTAAAACAATATCTCAAATGCATATAACAAAGAAGTACAAAAATAAAATAGGCGATATCTCGAATGTATGGTAAAATAGACAATTTTTATGTATATTTCATGAAATATACATAAAAATATACAAATAATCATGAATTATACACATAAAATGGATGGATTTTATTAGAACAAATGCAATATCCAGCTGACGCGTATGTGTAAACACGTGGGCCCCACCTCCCGTATCGCCGGAATTACACGGTCAACCAACCCAAAATCTACCCTCGAATGGGGTTGCATTAGAAACAAGCGCGTGGCAAATCAAATTATCGGGGGTGAAAATAGAGAAGTTCACGCTCTCACTCTCCCTTGCGACGCTTCCAATAAAAGCCCTACTGATTCTCTCCTCTGTCCTCCATTTTCATTGAGAAAAAAAGCGAGAGAAAAACTGGCAGAAATGGCTGTTAATTTGATGAGGCGAATCTCAACGTCGAGAGGATTCATCAGTTCCCTGAGGGAGAATCACAGCCGTCGGTTCCCGATCGGGGCCGCCGCCGCCGTCTCAGGCGGGATCACGTTGTACTACTGCTGCTCTCCATCTTCCACAGTGAGTAATGATGATCTCTAGCTTGATTCCCACCATGGGTTGTCTTTAATCTAGTTTCAAATGAAATGGTTCGTCTAGATTTTGGCTTTAATCCATTGGCTTGTATGATTGCGTTTGGAAATTAGTAGTCTAAATTTCTATTCATAAATGCTGTTTTTCATATATATGACAGGCTCAGCTTGATGCACAAGGGGAACAAACTGCTGCTAGGATTGGTACAGTTCTGTGGATTGAATTTTTTTAATCTTATTGTTTTATGAGAATTTGCATATCTATTGGGCGTATACTGTTTATTAAAAAAAAATTGGTAATGCCAAAAATCGACTTGGTGTTTAAAAGCTGTGTGTTTGCGGAACTAGAACATGAAGTAGTGGGTGGAAATTCGCCATGATGTTCCATCGGACAAATTTTGTTCCTTATTGTCCCTCCCCCAAACTACCAAATCCAATTCACTTGTTCAAATTTTTGGTGCGTTCCTGATCTGGATCTCCAAAAATTCACAAAACAACATTAATTAACAATGGTTTCAACACTTTATTTAGATGTATTTTGGTTAATATGTATCTTTTAGCCGTCTATGATGCCTGTTCTATTGTATGTGAACTTTGGGGTTTGAACAAGAAATTGTTATTAGAGTTAATTAAAGTTGTATATATTGTCACAAGAAATGGTTAATAAGAATTGTGATCATGTTTTCTTCCTGTATTCTGAGCAAGCATTGGGTCAGGGTTGCTATATAGATATTAAAACATGCAAGAATCAATTATTATAATATTCAGTGTTAGTACCTTCAGATTATATGCAAGTGAACAATGTTTTCACCCATTTCGTATATATATGTTAGGTCTCACAAGTCTGAAACATTGGTGGTATCAGTCAGAGTTTGTAAGTTTCGAATGGAATGAAATGTGCCGAAACTTTAAAAAATTCAAAAACAAAGGGGAAAAAGGAGAAACCTGATGTCCTTAGTCATTCATAATATCATCTTTCTCTAATTTCTATTACTATACGGAATCTAGAAATCTTAATCTATCATAGTTTGATATATTCTTTTAAAAATTTGATCTGTGTCTCATTTTAATATTTTTTGATTACTCTCTTATTACTTTGAATTATTATTTGGGCTAATTAGTTAGATGCTATAAATTGAGTTCTCTTGGTTGACCTTTTTAGCGTATAAGTTTATATTATATACTCTTTAAGCATTACATATGCCAACGACTTTAGAAGGTAACATGACTGATGACCGGTGACTGTTAGACTACATTATTTTTTCCACCAGTATTGAAACTAAAACCCCAAACAAAACATTCAAAATTAACAAAACATGACAAAAAGTTTGATACAAAAAGCATCTGAAACTGAAACCAGAACTGAGTTCTCGAACCTTGACTACATATGAAACATGACCGGAAAAATTCCCCAGAGTGATCATGACCCTAAATATTAAATTATTTATTTGATCAAACCCATCACATTCGAAGGCATGCCATTTAAAGTAGCATGCCATGTTTCTATCTCCGCATGCGAACCAAAAGCAGCTGCAAATATGATAACACTACATGTAGATTTTACTTTTTTTCCTTTGTTTCCTTCTTTATTGTTATTGGCTAAGGTTTGTTTCAGTCTCAAAAACCACAATTGCAAACATCAATGTTTAATTTCACTTCTTTGATAGAAAGGCATATTTTATCCACCCATGCATATAACTTCTCCCTACATTTTATTTTATTATTTTTTATTTTTGAGAGAAATAAATGGGGGCTGAAACCCTAGTGCTCCAGCCCATTTTCATTGCTCCAAATAATTGTTACGATTTAGTAATATAAATGCATTCCTAACTAAAAAAGATGTAGCATGAAGTTCATATTATGCCAACCCCTATTATATAACAAAAACTGCCGAAGTAACCCCAAACATTACGATGTATACTACCAAAACAAATGGAGAAACAAGGACCACCAAGCTCAATATACTCAAGGGTAGTTGAGCTCCACTCGTTCACTTGATCTGCTTCCAGAAAACCCGCAATATTAACAGCAAAGCCGTAATACCAAACCCTTCAAGAGTAACAACACTACATGCTTTTGTCTTCTTGCACATTTCAGAGTAGCAGCAAAGCTATCCAATATGATAACCTCCACACCTTTTGGTGTCCTTGCACGTAAAGGCACGCCCTTGATAGCTACTACTCTTGATGAATCATCAACTGTCATAGAAGGAGCAAGAGCAGGATTTGAATCAATTACTTCCCCTTGTTCATCCACATCCAAATCTGCAGCGGCTTCAGTCATTCGATTAGAGCTCAACTATATCCTTCGCAGTCTTCTTACAGCAACACCATTAGACCCTTGATATTGCTTCTTCCTAATATTTTTTGTCGTTTCTGCCATACATGTCAAGCTACACAGTTCACATCATTCACATGCCTCTTGTCTCATCTTTATCTCCTTGAAATTCTAAGTTCCACAGGGAATATTTCATGGATAGATGACTATTTCCATTCCCCTTCTGATCACATGCTTTTCTGTCTTAAGGACCAGTAGCAGCTCGAAGATAAAAAAAGCTCTGTCATTTTATGCTGGATCTTTTAATCTCACTTTTTGAATTGTTGGAAACTTGCAATGCTTTATTGTTATCTACCTTGAGCTGATAGCTTCTTTCATTGAAAATGTGAAGGGTATACAAAATTGAATGCTACCCAAAACAATTGCATACTACCATAATAATAGCATGCCTGCCCCTCTATTCTTCTTTTCTTGAAGAGTCAAGGTTTGTTCAATTAATCGCAAAGTGTGTGCCTTGAAAGCCTCTGCATTGTCTTTTGGATGTGAAATACATTATTAAAAAAGAAAAATCATGCATCTCATATATAAGCTTTCTGTAGTCTCTGAGACTGTTTCCAATATGACCATTTCAGCCCTCGATCCAAATAAGTGGTTGGAATTCCAGCTTCATGAAACTGCAACAGTCAGCCATAACACAAAGTTATACAGGTACATATTTTGATTTCTTATTTTTCCAATGTGTGGGGACCATGGCGGGCAGCATATATTCTTCATTGTGGTGAAGTTGCTTTCTGGAATTATTTGCTTTGTCAGGCATTCATTTCTATAACTTTAATTTGTAACTTTCGCTTTAATTTGTAACTTTCACGTAGCATGTTGAGTGATGTTCCAACTTACCTCATGTTTCCTCGGAATAATATGCATCTTTCTGAAAGCCTTGTCTTGTTTTCACATGTCAAAAACAATTCCTATCTAGGGAGCATGGGCATGTACACACGATATGAACACATTATGGCCACGGGTGCGTGACACGACACTTTCTTAACATGTAGGACATACTGACACGGCAACAAGACACTTAATATGTATAAACATGAAAGATAACATGCATGTCTATGTTCATACATAAACATGTCCATGCATTCAAAAGTAATTGCACCATATCACACACACACACACACACACACACACACACACAAATAAATAAGTATATCAAACATGTAAGAACATGCTATCTGAAATAGAAGTATGCACATCATGTAGGCTTTGTCTCCAATGTTTTTTTTGCAAAGTGTTCTAAACTAGAAAATATAGTATTTAGGAACACATTTGAAAAAGGTTCCAACAGGTGTCCAAGGAGAGCCCACAAAGTGTTGGTGTCTGTTACATGTGCGTTGCGGTATGGGTACATCATTGTTATAGAACTACACATATTGCATAGATTCATATAGTCCTTTTGTTGAAATATCAACTGCTTGGGTGATTTGTTCCTTTTCCTTTCTTGCCAGTTGGGATGCTCTGCCTTTTTCTTATTTCAAGCATTTACTTGGACCAGTATGCTTTTACTTACATTAAGTATTGATAGCTTGCTTTCAACTTTTGGCAGGTTCACCTTTGACCCCTCAGTCAAGCTGGGTCTTGATGTTGCTTCATGTATCGTCACAAGGTACTATCCTCCTAATTTGAGAAATTTTATAGTTATTTATTTCGAGTCCTGGATCAACATTAATATATTTCAAAAGCCACTTATATTTTTCACTTTTAATTACGTGTACTATTTGAGTATAAAGGGTCTAATGATTTTTTAACAAATTCAATGACTGGCATAGTCCTAGGAGAGTTAAAGTTTACTCAAAATTGTTCAGTGGATATACTAAATTCAAAACAAATCTTCCCAATTAAGAAACATTCTATTCAGAAATTATCTTATGTATAGTTTTCCAATGTTTTCCTTAAAAAACTTTTGAGTTTCATAAGGCAAGATGAGTGAGGATTTAACCGAATTTCTTGAACGGCCAGAACAATGTCTGCAACCATGTCACTTAGTATTAGAAATCTATGAATTTGTTGACTGTTCTAATCATAATGTTAATTACAATTTACAGGGCTCCCATTGGAGATGAGACGGCCGAAGGAAGGAGAAAGTTTGTAATTCGACCGTAAGTTTGCTACATTACATCATAATTTTTCTTTAATTAAAATTTGACTTAGTAGGGTATACTTGTAAAATTTTGAATGAGTTGGCATGCTTCTCCTTGGAGGGAGATTCTGTATTCGAAAATTCGTCATGGGGCTGTAGATTAGTTGCTAAGGCATTAAATTTTCATTGGAGAGTAAATTGCATTTGCCAGTGAATTTGAGCATTCATTTCCTGGTTAGCTGACATCCTTCTAGGAGGACAACTCGATAGTAATTTTTCTAACTTGTAGTATTTGCTATATGTTAATCAGCGGAAAAAGCAGTTCAATGTTTTAAAATGCATAGAGCTTTCAAGTAAAGTATTTTTCTCTAAGAGGAAGGCTCTTTACCTTGACCTTGGTTTTGTAGCTTTTGGTTGATAGAGGAACCAACTCTGGTAAGGAGCGAGTAAACGTTTCCTGGCTAGTTGACGGTCTTATGCGAGGGGGTGCCATATTGTATTTTATCCTAATACATAGTTGTGTTTATATGGATGTCTGTCAATCACTCATAGATTGTTAATCCAAAAACCCGTCTTCAACGACAAGTTACAATTATTAAAGAAACTAAAATATATATTATTATCATGGAGTGCATGCCAATTTTTTCGTAGTGTTCAGGTTTGTCACTTTTTTCATTTCATGCCATACTTTTTTAAATTCTATTTTTCATTCATATGTTTATTAGTTCTATCTAGATGATTCAAATGTGATTTCTATGGTTGCTACTGATGATGTATCTAACTTGCATGGCGTGTCAGCACATCTTTCTCCTTGGTAGCAAAGGCTGTTGGCATTTACATATCATAATATCATCTTAATATCTGTTGCCTCATATGAAAAATTCAATGTATTCAAAACAGAAGCCACAACTTAGTTGTTTGGCCATAACTTAGAATTCCAAAATAGTTTTGACTTGACATATATAAAGCAATAAGTTTTCAAAGATTTAGATCTGAAATTTGAATTGAGGATATGATAAATTCATCACTGGTCCAAACTTGTAATTACGTCAGTGTTTTAAGAGCCATCTTTATAGTTATACTGTATAACTATTAGGAAGTTACCTGCATGTTTATTTAACATAGAAAACCACTGGTAACTTATACAATAAATACTAGACGTGATTAGATTTGGGTTTAATTAGTTCAAGTTTCGTCAGCTATGAATTTCATTAGGTTTACAAACTTTAAATTGTTATTTGATAAATTATTTAGAGATTACTTTTCCTCTCTTCTTTTCAAGTAAACTTTCTTTTTTTAGTTGATGGTGAAATTTATCTTTATCCTTTGCTTGTTGCTAGGCTACCTGTCTTCATACCCATAATTTGATAGTGTTGTTGTAGCAGAAAAGATCCCACATCCAAGATGCATCGTAGGTCTATTTTTCAAATGCCGGGGAAAACTCCTTTCATGAATAAAAAGTTCTATACCATCAACATAGGAAGCATTGACAAGGGTATGTGTACGACCATGGTGGGTCACGTCATGTTTACAAATGATATGGTACAAATACACAACTATATAAAATATCGTACTACATTATACTATATTATATAAATTTAAATACAAACACAACAGACACAGCATATAAGCTAGCATCAAACAATATAAATTTTAAACACACAATTTAGATAAGTTCAACACTTTGTCTTGTTGTCGTGTTTTGTAGTTATCTGGAGCTTACATAAAATCATAAGTACAACAATACAAGTACACTCCCGAAAACTATGGATGCAATTTCCCTCTCCTATGATCCCTCAGTTGATGCGTGGGTCTTAGACCTCAAGCCAATTGCTACTCTCAAATCTTCTCCTTCTACTGCAAATAAAGTGAAGTTCGATGAGGGCTCTCGTCAAGGGTTGGCAAGATGTTTGGAAGGGATCAAGGAGAGATTTGTCGCGTGTTGGGTGTGTCACAAGCCTACCCGAAACATATAAGTATACCCACAAAATACAAGTAGCCACAAAATAGAAGTACACAACCCACACAATACAAACCTTAATACTCTGCTATATACTCTTTGCATAGCCTAACTACATTCATAAAACCTTTTGGAAGACGAGGATGCGATGGATCTGGAATTTTGGCACATCAAGGACATTTTTGTAAATTTCATATTTCTTGAGGGATTTTCGTAATTTTTAGTTTTAGGGTTCTTTTGATAATTTCTTATTTTTAGTTTATTATTTATATGGGCTAGTGGATTAGGGATTCTCATGCTTGATTTGGTGAGAGAAACTTCATAGACGTTGAGAATTCTCTATTTTCGTTGGAGCGCATGGCCATTTTATCAAATAAGCAGTTTGGGAGAGAAAGTTTGTCTCAGAAGGACTCATATTTACATTGTATCCTCTATATTTTAGATTTCATTAATAAAAATCCGTTCTTTTTCTCGAATCTTCTTTACAAAACCCTAAAAACCACATCTTTCTTTCAAAACCCTAGCCTTTTACATCAAAAACCTATAAAAATCATATTTAGCAAGAAAAATTGAAGATTGGGAGGCAGTGGCGGCCAGAACTATAGCCATAATGAAGGAAATCTTGGAGATCCTTCGTGGCGAGGGGGCTACAGCGCCATATTTGAAGAAGAATGAAGACTATGGCAGAGATTCGAGGCCAAAAGTGGCGCCTTTAGACAAGGAGACCCAACCAAAGGAGGATCCCACTTTAGATCTGGACACCAACGACGAGTCTGACGTGGATCTGGGGCAAAAGGCAGCACCTTTGGATCCGGAAGGAGGAAAAATGTGATCTGTAATCAGGCGTCAAGGATTTACTCGTGGAGGAAGGAGGCGGGCTCGTCGACCCACCCCAGGGGCTCGTCGACCCGCGTGGGGGCCAGCGAGACCTGCCTACAGACCTGCGAGGCTACCTGACCCCTGCATGCTGCCTGCAGGCCAGGGCAGCCCCCGCAGGTTGCCTGCATGGTTTGCTGGGCCTTGCAGCGTGCCTGTAGGGCCGGTTGGGCCCTGCCCTTGAACTGCAAGCCCAATTGGGCCTGCTTGTAGTTCTGCGGGCCCATCAGGTCCTGTTCGTAATCATACAGGGACCGCCATGGCCCGACGACGCTTGTTGAGGTCTGCCATGGCCCGACGACACCATTCAGGACCCGACAAGGCTCGATGACGCTATAAGGGGCCACAAGGCCCATGGTTTTCAGTCGGATGACCTTCCAAGCTTCAGGGTTTGTATTTTGGGCATGGAGGACCTTCCGAGGAGCATGAAGACTAACGTGGCTTACATCCAAAATTCACAGGGATGATGGAGACCTTGGCTGGCTCTACGATGGCGGAGGAGGTGCACAATGCTACGGCTTTATCGAGAGCAATAACGATGGCGGTGGAGATCAATTATTTTCTTTTGACCCAGGAAGCATGGAACCCACTTGGAGTGGATTGCTCACACACGTCATGCATCACCTTGAGGACAAGGTGGTTTTTGGTGGTGGAGTAATGATGGATCTGGAATTTTGGACCACTAGGAGTGCTTTCGTAAATTTTGAATTTTTAGTGGTTTTTCGTAATTTTCAGTTTTAGGGTTCTTTTTGTAATTTCTTATTTTCAGTTATTATTTATAAGGGGCTAGTGGGAGTAGGGATTCTCATGCCTGATTTGGTAAGAGAAAATTCATAGAGGTTGAGATTTCCCTCGTTTTGTTGGAGAGTGTGACCGTCCTCTTGAATAGGTGGCTTGTGAAAACGAGTTCCTCTCGAAAGGACTCAAATTTATCTTGGATCCTCGTTATATTTCAGATTTCATTAATAATAATCCCTTCTTTTAACCAAATCTTCTCTACAAAACCCTAAAAATTCCACATTTCTTCCAAACCCCAAGCTTTCTACTTCAAAAGCCTATAAAAATCCTATCAGGACGATAACACATCAAAGGAAGCATCAGCAACAACAAGGGAAGTTGGGGCAAATTTCAATAGCCTCATTACATTTATAGAACAAGCCAAGAAGTATCACGAGAACAAAAAACGACATGAAATTTAACCCAATCTAAGCTAACAACAAAATTGTTTGAAAATAATGATCATCACACCAAATTTAAAAAATCCCAATAATTTAAAAGATCTAACACGAAATATTACCAATCTTAATAATTATGAAAAATCCCAGGGCAATCTCAAGTCACAATGCAAATTGAAAAAGCCACAAAATCCTAAATCCTAAGAAGTCTCAAACAACTAGAAATCTGATATAAATGCAAAGAATCCATGAACACTAAGCAATATAGAAGTGAAATAAAGAAATAAAAACTAGTACTATTATTTTTTAAATCACCCGTTTGTTGCTGCCATATTCTTTTTCTCACCACTGGTAGCTGAAGAGTTACTGTTTGACGACTCCCTTGCTGATGTTCATTGCTACTTGCTGCAACTTGCTTTCGGAGTTCTTTATCAAAGAAAAAAAGCCCTAGGTTCTTCGGCATGAGAGAGACATAGAGAAGGATGAAAGGAAGAGAGGGAGTAGAGTTTTGAGGGGTTTTTATATGTGGGGTTGGGTATCGGTTTTTGGCATGTAAAATTTTCATTAGAACAACCCGTTTCAGGCATCCATACCTAGAACGTGACTGCTTTCGTGTCTGACCAGTCTGGCACCATGCCCTCCACATGTCCACAGTGAATCCGTCTCCAAAATGTGTCGGACACGATACATGCCCCTGTTTGGGGGTACCTGTGCTTTATAGACATTATCTAGTAATTACATGTATTGATAGTAGTGTATCAGGACCATGGACTTTTGACCACTAATTACCATTTTAGAATGTTATTTTATCAGTAAATGTAATATAATCTGGCTCTTTTGAGATGTCTAATTGTTTTGGTGTGACCAGTGTATGTTTCTTTTCCCCATGTTGCTTTGAACTTCAGTGAACTTCAGGCACTATAGTTGCATTATATCAATTTTAGGTTTTTTTAAAGATTTAATCTGGCCTATGATGAATATCAAAGTCTCATAGATGGCTTTATTTAAATTCTCTTATTTTTTCAGGTATACTCCCATATCAGATCCTGATTCTAAAGGTTACTTTGATTTATTGATCAAGGTATGATAAAAATATTTAGTATTTCTTTTATTGAGATATACCATGTTGCATAAAACATCTCTCAGTTGACAGACTACTTTGGTTACAGTTTATAATAATCACACCAGATATGTTTCTATGTTCAGATGGTGTCACATTTTACATTTGATTTAAAATTCACATGCTTTTGTTGTTAAATGTCTCTTTTCCAGGTTTATCCTGAAGGAAAAATGAGTCAGCATTTTGCAAGTTTGAAGCCAGGCGATGTAGTTGAAATTAAAGGGTAACATAGTTTGAACTATGAACTATGAATAAGTTATTGCAACAGGAACTATTATCCTGTCTTGTTAATCCATCTTTTCATCATCTATCACAGGCCAATTGAAAAGCTCAGATATAGCCCAAATATGAAGAAGAAAATTGGCATGGTACGACATTCATGTAGCTATACTCCAGAATTTTATACTCATAAGCTTTTACTTATTTTTAGTTTTATTATAAATTTTCCGACGGGACATCAGCTGGCATGTATGAAAGCTTTTATGCAGCTTCTCACAAGGTCATTTAGGACCTTTTTCCTGATGGACACAAAGAGAAGTGGATTTCCACTTCTCTTCACTCATACTCTCCCATTGTTCATGTGCCTAATCTAATTGTTGCAAACTGCTACTTGATGAATATTTAGGGCCTTAATTAATCATCTGAACAAAGTTGAAAGCATTCTTGTATTATTATAAAGACTTGAAACATATGCGATTCAACATACCCTTATATAATCAAAAAAAAATTCTCATCTTTCGTGCTCGCCTGATTAAACTTTCTGTCCTGAGTTGTGCCTTCTAGAGAATTCTCGTTCTAAACCATCCGGTCACATATATAATGGTGGGGGTTCTTTCTCTTCCAAAACTCTCTCTCTGTTCCAAGACATGTGTTTGTTCTTTCAAATTTTCACACGTAGTTGAACATCATACTTTAGGGTAATTTTTGGAAGCCAAGGGCAAATATTTGTGACTTAATCATATCCTGGAAGACAACTCAGCTCAGCCTTCTGAACTTCTAACAGAACACTAAAGGGTATTCTCTGGGTTACACATGTGTTAGAATTAGAGTAGGAATATGAGGGTAGTCCTATGTTGGATACAATAGAAAAAAGTAGTCCAGATTTTAGCAGTTGGGCTTTTATCCATTGGCTTAAGCTTATGGTTTAGACATGGTTTCAACTACCTATGGATCTCCATTCCAATTCTAGTTGCAACATGGTATCACAACAATGAAAAGGAAAAAAAATATCTTGCTATGGTAAATGCTTTGGGTACTACCATATTAAGAATAATAATCTCACATTGGATAAAATAGAAAAAAGTATTATGTGTAGAAATTAGTAGTTGAGCCTCTAGGCTTAAGTTTTTTAGTGGTATATATATGGTTTCAACCACCGATTTATCGTTTCACTAATGTAAAAATAATTGTGGGTCTCCATTCCGATTCAATTTCTCACAAGTTAAATAGGTGAAAACACAGTCTTGGCTAGGACACTTTAACACCAAAAACTTAACCTGTTAGGCAGAGCCATAACTTTTGATTTACGTTCTCCATTTTTTTTTTCATTTTTTCCAATGTGTGATTATTTTTCAACATTCTCACTCTAACTCAAGGTGGATTCACCTTAAAGGTTAGAAGCTATGTTATAGAAGAATAACTAGCTAGATTAGAACAGAGTCCAATCTCCGACACCCTTTGATACACTGGTAGAATTAGAATAGGAATTAGAGGGTCCCATATTTAATTAAGTAGGTGATGACATAATGATGTGATCCGTGTTTACACCAGGCGGAGGCGGCACGCATCGCAAGGCGCGGGTCAAGACCTGGGCTCGGACCCTACTTGACCCGATGTGTGACTTATCTCTTTAGGCTCATTACTTTAGTTGTGTGTTTAGTAATTAGCGGGGCTTATTCGTCTTTCATTATCTTGTGTTAGGAGGGGGTTTAAAGCCTATGAGCTGGCCCTAGTCTTGCTTATCAAAAATCGATCATTTGAATAGAATTATTGTTAGGGTTTGTGGGGGATTAAATTTATTCCATCAACACAAGTTAGGGAGAGATCCACTCCAGAAAAGGATCGATCTACCAGTTTTATTCCAGACATCTATAAAAATTCCACTTTTATATTTCTTTTCCTTCTCAAATCTGAAATTGTATGTCTTTTTGGAGCAAAACATATCATTTTGGTATCAAAGCGTTCGATTCCATGACGAACACGCGAGCCGCTACGGTAAAAACTCTGGAGGAGCGACTCGATGCAGAGATCTCGAGGCTGAGAAAGGAGATGACCGATGGACGAGCTGAAAACAGATCTGAACACTTCCTTGAACACATCCTTGGAGGCGAGCGTGAAGCAAATATCGGAGCAACGCTCTAAGTAGATGAAAGAAGGGTTTGCAGAGGTGGCGAAGATGCTCCAACATCAACTTTTTCAATGAGATGCGGATCCGAAAACGTCGGGATCTTCAGATCTGATTTCTCAGACGACCCAGGGCAACGACGAAGGCAGACGAACTCCACCAGGGTTCACGGGAGGCTTTCCTCCATGGGGGAGCGCAGGCTGGTGGCCCCAATAGGTGGCCGCAGGAGGGTTTCCACCCCGACGGGGGGCAACGAGGTCAGGCGGCCCCACCTGGGGGCCGCATGAGGGGATCCGCCCCCTGCAGGGGGCGGCGAGGGCATGCGGCCCCATCAGGCGGCCGCAAGGGCAGATCCGCCTACTCTGGGGGGTGGCGAGGGGTGGCGGCCCCAACAAGGGGCCGCATGGGCTTTTCTGATTCCGGCGGGGAGCGGCGAGGGTAGACGGCCCCACCCGGGGGCCGCAGGAGCATGTCTGCCCCATATGGAGGCGGCGAGGACAGTCGGCCCCACCTGGGGGCAGCTGGAGGTTTTCCACCCCCGGGGGTGGCGTCGACGGCTGGCGGCCTTACCTGGGGCCCGCGGGAGGAGATCCGCCTCTTTTGGGGGGCGACGAAGGAGGGCGGCTTCAAGGGGAGCCCCGGCGTGAGCAGGTTGAAGAGTGGAAAGATGTAGGAGATCTCGACAATGAGAGGGCCGGTGAAGATCGAGGGTACACAAGGCAACGACCTGAAGCGCAGTGGAGGGTCGAGGAGCGCCCTTATCAGAGACGCCAGGCGGTGAACAGGGATGGGCCACCACGATGTGACGTCAACCCAGAGAATAAGATGAGGAAGTTGAATGCGCTCCTCTTTGATGGGAAGGATCCCGATGGGTGGTTGTACCAGATAGAGAGATATTTCGACGTCACGGGCTTCACTGAGGCAGAGAGACTGAGGGCGGTAGCACTGAGTTTCGAAGGCGATGCCATATCGTGGTACAAGTGGATACAGAAGCAGAGGCCTATACGGACTTAGAGGGAGCTGATCGAGTGCCTCATGGAGATATTTTAGGATATCCATGGGGGAGGGCTGTTTGAGCAGTTATATGCCTTGAGGCAGGATGGGTCAGTGTGGGACTATATAGTGAAGTTTGAGACACTCTCTAGCCGAGTAGAGGGTGTATCTGATGAATCGATGGAGTGAAACTTTTTAAAGGGGCTGAAGCCTGTGGTAAGAGCTCAGCTGAGGGTCCAGGACCCTCAGGGGTTGACTGCCATCTAGCCGAGTAGGGGGTGTATCTGATGAATCGATGGAGTGAAACTTTTTAAAGGGGCTGAAGCCTGTGGTGAGAGCTGAGTTGAGGGTCCAGGACCCTTAGGGGTTGACTGCCATGATGCGGGTGGCCCAGAGAGTGGAGGACATATTGACTGAGGAGAGGTCTAGGAGAGTTTGGGGCGGAGCTTCTGTACGCAGTCCAGCTCCTACTGCAGCACCTAAGATTACTGCGGGGTCACAGCGACTGAGGCTAGGCCAGGAGGGCAACCTCGTCGTATGACAGAGACAGAGATGAGGGAGCGAAGGGCTAAAGGTATTTTCTTCATGTGTGACGAGAGGTTTACAACTGGGCACCGATGTACCGGAGGGCTATGCAGCTGGAGGTTGCAGCAGAGAAGGAAGAGGAGGACGTCGTGTTACTCGACGGAGGCGAGGACGAAACAGAGCAGCCGTCACACTTAGATACTGTGGAGATTTCTCTCAGCTCCGTGGTGGGACTCACTCCATATCACATCATGAAGTTGGCAGGAAGGGTGACAGCTCAGGAGGTTACAGTACTGGTAGACAGTGGGGCGACGCACAACTTTATTTCACAGAGGGTGGTGGAGCAGCAAGATCTACAGCTTAGTGATACAACGACCTTTGGGGTAATTTTGGGCACGGGTCGGAGAGAGGAGAGCAGGGGTCTGCCGAGGATTGATACTGACCGTGTAGGGGGCTCAGATAGTGGATGTTTTTTACCCCTTGGAGTTGGGGAAGGTCGATGTGGTGTTGGGTATGCAGTGGTTACAGAAGCTGGGTGACACCAAATTCAACTGGAAATTACTCAGGATTGAGTATAAGGAGACGGGCAGGACAGTGGTGCTGTCAGGCGACCCTAGCCTATGTTGTGCTATATCCATCAGATCCATAGCACGGACAGTGCTTGAGGGAGGGGAGGGCTTTATGGTGCAGTACCAGGAGTTGGGAGCAGTAGTCGAGGAGTAGAGAGTGCCTACAGAGGCGGCGGAGTTCGGCAGTTTTGAGCATGTGTTCCAGATGCCACAGTGGTTGCCTCCCCCGCGGGATTACACATATGCTATTGTCTTGCGTGAGGGAGCGTCACCAGTTAGCGTGCGTCCATACAGGTACCCTCACATACAGAAGGATGAGATTGAGAGGCTCATACGGGAGATGCTACAGGCAGGGGTGATCCAGCCTAGTGTGAGTCCTTTTTAGACCGGTTCTACTGGTGAAGAAGGACGACAATTGAAGATTTTGTGTGGATTATCACGCTCTCAACAAGGAAACTGTGGCCGACAGGTTTCCAATACCGGTGATAGATGAGTTGTTGGATGAGCTACATGTGGCGGCAGTCTTTTTGAAAATTGCCTGAAGTCGGGGTATCACCAAATTAGGATGAAGACTGAGGATGTTCCAAAGACAGCTTTTCGAACTCATGAGGGACACTACGAGTTCTTAGTCATGCCCTTCGGGTTGACGAATGCTCCCGCTACTTTTCAGGCACTCATGAACAAGATTTTCAGGCCATATTTGAGGAAGGTTGTGCTGGTCTTTTTCGATGACATCCTGTTGTGTAGCCGGACAGTGGAGGAGCATTTGCGAGATTTGGAGACAGTCTTACAGGACTTGCATGCCCACCAGTTGTATGCCAACACGAAGTGTGTGTTTGCACAGTCAAAGGTGGATAATTGGGACATGTCGTTTCAACAGAGGGAGTAGCAGCGGACAGGGAAAAGGTAGCGACGATGCTAGAGTGGCCGCAGCCGAGGACGGTACGAGCACTGCGGGGGGTTTAGGCCTGACTGGGTACTACCGTAGATTCGTGCAGGCGTACATCACGATTGTCTGGCCATTGACTTAGCAGCTAAAGAAGGACAATGTTCAGTGGAATGAGGAGGCCACGAAGGCGTTCGAGGCATTGAAGCGGGCGATGACCACTATTCATGTACTGGCCTTATCGGATTTCGACAAGGCCTTTGTGGTAAAGACCGATGCCTCGGGATATGGCTTGGGGGCAGTATTGATGCAGGAAAAGAGACCGATAGCCTATTTCAGCCAGGTACTGTCAGCGCGAGCTAGGTTGACGTCCGTGTATGAACGTGAATTGATGGCGATTGTTTTAGCAATCCAGAAGTGGCGGCCCTACCTCTGGGGGCGACGGTTCGTAGTGCGCACGGATCAACGAAACCTGAAGTACCTGTTGGAGCAGAGGATGGTAGCAGAGGAGCACCAGAGGTGTATCTCTAAACTTGTGGACTACAAGTTTGAGATTCAGTACCGGCCCGAGATGGAGAATAAGGCGGCGAACGCTCTTTCACATAGGGAGGAAGTCGCTGGCATTGCATCATTGTCGGTACCTGACTGATTGGGAACCATTGTGGAGGGAGATCGAGGCAGATGAGGAGCTGGCCCAGATACGAGAGGATCTCACCCAGGGAACCACTGACCACCCCGGTTATTCGCTTAAGGGTGGAAGGTTACTATTTCAGGGGTGATTGGTGATACCACGAACTTCGGTGCAGATTTCCTTGATCTTCAGGAGTTCCATGGGAGTGCAGTTGGGGGGCACTCGGGTGTTTAGCAGACGTATATGCGAATGTTGAGGGAGCTGTTCTGGCGGGGCATGATGAAAGACATTGCGAGATTGGTTGCCAGTTGTGACATATGTCAACATCACAAGTACCTGGTCATGGCCCCAGCAGGGCTACTGCAGCCATTGGCTCTTCCAGATAAGGTGTGGGAGGGCATCAGTATGGACTTCATTGATGGGCTTCCGAAGTCGAATGGGTACACGGTGATTCTGGTGGTAGTTGACTGTCTGAGCAAGTACGAGCACTTTATTTCATTACGGCATCCTTATATCGCGGTGACGGTGACATCGGCGTTCATACGAGAGGTGGTTCGCTTACATGGATTTTCCACGTCGATAGTGTCAGATCGGGACACAGTTTTTATGAGCCAGTTCTGGAAGGAACTATTCTGCTTGCAGAGGACCGCCTTAAGGAGGAGTACGGCCTACCACCCCCAAACTGATGGCCAGACGGAGGTCGTCAACAGGAGTGTCGAGACGTACCTCCGCTGCTTTACTTTCGAGTGTCTGAGGAGTTGGCATAGGTGGCTCTCCTGGGCAAAATATTAGTACAACACTTCCTATCATTCGTCTGCTCAGACTACACCATCAGATCTTATATGGGCGAGACCCTCCCTCTTTGGTCCACTACAGCAAGGAGCTAGGGGTGGCAATTCGGGCCGGCCCGGTCTTATCGGGCCGTGTCGGCCCGGTCCGGTTTTCTTAAAGGACTGGGCCGGCCCGGCCCGATAAGACTTCGGGTCATTCAGAAGAGGCCCGGGCACGGTCCGATAAAAATTCGGGTCGTCCGACCCGGTCCGATAGGGTTGAATGAATTATGTATTGTGAAAATATTTTATCATAGTTTTAAACACAAACTTGTCGCATATGCTTAAAGATGCATTGTAATGGAGCATGAAAGAAGAGGATTAAGTGGGTTGCATAAGGTGATGTGTCCTATATTGTTTTCATTTATTTGACAAGACGAAGTAACATATTTGGTGGTTCTTTGTCTCTTCAAGGAAACTGAGATCGACCCCCAAGATCCGAAGACATCAAAGTTGGCGCTGGCGGGAAGTTGTTATAATTTATGAAATTTGGACCTTGATCTGATAAGATTCATGACATTGGACTCAAAGACTTAAATGAATGCACATTACTGAAATCCGATTTAGATCAGTGTGTGGTTAAATTGAAGTGGGACGATCAAATGCTTTTCGTGCCGTGCCGTGCCGTTCATGGGCTGAAACGCTTGGCCTGGGTCCGGTCCGAAAATGAACCGGGCCGGGCCAGCCTAGTCCGATAAGGATTTCGGGCCAAAATTATTGGCCTAGGCACGGTCTTATCATGCCGGGCCCGTGCCGGGCTATCGTGCCGGGCCGAAAATTGCCACCCATACAAGGAGCTACTCCAGTTTTGCAGTTGGAGCAGTATTTGAGCGAGAGGGATGACATCTTGGAGGAGTTGAAGAAGCACCTTACGAGGGCACATCAGATTATGAAGGCAAATGCTGATGGGCACCGCAGGGATTTCTTTACGGCCCCAGCTTCAAATAAACACGAGAAATCCCTTGCCAGGCGGAGAAATGAGAAGCTTGCGGCTTGTTTTTATGGGCCTTATGAGATCTTAGCACGGATAGGCCCAGTTGCTTACAGGTTGGATCTACCGTCAGGATCGACATTGCACCTAGTGTTTCATGTATCACAGTTGAGGCGGGCTATAGGAGATCATATGACTATATCCACCCTACTACCTACTCTGACGGCGGATTTGGAAGTGTTACTAGAGCCCCAGGATGTTCTTGAGGTGCGGCGTAAGGGCGGCCAGGTACGGAGGTGCTGATACGATGCCGAGGATTGCCGGACCATGAGACGACTTGGAAGGGATATGACACCATCCTTTCGCAGTTTCCTGATTTCAACCTTGAGGATGAGGTTCGTCTTTTGCGGGAGAGTGATGATGATGTGATCCAGGTCTACACCAGGCGGAGGCGGCACGCATCGCAAGGCACGAGTTAAGCCGTGGGCTCGGACCCTACTTGACCCGATGGGTGACTTATCTCTTTAGGCTCATTACTTTAGTTGCGTGTTTAGTAATTAGAGGGGCTTATTAGTCTTTCATTATCTTTTGTGTTAGGAGGGGGTTTAAAGCCTACGAGCCGGCCCTAGTCTTGCTTATTGAAGATCGATCATTTGAATAGAATTATTGTTAAGGTTCGTGGGGATTAAACTTGTTTCATCAACATAAGTTAGGGAGAGATCCACTCCAGAAAAGGATCGATCTATCAGTTTTATTCCATTCCAGACATCTATAAAAATTCTCACTTTTATATTTCTTTTCATTCTCAAATCTGAAATCTTTTGTCTTTTTGGAGTAAAACATATCACATAACCTTGGAGAGGATATTCTAATTCAAAAGCTTAAGCTATTAAGTAAAGACTTAACTTTCAATTTACATTTGTCACTTATTTTATTTTTTTCAATATGGGACTCTTTTTTAACAATATGATACTTATGCAAGTGGAAAGTGGTTTGAATGTCAAATAAAATTGTGGTATTTATATAAAATAACGAATTTGTTGGACCAAGGGTATTATTGTTTTATTGTTTGTAGTTTTGGGGGATAATAGAGGAGCTTATTGTCATTGAAATCGTGGGACCAACTTTCTTATTACAACGCAAGATGCTTGAAACGAAGAACCAGCAAACCAATAATCCATCAAAGAAACACTCAGCATCATCATCATGATGCCATTTTTTAGCCTTCATCCCAAAATTTGGGGTTGACTTATGGTATCAATAGAAACAGAAATAATAATAAAATAATAATAACAACGAATAAAAATAAATAACAACAACAATAACAATAGTAATAAAAATAAATAATAGTAGTAGTAATAAATAATCACAAGCAAGTCAAAAAATCACACATCGGATTGCAATCATGTCAGATCATGATGTCGGATACTTGTTTTTCACGCATTACGATCTAAAACTCTCTATTGTCAAGCCAATATTATTCATATCCATTCATATCCATTACGATCTCAACATTCATAGTTTTGTCTTATAATGGGCTTGGCAACAGATCTTCGATGTGTATGATGAAACCATGGATATGAATAATATTGTCAAACCAATATTATTCATATCCATTCATATCCATTACGATCTCAACATTCATATTTTTGTCTTATAATCGGCGTAGCAACATATCTTCGATGTGTATGATGAAACCATCTCATGAGGGAACCATCTCATTTGATATTTAAAAAAAGGGTTAAAACACAGACTTGGTTGTGGAGGAATAGACATCCTTAGTGTGCATTAGAAGGCATATATATGCTGATTTGTACCATTCTTACTATCAATGAATGATTATTTGGTTATTTTGTTATGGAGATGATGAAAGCAACCATACTAACTGATCCCTAGCCAGACCTCCCAGTCCAACGAAGCTCACCATGCAGTAAGAGGAATTGCTTATGCCTTCTACATTGTTAGGTTGCAGGTGGCACCGGAATCACACCGATGTTGCAAGTTATCAAGGCAATTCTGAAAAATCCTGATGACTATACTCAGGCATGCTCTCTCTCTCTCTCTCATGTTACACTTTGAAAGTCTTACTCTTGTTAGTTTATGTCCTTTGCATCCATTTTATAACTTGAGATTATGAATGAAGCTGATTATTCTTCCTTGTCTTGTTTGAAATCTTTGCTAACTTTATACCAAGTGTGGAATTTAACCTTTTTTCATTTACATATAAATTACTGGTAGAGCATTCTCTCATTGCACTTCATATGTATCACATACTGCAGCATTTTCAGTTTTCATATGGTACTCTTCTCTCCAGTAAAATGTACTGAGCTCACAATAAATTTGGAATTACTTAATGATGCAATTGTGTTACTTTCTATTGTTTTTCAATTCATGACTCTGTGATATTGATATCTGATACCTTGCTGCTACCTTTATCCGTACTTGAACAAATTATTCTCTGCAACCTGGAATTTGCTATAGAAACACTCACTTTGGGCGTCTCTACATAGAACCTACAGATAGTGGCATAGAAGAGTCCAATATAATTAACATACAAATGGATCTTGTTCGATATGAATGATTTATTATGATAGTACATATTGCAGTATTTCTCTGATATGATAACCCTAGTCTGCAGTTATGGTGCAATTCTTTTTTGTGCAGGTATCTTTGCTTTATGCTAATGTATCGCCAGATGATATTTTACTAAAACAAGAACTTGACAAACTCGCGGCTACATATCCAAATTTCAAGGTACTCAATAGCCGGCAGGAAAAAAATTGATTATAACTAACACGGTATTGGATTCTTTGAATATTTCTTTTGATTGATCTTTCCCTGCTTTTGATGGGAAAATTTGCAGGTGTTTTATACTGTTGACAATCCAACTCCGAACTGGAGAGGCGGTTCAGGCATCATATCAAAGGATATGGTTTTGAAGGGCTTGCCTGGTCCTGCTGACGACATGCTCATACTTGTGAGTTGCAGTAGCTGTACTTAGTTTGTGCATTCAAGTTAGAGAGACAAACTACCCCCCCCCCCCCCCCCCCCCCCCACCAACACCCACCCACACACCACACACACAAACAAAAGCTAAAAAGACATCCCCTCTTTTTATTCGCGCACGCGCACACGCGCGCACACACACACATGTGCCTTTCTTTACCATCTGCTCACATCTCTTGGAGCATACAATCTGATGATTGTTCCATTATGGCATTTTTATATGAGCTTGGGGTTTCATATAAAATAGTGGAAATGACAAATCTAAGTTGAGAGTCAAAAGTGAGTGTCTCGTGGGGTTCGTATTAATTTCTTCGCTGAATTATTTGTACTTATATATCTGTACAGGTATGTGGTCCGCCGGGAATGATGAATCACCTATCTGGAGACAAAGCAAAGGACTATTCGCAAGGCGAGGTATCAATATATCATCACCGCAATTCTTATTCAACAAAATAAAATTTGCCAAAACCGACAGCTAGCACAGACGGTATCTTAAAAGAGAAACCATTTTTAGCATATCTAGTGCATTATGCATGAAATCGGTGCATTATGCATGCAGCACAAAAACAATAAGAAATTTTTAAAATTTTAAAATTTTAAAATTGAAGTGAATTATGCAAAAATAGACCCGATTAGTCATTTTTAATAATTAGTCCTTAGAAATAGATGGAAAAGGCACACCCCTCATAATTCGAACTCGAGCGCTTGGTTCCTTTTAATTCTCATTTCCATTTATATAAGTTTCCATTAGTGTTTCCCTAGCACGAGACCCATTTGTTGGTTACCAGCCATCTTTAGATTTTATCGGTAGTGACTTCCATATGTTTTTCTGCCGTGTTGCAGCTGACAGGGCTACTCAAGGAATTGGGATACACAGAAGAGATGTTGTATAAATTTTGAAGCATGGGCGACTTGCCTTTCCATCACTCGCCATGCAACTTCAGAGGGGTTTTTAACCGCACTGTTAAAACGTTTAACGTTAACACAAGCAAGCTCTTGCAAACTGCAAGCACAGGCGAATTCCCGCAATAAAATTTTGTTCTTAGTTGAATAAATATGTTGTATTGTACTTTGTGGAGTCTCTCATGGGTTTCGCAACGAATTTTTCTGCTGCATGCCAAGTACTGAATACCCACAAACATCTTCTATTTGATTGTTTTTATTTCCTAGGTAGTGTTTGATCTGATGGTAGGTTCCTGAGCATGCTTATTGTCGAGCGTTGAAGGTGCTGGAACAAATTGAAGTGTGTCGAAGTTGGTGAGTTTCTGGCATTGTGGCAGTCGAGCTTTAAGTTTTGTTGCGATGGGAACAGAAATGAATACTCTGCAGAGTGATGATCTCAAGGATGTGTGTTGCTTGCTTCAATCCGCTTTAGTTAGCGAGGGCGTCTTGATACTGATACTGATTGATGATGCGCTTTCCCTGCGTCGTGTTGAAAACGTTTTGGTGTGTCGCACGAACACCCCTTGGTTTATGAAAAATGTTGCCGTTTGCATGCTTTATGTGCATAAATGTCTTGGTATAGTACCGTTTAATTTTCACAAGATTATCTCACGTTTTCTTACTATTATAACTTTTTTATTGACTGTTTTTCCTAAGCTATCATATCTGCACATGTGAATTTTTACGATTACAACGGTTGGTTTTAAATCTTAAGTGTAGGCAGTTTATTTTACCCATGTAATTTATTGTGTGGAGGATGAAAGTGGGAAAAAATGATATGATGGATTATAATTTATAATTTAAAATTTTGTTGATAATATTGTAAAACGCTGATATGTACAGTGAAAATCAGCATATAGGAAAAATTTCAAGTTTCCAGCCATCGCTCTGTGCAACTCTGCAATATATGGGTCCTGTGGGTCCCACGGCTCAGGCTTACTTTTTGCAGTATCGGGTGTAGCCAGAGTGGGGCCCACAGAATTTGCCCGTATTCATCCTACCGTTTTACTCTGTCCACGATCGCTAATCTTTTCCCCACACCATTAACAAGTTTGCCATTGGAATTACCGCGCACTGTCAGGTCAAAATTCCGAAACTGCATCTTATTGTGTGCGATGAGTAAAACGGTCGAACATCGGCAAACCCCATCTGTCGACCTTCACCAGCCCCGCTGTCTCCTCCTCCGATCTCCATCAACAACCCTAGCCCTCACTCCCCCTCCTCCGACCTTCCATGAACCGCATCCTCTACTGCCCCCACCTCCAACGTCCCAGTCCCACCTCCCCCTCCTCCAACCTCCTCAGACCCAGCTCTTTCAAACCCTAGTAAATCATTGTCGAAGTGCTCGTCGTCGGCGGGGTGGCATGAGAAGAGAGAAAGACGAGGATAAAAGAGTAATGATTGCAAGGAATCAATATAGATCAGGTGCAAGACATAAAAAGGTGGGCTCAAACGAGTGCAAGCATATATGGAATTTATATTTTCCACATTTTTCATATTTTGATACGTAAGCTATTAGATAATGTGTCATCTTTTCTTCATTAAAGCCTAAACGTGGATCCCTTAAATAAGTGGGTTCACTAGGTTGTGCACAAAAATTTAATGGCAAAATTGTAAATAAGCGGTCGTGCGCAGAGTAAAAAAAGGTCGTGCGCGTAGCAATTCCCAACGCAAAAACATAAATAAAATAAAATAAAACTTAGAACCTTGTCCCTATTCATTGCCGTCTTCTTCAATCACTGAAACATCGATCGTGATCGGAGATACCTTTTCTCGTCTCCATTTGATGCTCTCGTTCTCGATTCCCATTCGATCGTCCCCTTTCCTGCCGCCGCCGCGCTGACGATTGAGCGGAGCAAAGCAATGGGGGACGAAGCTCGGAAGAGGAACACAGATTGCGTCTACTTCCTCGCTTCTCCTCTCACCTGCAAGAAGGTTAAACTTTTGCCCAATTCGTGTCTTTAACTCCCATTTCGTCAATTATATGCTTTTTTCAATCTGATTTCTAATGAGTTTTGCGGGAGTTTCGTGTTGTTTCTTTTTCTGTTGTTCTTTGTCGAGATCATCTAGGGTTTGTGATTTAAAATGGAGAGCAGTTGGGTCTTTCATTGTTTTGTCATTATTATCATTATCGTGTATCTTTTGATTTTGAGGGGGGTTGGGTTCTTTGGTTTGTTGGGCATGGTTTATGCCGGGAATTTTTCGTGGTTCGGCGATTAGGGTTTATCTATTTCTCAGGGTTTTGATTTGATCTTTGAATGCAATGCTTGTGATTAGGGGATCTGAAGGTAGTCTCATGATGTTATTTTGTCTCGAGAAATTGGGGGAAATGTGAGTGAAAGGCTTGTGTCATTACATAATGGAATGAAGGAATTAATGTAATGGGTATTGAACTGACCAGGTTAGAAATGTAGATACAGTCGTTTCACAATTGCTCAGGAGAATGTGTTGGGTTAAGTTCTGACGTGTTCTTTCATTTGCTTTTTCTTTTATAGGGGAGTGAATGCGCTCAGGAGAACGTGTTGGGTTAAGTTCTGACGTGTTCTTTGATTTGCTTTTTCTTTTATAGGGGAGTGAATGCGAATATCGTCATAGCGAGAGTGCAAGGCTTAATCCAACAGATTGTTGGTATTGGTTGAACAGGACTTGCATCAATCCAAGCTGCGCTTTTCGGCATCCGGTGAGTCCTTTCCCGATGTAGGTCAATCTATCATGTATTTGTTATGACATTTTGAAATGCATATGCAAGTCTTCAAGACATGCATATCTTTGTCTCCTAAATATGCACACTTAATTTTTAAATGCTTGTCTTAAGGTAACTACTTTGTATGCCATCATTAATACTTTTTATGGGACAATTTGTTGCCATGAATAAGAAAGTGTGGAGAATTGTACTAGAACAGCTGGGCATACCCTGCGAGGGATACCATCAAATATCATGCTAAATTGGCATTATAGTGGGAACTTCATGTAAATAATGCTACACAAACAAAGATGAATTATGTCAAAAATTGATGTCATCATATCAGATTCCATGTTGCTTAGCATTTGGCATGCTAAATCCTTACTATGCTTGACTGTGAAGAGTAGAAGCTTGAGTGGGCCGAGGTTTCATGGCCATGGTTGCATTTGCATATTTTGAAAGGTAAATTTTGATGTGTTACCTAGATATTTGACATTAATAGTTATAATTCTATCCGAGGCCTCGACGCCTCGTTAAATGAAGCAACAATTTCCATGAAAGTTGCAATTTCAGGCATTTTACTGTTGTAATTCTGTTGGAAGTCAGTGATAGGGAATCATCCAAAATCACACGGGGCATGCACTTGAGTTTGCTTCAAGAGAAAATTTACATGTTTGTGCTGGCCTTGTGGGTTTACTTTTTTCACCATACGGAAAATAGTAGCAAGCTTGCAGTATAGCTCGTAAGCAAATACATGATACCTCTATGCAGGGTTCTAAATATCAGTCCGATATCCGATATATCGGCCGCAATATCGGTTTTATCACTAGGCCGACACGATATGTGCTTATATATTGCAGTTTCTGATATTTGGGGAAATATCTCCGCATTATTGGGCTGCGGCCGATATTGCGGTCGATATATCCCTTTGAAATATCGGCCGCAATTCATATTTTTTAAAAACAAAGTTAGCGGGTCGGTCCACTTAAAAGTGGATCCGACCGGAGTCACTCAACCCAATCACTTACTTAAAACGACGAGAGGCATCATGATTTTTGAGAGATAATTGTTGTTTTGCCCTAATTCTAATCACACTGATCCGCTCCTCTTGATGCTCCGCTCCTTACACTGCTCCACTCAGCTTTGTCCGGTGAAAATTTCCAACGACAATCGATTGAGCTTCGACGTCTGGCATTCAATTTTTGTAAGAAAGTGTTTTCTGATCAAGTTGAGTAGCCGAGCCCTTTTTTCAGTTTTTCAATTTTTTTTCGATTTTTAATTTTTTTCCCTTACAGTGTTTGGTTTTTTCAATCAATCGAGCTTTTAACATCCGGCGTTCGATCTTCGCAAGGGATTTTTCGATCAAGATTAGTACTTACTACGTAGTATTCTTTACCTTTTTCATTTTTTTCTTTTTCTGAATTTTTTCAGTTGGTTTTTTCAGTCTTGCATTTGTTCTTTAGAGGGTTTTCCTATCAAGGTGATTATTCTTTCCCTTTTTACATTTATACAATTTATACAATTTTTTGATTTTCATCTTCACATTGTTAATATTGATCCACATGAATCATATAGTGTAGGTATTTAACTGTTTGGTCTGTGACCACTTAAAGAAATATTCCACCAAGTGGATGGTCGGTATTCACGTTTAATGAGATAAGTATACACAAAACATACTTTTATTTGAGTTTTTATAGTTTATATTTTCTTAGACTCCTATGCTTTTATTTGACATCATTTTTAGCCTTTGACACTCCGATATTAAGTCAATATACCTGATATTCATGTTTAACGAGATAAGTATAACCAAAACATACTTTTATTTGAATTAGTATAGTTTATATCTTCTTAGACATATGTCATAATTTTTAAGCCTCCGATATGACAATACGATATTTAGTCAATATTCCCGATATATCTCCCATATCCGCAATCTGATATCAAATTTACTAGGCCGATACGCGTCCGATATCCGATATTTAGAACACTGCCTCTATGTCAATTGCTATGTCCATTGCTCCCATTTCAAAAATATAGATGATCTTCTTGTCTTCTACATGTAATATATAATCAGTTTCTTTGATGGTGGTTTAAGTTAGATATTAGCACTTTACTTTTTAATGTTTATATACTTTGATGTCTTTTAATTTTGCAACGGCTTGAGAACTCGGTATCTTTTTCGCTTCCTGAGGTGTCTGGAAACAATAAAATGCACTGTAGATATATTTGCTCCAATGAATGACTACATAAACTCGGTATTTGGTGTCGGAAATTGTTCCCATAATACATGTATAAATTATAAAATGCGACTTCGATAGAAATTTGGGATAGCAAAAATCATTATGAAGGGGGCTACATAAATTTAGCAAACATTATTCATTTATGAACCAACCTTATAATCTTGGAGAATGATGACCATGTCAAATTTGATTAGAAACCACTTCATCCTCCTCTTCCGCTACTCCATGTTAGTGCATTGGTAAAGTTTCCTGGGAGGTAAATAGATCAATTCATTACAAGCTGCACATCAATTGTTATTTGTTCTGTTTTATATACCGGGACACACAATTTATCTAGGTGTTGAACTGGAGTAGTGGAGGAGGATCAAGTTATTTATAAATAAATTGGACATGGTCATCTTCTCTATTTTCCACGATTGTAAGGCTGGTTCATAGATGAGTGATGTTTGCTAAATGTGACAGAGTTGAGCTTCCAGGACAACTAGACATAAACAGTTGCAACAAATGATTGATTAGAACCCACAAAACAGACTTGAAATTGTCTAAAATGATCTTTTAACATTTATCAATTTTTGTTAGTTTATCCTAGATAACATTATTAGAAGAATTTGGACTTATCTTTATTTATTTGTATTTATCTCTTAGTTATTTTAAGTTTGATTTTAGGATATTCTCTTATATCATTTTATTTAGTTAATTGAGTTCAAGTTATCGAACCAGGTTTGTTAAAATGATGGGAACAAAAATTGAGTCATACATGGGCTGAGTTTATATTGCCCCTCTGCCTCTGTATCTTGTGATTCTGTGCTCTAATTCTTTTTTCTGGCTTCTAATCGCTTGCCTCTATGTTTACTCCTCAGATTTCTTCTTTCCCTTAAATTGGTTTGTCGCTGCAATTCCACATACTTCCAGTATATCCAAAGTTTCAAGCCCTTGACTTATTTTTCATTATAATATTATAATAAATATTTTTATGAAGTTAAGATATGTGCATAATGTGACATATATTTATGCACACACAAGAATTTGATTTGAGAACAGGATGAAATGTTGCATGTAACATTACAATTAGAGTGTAGACAAGCAAACCGGTTCAAGTATAGTTCATACCCAGATAGCCTAGTTGCATACATGGGTAACAATATTAGGAGGTTGTATTGTAAGTGAACATTTAATGCGTGTAATTTGTATTAGTGAGGGTTTAGTGAAGATACACCAAAACCATTAGCACACATTGATGGTGGCCTTATCATCTTTCCTTTTTGTCTCTAGGGTATTGGTGCACGCTGAACTTTTTCTAGCGCCTTAATATTTTCATGACAAAGCACAAGAACAAAAATAGAGTTAGGGATCTAAATCTAGGGTTCTAATGAGGCAAGGAACAAGAATTTGGAAAAATTCTAGGAATTAGCGATAAAAGGTTAATGATACAGTACTATTTGAACTTCTCGTCCAGACACCATATATTCTTAGCTCCTCATGAAAAAAGAGATTTAAGGGAAAACTAAGGTTCTTCACGAACCAAACTTAATTTTTCTTTTAAAATTATCAATTTTTAATTCACTCAATCAAAGAGTTATAATACATCCTTATTTAAAGGTAAAATTATGTGCACCACCCGTGCAAATCAAAAATCAAATCAAATCAAAAAATCTCTAAAAATAAAAACATGTGTGCTACAACGTAAAACTCAAAAAGCAACTAAAATCAAAATAAGCTAAAATACAAGCTAAGTGTAGATTCAACTCAAGTCGGATCCCCGTCACTTCATTTGGTGTATTTGATCTATCTGATGAAAGGAAATGAGACCCATCCTTTTAAGTTGGCAAACAAGCCTTTTCTTTTCTGGTGTATATGTCCACTATATGCTTATATTCACATCTTCTAGTCCCTTATTAATTTGCATGCATAGATTATGGAGAATGTATGTACATCATGGCATGGCATGTCCCTGATAGCAGAGGCTTACATGAGCGTTGAAAGTTGGGCTTGGCTACACTTATTCCAAAAGGATAGATACACAAATAGCACATAATTTGAAAGTTTTGTTGAAATATGTTGGTTACAGTCCAAACTTGGCCTACTCCTAGTAAGCCCACTTTTTTTCCCATGTACTTGTAGCGTCATCCAGGTTACATTTACATTCGTAAGCATATTGACGCGTAACTTCATATGGTTACCCCTTTCTTCATAGCAATAACGTCATGGTTTCTCTTCTCTCCATACCAATTGCCGCCTAGTCTTGGAATAAGTCTATTGACGTTTCTACTTTTTCCCCTTTCAGCCATTAGATGGGCTAGTGGAAACTGTGCCGGGAGCATCTCAGCTACCATCGTACGCTGCCATTCCCACATGCAAGTCTAACATTCCGTGTTACTTCTACTTCAATACGTACTGCATCAAAGGTGACCAATGCGCTTTCCTGCATGATGCCTTGCACGCTCAGAAGTTCCCAAAGCCATCCCATGATACCACCAGTGTCCAGCATCACCCAGAAAATAAACAATTAACTGGAAGTGACACGGGGCCAGCATCAATAGAAGTGCCATCAAATCCTCATGGGGACACTGAGGAGCTCATCAAACAAGAAAGTTCTAAAGAAGTTGTCCAACAAGCAGCTCAAGGCGTTGCTTTGGAGGAGCGTAGCCCCTCTGCAGAGTCACCAGTGCCTGACTTGGAGGAACCTGGCATCAAATTGTCAGAAGAAAATCTGGGTCCCTCCTTTGAATTTATGAATGGTAGTCCTCAACTTCACCCAGAACAGGGTTTAGACGAGAATGCAAAGGATAGTGACAAAGCAGATGAATGGTGGGAGTCGTCCCCAGGGTTTGATGTTCTTGTGGATGATGGATCAGAGCAAGTAGTCTATGAAGAAGATGGTGACTATATACTAGCTCAAGAAAAGGAGTCCGAGATGAGCCATTGTCGTTTGCACCCGTATGATTGTGAAGTTCCGCCATGCTATGATCCTTTAGCATACCCAGATGATGGTTTCTTATATGAGAATGGCGTATACGATAGTTATGATCATGCGGACAGTAGATATACTCCTGAGTACTTTCCTAAAGGTTCCGAGCATTTAAGAGAGATGAGGAATTTGGAGCCAACATCACATCAGAGAAGGAAGCTGGCCCAAAGGAGACATGAAATGGTGGATGGCATGGATGTTGCTGATCTTCGAGACCATCTGAGGAAGCGCATGAGAATGGATGACATCCCATGCAAGCGCTATTCTTCTCGGAGTAGAGAAGATAGCTGGGATCGTAGCCGGGAACGGCCTGAGAGGCGCTGGACGAGGCCTCTGTTTCGTGGCAGGTTGCTATCAGATCGGGGGAATTACATGCATGGATCAGAGCAGAGTGATTCTGGGTTTGCATTGAGTGATTCACATGGGGGACGCTGGTCAGGATACCCTCCGTCCAGTGGGCATGCTCGATCAAGGCTTAGGGAGAGGGAAGTTAGGCGGAGAAACAGAAACAACCGACCGTTCCGTTCCTCTGAGAATTCGCATAGAGCTTCTAGAAGGGCAGAATCCTTGCAAACTAGGCCTGCAGATGATACCTTTTCTGGGCCTAAAACTCTTGCACAGATAAAAGAAGAGAGAAGAGCCAGGGAAGCAGGCGGCAATGGCTTTGCTAATCATATCTACCAAAGCTTGAGGAGAGGGCCCAAAGACTTTGAAGGCCCTAAACCGTTAAACGTGATTCTGAGAGGCAAACTAAGAGCTAGTTCAGAGAATGTCAATACTAACAGTTCATCTGGTCTGGCCTTAGAGGACGAGCACCATGCAAGTGAAGATTAGGAATTGCATCACAGTGGGAACTTAGGAGAAACAGAACGTAGGACTTTAGAGTAATTTTGTAGAAGAAAAGGAAGATGAGAAGGATGCAGTTCATGAAAAACCCGTGCATATGCTCTCTTCATAGGTTTTGGGGCATCGCGGATGGCATGAGTTCGGTAGACATGATACATTTTCATATATATCTGTTACATTTTTTGTTTCGCTGAGCGAGAGTGTGGCTTCTTCTGTACAGTTTAGCCGTTTTTTTTTGGGCACTCATGCACCTTTTACAATATCGGAATATGGTATAACATCCTCTTGGACCAGTATTTGCTTAGAATTACTTACTCCCCGTTACGTGTTCTTTACTTTCCTCTACGCTGATGTTAGCAGTGGTTAGCTGTGATGAGAATGTGATTCAATGCTAATTATAACCATGTTGTTTTTACTGACAATGCTATCCGTCTTCTCGTTTCTATAGCTTTTAGCGCAT